>JAEQBH010006417.1:0-173162 GCA_016808115.1 Tetrastigma voinierianum
AATTCTAGAGTAACCCATATTATCATTTCTACTCAATTAAATAAATTCCCAACACTAAAGAAACATTTCAACAATATTACTTCATCCCAAATATTACAATAAAATATCAAAATCAGCATATTCCTCTCAAATTGTAAATAAACCCAATATTGAAGCATGATATTCATATTAAACTCAAATCCTACAAGCTTAAGCTTTTTAGGAGAGTTAGTCATTTAATACCCCGAAACACCAATTCACCAACAACCATATAAATAATCCATAAGTATCAAACAACTCAAAAAAGTCATCCAACAATTAATACAAAGCATATATTAACACTTAAACAAGATTTATGATTGTATAATTTAAAATAAAAACTAATAATAAGTTAGGGTTAAACCACCCCTACAGATATGCAAAATCTAACCGTTGAAATAAAATCCGACTTCCTCTGGGAATCTTCCCCATGTCTAATGAACATCTTCTCAATTTTCACGTGAAAGCCGGAGATCGTTTGACAACCGAAATCTTCTTGAAGAACCCGACCCATTTTCTTCCTCTCGTCGGCAGCTTTCCCTCTCCTCCTTTCACTTTTTATTTTGTTTTCATTTCACTTCGAGTTTTAAGTGGCTTCACGCCACATCCTATTTATGCTAACCTTTTATTATTAATTTATTTTATTTTATTTTTTCTTTAATTTTGATTTTACTTTACCAAAACATTAAAACTTTACCTTTTTTTTAATTAAAAAAAATAACCTTAAATATATTCCCAAAGGTCATATGTTATTATTATTTTTGTTTATCTTATCTTTTGCTCTATCATATTTTCTTTGTATTCTTTTTATTTCATTTATTCTGATTATGTAAATCTTTAATGAAGATAAAAATATTTGAATTTCTCATAACCTTATTATGATAAACTTTTATCATGCATGTCCTTTTATAATAACTTAAAACTAATATTATTATTCATTTTTTTATGATTATACATTATATTAAACTTATACCTTTTCATACCCTAATGAAAATATTACCATATTTTAATTAATTCTACTAAAAAATCTAGGATAAAAATATAAATTTTAATATTAAATAAAAATCTTATCTATTTTGCTTAAATTAAACTCTCAAAATTTCTGCTTGTTACTTATGATACGGCAACATTTTCAAATGGAAAGATTCTCTCTCATCGTATTACTTTAATAGGCCGAACCACATTAAAACCTTCATGCACTTATATGTCGATATTTTTTATCTTTTTATTCTTGGAATTGATATTGCCAGATTCAAAGCTTAGAAACTCATAATAGAAAGATCTGACAAAAAAAACACCGCAGCGAACAAATTCTTTTGCTAGCGAGAAGAAAGATTGAGCAGAGAAGATTCAGTCTAACCTATTGTTGGCTTGGGAAAGGGGAACGATCGCAGAAGCTAAAAAGTCAGACAGCTTCTTCTTATATCTTTGACTCTCTGTTAACGCGTGTTCTTCTAAGACAATTATTTATAAAGATGATTCACCAAGCGTTTTGATGATGTGGTAATACTGTAAATAAATGGATAAGAGCTGGGCATAATAGGGCAAAAAAGTTCAAAAGAAAATTTTGTACTAAGCTATTTTATATATATAGTAATAGAAATAGATAATATTAAGAGCAGTCAACATACCATCCTACCCCATCATTCAATCAGTACACTTCGTAACATTAATAATTATATACTATAATTTCCTAGATTATGTATGGTTTCTAGGATATCTATCCGTTAGATTATTATATTGTTAGATTTATTTTGTATTTTCCTAGGATTGTAATTTGTATTTTCCTAGGGTTGTATAGCCTATATAAGGTCTCCTCTTACTTGTAATTTATAGTTTATAATATACAAAGACTGAGTCTTTCTTCATATTGTAGGCGGTTCTTTGATTTTTTTCCACGCTCTCGTGGTCTAGGCATTAGAGCCACTATATAGCTTCTTTTTCCAGCGAACACCACCGTTTTCCACAGTACAACTTGTTTTTTTCCGGCGAAAACCCTGAGTTGATCCTTGTTTCCCTCCCTTGTAAGCATAAAATTGATTCTGAGACCCGCTCGGAGGTAGAACTTGTCGAGACGATCACATTAGTGTGCAGCAGGTCTCCGGAAAAGCCGTCACGCGCCATCACGATCCGCCTGAAGTCTGCGCGTGCACTTCTCAACCCATCGCGCCGAACACCACGTCGGCTGCTGTTAGCCCCCGGTCGACGGGCTTCGGCGCCCAGATTGCCAGTAGTGCTGCATCCGGCCGGGTTGACTGCCCGTCATCCCATTGACCGTTGACGGGTGACGGTGCATTGACTTATTTTAAGTCCACGATTCCATTTTTGCTATATGTTTTCAATTCGAATTCGATATGCTGGTGATGAATTTCTGAATTAATTCATGTTATTTTTAATGGAGATAATTTTGCCTAGTGGTCTCAAGCCATACGTAGTTATCTCAAAGGCCATAAGTTGTGGCTTTATGTCTCACGGTGACCGTCCTGTTATTCGAGCTTAAGTGGACAAAAGCTGGTCTGCACATGCCATTTGGATTGAGGATTGGAAAGTCTTAATCGATGAATCATGCTTAGTTTCGTAATACATCTATTCCATCCATTGTTGATGAGTTTGGCAACATTGATATTGCGAAAGAAGTTTAGGACTTACTTGTTACTTGGTATGTTGGGCCAGAGTGGTGCTCGCAACTTCTAGCTCACACTCGAACTTTATCAGATTTGTCAGGAACCGGGTGGGCGGATCACGTATATCGCTATGCGATTGAAATCTATTTGGGATCAATTAATTGCATCACGAACAAGTTCTCTCTAATTATGCGACATAAATTGGTTTATGTTCATCGTGAACATAATGGTACATTTAAATTTTTAATGGGGCTTCGATGAATTTGAGATAAGCTAGAAGTCATATTCTCCATCGGAATCCTTTAACACTTGATCTCACAAGCTATTCATAAGTTAGTTGATAAACCAGAGACCCATCTTTAGGTGAACCCATTTCTATCTAAGACCATAGTTTCTCCCACTCACTCAGTCATTCCTTGTTTGTTACTCACATTTTTCCCTTTATTCAGGTTCACTTACCTATGTTTCTAAAGGCAAAAGGAATAATGTCAGATGACATAACAATAAGAAGTCTCTTCTTATCTGCAGTTTCTATAAGAACAAAGGTCATTATGTTGAAACTTGTTACACTCGTCAGCGTATTCTTTAGAACACTGCGACTTTGACCCAGTCTGAATTATCAGCTATGGACTCCCATTCCAAGTCTAGTCACTATATCTCTCTGCATCGCCGAGATCTAAAGGATATGGTTAATCAGGTTCATCTTCTATCTTCCAGTGCATCCAACACTACTCTTTCTACGATATCAGGTACTTCTCCTATGTGGCTTCTTGATTCTGCTTGCTGCAATCATATGATTTCTTCTCCTGATGTTGTACCTTCACACACTTCTACTTCTCTCCCTACCATATACACTGCAAATGGTTCTCCTATGCACATCTCTCATCTTGGTAATGTCCTACACACTAGCCTTATGCGTTTCCAATGTTACGATTCCTAAACTCACTCATAATATTCTTTTTTTGTTGGGCAACTCACTGAACTTGATTTTTCTCTAACCTTTTCCTCTACTAGTGTGGTTGTGCAGGATTCTCAGACGGGACAGATCGTTGGGACCGCACGTAAGGTCGGAAGGTTGTTTGAGCTCATCTTTCTTTATTTACCGTCCTCTCATCTCTCTACTTCTGCTGTCTCAGGATAGAGCACTTCTTCTCTTGCTTTATGGGATTCTTGCCTTGGTCATGCATCTATCTCTAGGGTTAAACAACTAGTTTCTAGGGGTTTGTTAGGTTCGGTTTCAAATAAGAGTTTTGATTGTATGCCTTGTCAATTTGGCAAACAAACTGTTTTACCATTTAATAACAGTGTTTGTCATGCTCTTTCTTCCTTTGATCTTATTCATTCTGATGTATGGGCTCTCCCATTTACACTCAGGGTGGTCTGACCACTGTTATTTTGCTGGATGATTTCCCGATATATGGGTTATCTCTTCAAAAATCGTTTGAACTTTATCAATATATCGTGACTTTGAAATGATTCGCGTCAATTTTACGACCTATCAAAGTTTTAGATCGATAATGCCCGAATATAAAGCCAGTAATTTACCTCTACTCAACATCAATTTGATGCTGTTCCTCATTCATGACCCAATGCGCAGGCACTTCTTAGCAAAATCGCAGGGCTGAGCGAAACTTCGTCATATTCTTGATGTTGTTTGTGCTACTACTATTGCCCCTTCGACTCCTTCTCGATTTTGGGGGATTTGCTCTTGTGCGGTTTTACACCATCAATTGGTGTCCTTCTCCCATTGTTCAGAATCAAACTCCTTATGTTCTGTTGTTTGGTTCTTCTCCCTCTTATGACTTACTTAGAGTCTTTGGATGTATCTATTTTGTTCTTCTTCATGATCATGAAAGAAACAAACTTCAGTCTCGTTCTCATTTGTGTTGTTTTCTTGGGTATGGAATTGGTAAAAAAGGTTATAGGTGTTATGATCCATTAGCAAACGTCTTCGTGTTTATCGGCATGTAGTCTTTTGGGAACACAAAATGTTTTACCAACTACCTCATGTTCATGCTTCCCTTATTCCCTCTATCGATCCCCTCACGACCTTTTTCTGAGTCTCCCGCTCTGTTTGAGTTCCCCTTCCCCCTTATTGATGTTTCGCTTCTCATGTGCATCGATGAGCTTCTCGCACCGATCATCGAGCGTGCCATGATCCTTAGATCTATTGGTCCTTAGCTCTCATGCACTTCCTTTGTTCCCGTTGGGCCAGCTTCTCTTCCTTTTCACCTTCATGACTTTCATTGCTTTTTTGCTCTTGCCTCTCTCTAGGGACCTCAGGCTTTTCATGAGGCTTCTCACAATATGGCAACAAGTTATGAAAGAAGAGTTGGATACCTTTGCGTAAGACTTAGAACATGGGATAAAGTTTGATCTCCATACGGAAAATTTGCTATCGATTATAAATGGGTTTATAAGATCAAGACTTGATCGGATGAGCCGTGTTAAGCGATACAAGGCTGCCTTGTTGCCATGGGTTTTCGGGGTATGAGATTGATTATGAGGGCTTTTTGCTCCACCGTGGATCGACTTTCTTAGTTGGGACTCTTATTTCCATTTACGCGGCTCGTAAATGGACACTCTTTTGGATGGATGTCAAAAATGCTTTTCTTAATGTAAGTGAGACTCTCGGAAGAGTCACACTGTAGAAGCTTCCTCTTGGTTACTCTCACCCTTTGGGGTTCCCTCACAGAGTATTTCAACTACGGCGGGCACTTTATGGTCTTAAACAAGCTCCTCGAGCATGGTTTGCAAAGTTCAATTCTAATATCTCTTAGCATGGTTTTTTAAGCAATTCTTACAGCTCTTTTTCTAAGATGGTTTGGTCATGGTATTACTATTCTCCTCTTGTATGTCGATGATATGATTATTATAGGTGATGATATGCAGGGTATTCAGGATCTAAAGCACTTTCTTGGTCGTCAAATTGAAATGAAAGATCTCGGCCCTCTTAATGACTTTCTTGATACGAAAGTTTGCTGCCACAACGAGATGTTTATTATCTTACTTTCGAGGCTAAGTATGCCGATCGGCTTCTCGAGGCGATTATCGCGATAGTAAGATAGTCGACACACCTATTGAGTATAATTGTTGCCTCAATTCTCATGATGGCGAATCACTATCTGATGCTACTCTTTACAGACAGCTTGTTGGGAGTCTAATCTATCTCACCGTTACTCGCCTTGATATTTCCTATGCAGTTCATGTAGTTAGTGAGGTTATGGCTGCCCACAGATCTCCTCATTATCTTGGTGTTCTTAAGTTCTTCGATATCTAAAGGCACTATATTTGATGGTCTTCCTTTTCTTCCCATTCTTCATTAACTCTTGAGAATATTGAATCACGAGATTGGGCAAAGTGATCTCAGCGATCGTCGATCTACTACAGGGATATTGTTTTCTTGGGTGATTCTCTTATCTCTTAGAAGCAAAGGAAACAAATAGTCGTTGCTCGTTCTAGCGAAGCAAAATATAAACCTTTGGCTTCAAGCTTTGGCGACTACTACGGTGAACTTATTTGAATTCGTTGAACACTACGGATCTTGGTGTTGTTGTTCCGCTGCAACTAAACTTCGCTGATGTCGAAGTCTTCATTCAAGTGCTCATAATGATGTCTTCAGACGTGCTGTCTCTTAGGAATTCCGATTGTCACTTCATTAGTCATCATCTACTTGAGGGTACACTCACACTTGATCTATTTCCTCTTTGTATCAGTTAGTTGATTTCTTCACCAAACCACTTCTTCCAGGAACTTTTCGAGCTTTACCTTCCAAACTCATAATGGTTTCTCTTAAACCACCATGAGTTTGAGGGGGGATGTTAGATTATTATATTGTTAGATTTATTTTTTATTTTCCTAGGATTGCTGTTTTTGTATTTTATAGGGTTGTATAGCTAGCATATAAGGCCTCCTCTTGTACTTGTATTTATAGTTTATAATATCTGCAAGACTCAAGTCTTTCTAGTCTTTCTTCACTATACATTATGCCTATATATAAAGTTGCAAACGGAAAAAGGTGGAACACACCTGAGAATTAAAAGAATGCTCAAAGCCCCAATGGCTTCAGTAGGTTACTTGCTATGGAAGAGGAATACGTGTATTAGACTCAGAAACCAATCATTTGGAGAGGAGCGGAGGAGGAGAGAAAGGAATAAACAACAAATGGGGAGAAGAAGAAGAATCCTAGTTTTAAAGCGATAATGTGGTCGGTATCACGGCATTGTAATTTTAAAGTTGATCTTGAGGTCGATAGTGAGAGGCATTGACCAAAAAAATTTACAAGGCCGCAACTTATGTCGCGACATTGAAACTTATGTCGCTACACAAACGTGAAGACCAACCGGCTATGAATGTGTGACCTTCACAAAACCTTAATGACATTCATCCAAAGGGTCGAGCGGGAATGTATGGCGCTATCGTACCCACAGACGACTGACGACACATTTGTCTGCCAGCGGCCGAAGTAGTGTTGCGACATTCATTCCGAATATCCTTGATTGTGTACATTAAGAGGCATTCTTCACAACCGACCTTGAAGATTTAAAGATTGGAAAAGGAAATTAAATGGCGATCAAATATCATGGGCATAAAGTTGGCATTGTAATTTTTTAAAAAGTTCAATGCATGATTACAAAAATTATAATGCTGCAGTTAGTGACTATAGTATTGCTAATGTGTATGCCGATGTGACTAGGACGCACAAGTTTGGACATTATTTTGATTTTCGACTTATTTTTTTTTAAATAATGTATATTAGTCCAAAACTTCATATTCTCTGTTAGACTGTTTCGTCTCTGAATAATGTTGTGACGACTAAACTACATACGCGAGGATTAATTTCATGAATCACGGGATTATGGCGTTCTCTTTAGTCCTCCTGCTTTCTTTGTTGAGCGCTCTACGAGGTGAGACTTTTTTTCGGTACTTTCCTTCTTATTTATGCATATTCTTCATTTCTTCTTTGCATCTCGAGGAGGAAAAAAAAAAAAAGCAATGCTCTCAAATTTTGAATTCATAATGATGAAGAGCACACAAGTACATCCACAAGAGATTCTATAAAATTTTATTTATATATGATCTTCTTTAGAAAAATTCAGAAGACAACCCAATAAAAGAAAATTATTTTTCTTAACAGTTTTTTCTTTCCTTAATATTTTTGCAGAGACAGGCGTAACCTTTTTAACATTTATTCACTTGGAATTATAACTAAATATTTTATGGTCCTTCCTATGCCTCAACCCTCTAACCACTGGTGATACCTCATTGACCTTGGTATGTTAGACAATTAAATATAAGAAAATTATTTTCTTAACATTTTCCTTTCCTTGGTCTTTTGAAAACCTAGTGTTTTTACCTTTCCTCGAAACTTATTTTTTATGATTACCTTATGTATTTATATTCGGTTCTTTAAAGCGCTAGAATGTATAGTTTAGGAAATTGTTATTGTCTACGTTTACTTTCATTATCATCATAGAATTACTTTGATTTTTATGCTTAATGTTATAATTATGTATCGGCATTCATTGCCTTATTATTGTAATCAACTAACATTGTGTATACTAGGTATATTTTTATCAAATTAATATTTTTCGTCGAATCTTTGCATAATACTTTTATTGCTTTTATGTGATATAATATCGTTTACCTACAAAATCTTTTATATATATACTTATGAATCAGACCCAGAAAACACTGTATCTCAGGCCTTTGTATATTATCAGTTGGAACAGAGTAAGATTTCCCGCAAATTAACACCTCAGTTCATCTTGAAAGCATAGGTCCCCCTACTCTTGGCTCTTATAGTTTCATATTATACAGAAATACGTAAAAAAATATGTCAAAATAGATACTTTTTCTTGTGTAATAATTTATATCATACAGTTACTCCACTTTTAATAGAATAATAATATTTTATATATATTTTATATATAAATTAAATTCATTAATTTAGAGGAAGCTATATTGTTGTTGTGTTTCTACCTTGTACCAGCTTACTAGTATCTCTTAAAGGAAAAGGTTGGAAAAAGAGGAATGAATTTTGGAAACAAACAGTGTATTATTTTATATTTTGTTGTTTTTCTTTTCTAATAATTTCCAAAGTAGTCCCAAATGCATCTGACCCCACCCCATATGGGACAGCCTCCATAATTAGTAATGCTCCCATACTAGCGCAGTTTACAATGAACTGCAAAGCATGCAACCAAAATTCAATTATCACGGGTAATTGATATGAAAATACAAAAATAACGTTCACCTGCTGCAACAATTCATCAATAGCACTTCTGACAAAGTACTGTATAAAATCGTGCTCGCGACTTGCTGCTGAATTTAGGACTTTAAAAACACTGGAGCTGGTAGGCTATCTTAATATCCATCCTTGGCAACATGTGTTCTTATCCCGCTACCCCCACGTTATAAACGGAGTAATCGGCCGATGGCAAACTTTAGATCCTGGTATCGAAGGCAATCGTTTCGTGACTCGCACCTGATGATGAGGTAACAACATGTAAATTTTATAGAACATTTCGACTATCTGATGTTTGCTTTAACGAATTTGTTTACCAGTAATGTATTGCATGCAATACTAATGTTTCGAATGACCCATGTCTATTGAGAGTTTGAAACAGGTGTGGTGGGAGAGGCTAGTGGCAGCTGCTGGTAAGCCATCCGCAACTGAACTTCATTGATGCAGTTCAAAGACTTGGGACGGCATACCATTTTGAAAGAAAAAATGAAGCAGCATTGAAGCACATCTATGATAATCCCACCATCACATTGGCGACAAATATGAGATCTCTACGATGTCTCTCTCGTTTAGTCTTCTAAGACAGCCAGTTCAATATTCATGTGGTAGAAGGTCATGAATATCAGTAGGAATCTTCACCTACCATACCATCTTATATCTCAAAATTTTCCATTAAGTTGGGTGATGTTTAATATTTTTAGAACCCCTTTCACCTCCCACTAAAAGGACTTTAACAGGAGAAAGGTTCCTCCATATATATTCGCCGATTGGGTAGTGTCCAGCTGATGTGGGACTTCCAACACTCCCTCACAGGCTGGGTTTTTTCTTTTCTTTTGCCGTCCTTTGGATGGTAATTATGGGAACTCTCCACTATGATCTAGACACTTGGCCAGCTCTAATATCATGTTAACATTTTAGAATCCATTTCATCTCCCACTAAAGGCTTTATGAAGAGAAAGGTTCATGCATATATATTAAGCTTCAATTGGACCGTGTCCAAGCCAATGTGGGACTTCTAATAGGTGACCTATACATATTCTAGGGTTTCATGTTTTTTATAAGTTAATCCCTGCTTTGATATTTGTATCAATTTCTCTTCATCTGCTTATGTTTTTTCCCTATATATGGTTTCATGTAATCTATTTGCTCCTTTTATTCTTTTTCATTTGCCTATTCGTGTTTTTGTCTCCTAATATTTTCATTTTGTAGATATATTCAATGGGTTTCCAAAGATGAAAATGGTAGATTCAGAATATATCAATCTTTGGTGTGGAAGGTATGCTAGGTGTCACCAGTTCTAACTTTTCCGCAATGGCATGGCCCCGTGCGGCGGCCTCTCGACACCACATCGAGGGACCCGACCTTCCCACCTCCATATTCGCCTCCATGCGACGGGTTTGCCACCACTGGGCTCAGTCAGACGGCTCCCGACCAGAGCGGTTTGCGCGGAGTGACCAACACCCTTCGCCGTTATCGAGTCCTCGACTAGCGACAAGCTCCCCGCGCTCGCATTGCGCTCCTCCGGGTAGGCATGCCTTGACTCTGGCGTCTCGGCAGCGCTCTACCGCGCCCTACGACGCGCTGACTCGACACGCACGCCGCGGAGACTATGATATCTCCTTCAGTTCATACGCTCTGCGTGCGCGCTGATGACTCTCGCACTCCTCGTGCGCTGTCCGTACTGTCCGGACCACGGAATTCAGCGTAACAAACTCTCCCCGGCTCCCAAATCTTGCACGCCCTCGTGCAAGGCTACATTCACCAGTGTACACCGAAAATGCTAGCGCTCGGCGTACATTCTCTGTCATGCACTGATGCTCGTTGGCGTGGGATCACGATGGGAAAAGAGCCCAGGCTTCACACAGCCATGCTCCTAGCACCCCAAGAGTAGTACGCCTCTCCCGCGCACTCCTCCCACCCTGTGGCGACCTCTCTCGCTCTACTAGTCACCGAATCTGGCACCTCGGTCCGGAGGCACACCCATATTCTCCATGGGTCCCCATTGGTGCAACTTCATCTTTGGCTTCACTTGATTACTTGTACTGCCATAGGAGAGATAGGCTTTAAGATCGCAGGAGTAGAACACCTCCTTGTTCTCCACCCCTGCCTCGCTCTGATACCATTTCTGCGTTCTTCTTTTCCACCGTGGCATGGCGATGGCGACCCTCTGACCGCCTGTCAGGTGTTCTTGCGCTCCATATTCATACTCCGTGCTGTTGGTTCCGCCTTTGCACTGGGGCTCTTGAAGCGGCTCGACGGAAGCCGTTTGCGCGAGGTAGGCCAACACCCTTCTTCGTGTGGTCTGAGCCCCAGCGATGGCTCGCTCTGCGCTGCCTCCTCAGGTGAGCATGCCTTGACTCCCAGCGTCTGTAGACACTCCCTGCGTGCACCTCACGAGCGCGCCCCAGCTCTTTGGCTGCCCAGCCGCGGACTATGATATCTCCTTCAATTCATCTGGCGCATGCGCGCCCGGCCCGGCTTTCTCTTAACTCCTCGTGCGCTCGTCCGTCTTGTCCGGGACCACTGAGTCGAGAAGTCAGTAACACTAGGTTTGTATGAGGGTTGCATCTTAGGGTTCGAGGAAAAGGATATTCTAGATGAAGCACTTGCTTCCACCACCACCACTCACCTCAAGTCTTTGGTAGAACATTTAGAATACCCTCTTTACAGTGTGGCTTCCAATCTATCTACATTGCTCAGGAAGAAAAGGTTTGGAAAGAAATTTAGAATAGTCCCAACATATCTATCTATCAAATGAAGCTACGTAGTAGAGCTTTATTAAAACACTTAGATTCAGTTTCTAACTATTCAGGTCTTATTTCAAGAAAAATTAAAATAATCTTGAGTCAGTTTTTCAAATAATATTGAACTTCTATGGGATAATTCATATAGAATTAATTATATTTTCTTGGTAATGGAAGGAATAAAGTTCTCATGAAGTTACACATGGGATAGAGTGGTCGAAACCTACCTTTGGATCGTCGCGGCATGTTTCGAGCCCCAATACTTGTATGCTAGAAGAATACAAACCAAACTGCTTGTTCTAATAACAGTGATAGATGACATTTATGATGCGTATGGCACTCTTGAAGAACTTGAACTCTTCATAGAGGCCCGATTGAGAGGCTATGATGAACAAACAAATTTCACATTTTGAGATGAATTTTTAGTAATGGCTATGGCCTTTAAAACACAAGGGTCACACATTTGACATAACCACATAAATGCGGAATACATGGGTATGTATCCTGTTCCCATGGTCAAGTCCCATTCTGCAGAGATCATTCATGCATATATATTTTAGAAAAATGTACAAATTTATCAAAGCGATTCATAAGAGTTCGATTACAACTCTCTTATATACAAAATATTATATGTAAAATCTAGTTTTTTGTGAGGGTTCTCAAGCCATAGTTAAAACTTTGCCTTTGCGGAACGGATGAGGTCAGCCGCTGTACATAACACACTTGAAAGGGTCCCACGGCCAGGCGAGTAATGCCTAGTAAGGATAACTCTATAGTACTCCCACACCTAAGTGCACATGTAATGCCACTTCATTACACAATAATACACACATCAACATTCCAACCAAGAATATGCAAATTCTACATGGAATCTTACATGCCATGAAACAAAATGAGACTCATCCCATGCCCCATATACGAGTCCTCGAGCTCCTCACATGCTTGTGCGAGGGTTAAGCAGTCATTAGATGACATCGATGATCATTTTTGAAAACCAATTTCATTTGTTTATAAACGAAGCTTTTTGGATGATACATCACAATGATAATTTTACTGTTCAAAATCCATGCGCCTTTTTATGGGTAGCGGATTTTTTTGGTGTGTACTTCATACACGCAAACCCGGACATTTCATTTGTCGTTGGGGACTATGTTTTGACCATAATTGGCGAGTCTTTCACGGGGATCTATCCCTTCTTCAGCGATACCGACACATATTTTCCATTTCATGCAAATAGTCACATTTCATTGAGCGTTGTCCCATTTACCAAGCCGCAATCAAACACCAAACGATTATTCAGTTTATAATATACCTCTGTAAATCGATCTTTTATATATACAAAATTACAAAAATCATACTCTGTATTATCATAATTTGTATAATAATGACACTACCATGGAATAATTATAGCCGTACTTTATGTAAGTACCATGGACAATTATATGAAAGTATAGTTACATCATTCATACTAATATACTCAACATAAATATAATCAACATATTTACAACACATTCAGCATGTTATTAAAGTTTCAGAAATAACACACAAAATAAGTCCACAAACTATTTCACATTATAAATTTCGACTTTTGTTTTATTTTATGTTTTTAGCTTTTCAGGAAATGTCAATTTATAAATTCATTATGAAGTAGTCCTCAAGCTTCGGCGAAAACTATCCCGAAAATAGTTCTGAAATCGACATGCATTTTCCAACCTTCTGGGCGAAAATGGCTCGGATGCAGACCATGAAACCAGTCCTAAAGCGCATCAAGAAAACATTCGATGTCATGCTCATTCACTGGTTAGGGCTGGAGCCACGACCTATTTACCTACCTCTTGTTTTTCTTTCCTCATAGCTCTCATCGAAGTGTTGACTTTTTAATTCTCAGCTGTCTGACTTTGTGGGTTGAACAAAATCGGAAGTGCATGGCCAGCTCTCTATCTCCTCTCTCAATTTTCCACTTTACATGACTTTTTTTTTTTTTCTCTCTTCTCTCTTTTTGTTTTCCTCCCTTTCTTTTCTTTCTTCATTTCTTTCTTTTCTCCTTTTCTCTTTCCCTTTCCTTTTCTTTCTTTTCTATTTCTTTTCCTTTTCTCCTCCGCCCAAATTGTTTCTTGGTTTGGTCGAAGGAATTTCTCACTTTCTATTCTCTCCATGTATGTCTTATGATTATTTACCATGTATATGTATTCATGGTTATATCACTAATTGTAAATCACCACACATGACTCATTATATGTGCCTCCTCTAAGCTTGCTGAGTATCCATGATCATGCCCATGTGGCTGCCTTATGTCATCAGATCACCGTGCATAAATATGCAGATTCAACTATCTCGGAATCAGTAAGTTGTTGGTATTCAAATTTTGAAAGTGATTCCGATAGTGAGTCCGTTTTGTGGTCGAGATCTAGAAAATTTCTGAGTTTCTTTGTACTAATGTGAAATTACCGTTTGCCTTTTCCAGCAGTACATTTTCTGGTTTCATTCTCATGCCCAGCCCCCGCCCCCTCCCCCATCCTTAAGAAGATTTAGTCACAGTTTTATGCACATGCCCTACAAATATATTACATGTAGTTCATTTAAGTGCAGTGACTAATAACGTTGTCAGTCCTTAAATAAGGAAGGGATAGAGTGGCAGCGATCATGGCCTCAGTTCACATGTGTTGCTATTCCTCATAAATTATTCACCATAACGCATTCACTAGCCTCCCGACCTTGTTTCAAAACTGGGTCAAATTATCCATGATGCATCTTTGAGTTCTCTTAGAGTCCCACATGTATCAATAATAAACTGCTGATCCTTTACATAAGTTGGATCAGGTGTATTTTAGACATAAGGACATGGAATACCTAAAACGGACACGATATTTCAGTGAGTGAAATGGCGAGTGCAAGTATTGCCCATAAATCATGAGTATCTTGAAGAATGATACCTGACTGAGTACAGGTTTCCCTGCTTTACAGATCTAATCACTCTCTCTTGGGCATCTTCCAGAAGACATGATTACATGAAGCTCTAGAGGTCGTCACCATCCTATCGATTGTAACTCTTCTCTGAAGCTCTGGTAAAAGTGAGAAGATATTTCCACGTCCACCTTCTGAGTGTGTTTCAATGAAATGGGACGTGGTGGATCTCTCATCTCCCGTCTCAAAATTAAAATAATTCTAGATGGAATGATGGCCTCCATATAAGCCTCATGAATTACCAATTTGTGTGTCCTTTGATAATATTTGTTATAGATGAAAGCTCTAGTGCATTATCTTTCTAGCCACCTTTGAGATATAGGAGAGCATGCATAGCGTGTCTCCCAAACCTGTATAGTCCTCTCTCTTTGTTGTAATTTGTGGATGAAAATGGTGCTCATCATCAGCCGTGTTCCCGTGTCTCTACGGAAAATCTTCCAAAAAGTGAGCCCGTAAACGGGATCGATCATCCGATGGTGACCTCCCGTAGCGGATGATCTTCGTATGTATAACTTTGTAAAAGTTCTCGTCTGAAGTGCGTCACCGACCGAAAATCATTTCGCGTGGCTGATCCACTCTGCCACCTACGTCATGTAAGATGTCACAGCAGTGAGTCATCAAAATCCATCATGATATGTTTCACTTCCCTCGACTGCTAAGGAAGTGAGAGTAACCATAACTGACCTCTGAGTTCAGCATTTGGATATTGCGTGAGGTGTGATAAATAATAAATCATCATCTTTCTATTTGTCTAATAATTAATATTGACATTGATCCTGGGTACATCTTGAAGTACCACGGATCTGTATAAAGCGGGAGCAATGGAACCTTGAGAATCTCACTCTCAGGATCTGTCGACTGAGGACACATTATCCACATACAAAAACATCTTATGGATCCAAGATCAGACTTGGCGCCGTCAACGTAACGATTCATGCCAGTCCACGATGGGCGATATCTAGTGTCCCTCTCAGGACCGTCACTTTACCAGGTGGGAAGATTCTGACCTCTCTAAACTTCCCAAAACACCTGAGCGAATCAACATCTGTGATTCAAGATTGTCCACAGCCTGGTGTCACTTGCATCTGCAGGGCTTCCCCTGGTAGGTATCACATGACCCAGTTAGAGTGCTGATACTCACATTGCCTTACTCAGGATGTTGATACAAGTATGAGTCTATGGTCATTCTGAATCTTCCATCTTTGGGGTTATAATATAGTTGAGATCAAATTGTAACTGTGTTTATATCAAATACCTCAGACCTATCACATACATTATATAGATGGTGGCACCACAGCATGAGGAAAGAATATGTGTGATCCATGTGTGTGAGACAATTAAACTGTGGTTTCTATTTCAGCATCTGAGAATTCTTGGCTTCTGATACCCTCAGAAGTAAAACACATCTATAAAATTGATCTTGACTTTATGTATTTGCTGTTGTATCTAACATCCCTTTAGGGACTATCGGGATGAGGGGGTTGAAGTAAACCTCATTAATTCAAGTCACCTTCTACTTTAATTGTTCGCTCAAAGCTTGAAGCCTCTTTAGAGTTAAATCTTATTAAATGGTGCAACTAGTGGGAAATCTGACCAAATCTCAGATTAGTACCACCTTAAATCCACAAGAAATATCATCTGAAAGTTAAAGCTTGACTTTCTCTGACCTCATATTGCCACTGCCTTCTCCAGTCCATGATATGCAGAAGATGACATATTATTAAAATTTCTTGATGGCTTCCAACTCACACCGCGAACTTGTATAATTGGTAATTTCGCGGATCACCAGAAGGCGGATCCTCGAATGATTATAGCAGCCTCCAGCGCGAATTACGTTAGAGATCTTTCGTGATGATTACCCAAATGATCTCAATAAGGAACGGAACCATCAACCATGAGATCACAATATCATCTTACATTATTATGACCCAAATCATCTGACTGGTTCACAAGAAATTATTTGTTGGTCTTTGTTAAGCTATGATGCTAATATCGGACATCGAGCCACAGGCATTCTTATTTCAACTCTGTATTGTAACTTCATGTCTTCAAATCATACCTGGCTGTACGTTGTATACAGGCTTTGATATAAAGTGTAGCCTTCAGAAGGCAGGGGTCTAGTTGACAACGATCATGGCCGAATATATTAATTATCACATATCTCGATGCCACCAGATCGTCCAGTCTTGGGGATCCATTCATGCATATATATTTTAAGTATGCAGAATTTATCAAGCGAGTTCATAGAGTTTCCAGAATTACAACTCTCTTATGTACAAAATATTACATGTAAAATCTAGTTTTCAAATAGTTTCTACCAGAAGCCTGAATTTGTTTTCTTCACTGATTAGGACAAGATTAATTTTTGTCACAACCTACATCTTAAGGGGTTCTTACGGCCAGATGACAATGCCTAGTAAGGATAATATAAGACTATCTACCTAAATTACATGCAATATCATGTTCACCTGATAATACACATCCAGTAATTTAATGAAGAGTGTACAAGATTCATTACTGTGATCTGTCTCATGATGGGGATAAGGACTCAATCATACCCATATGTAGTCCTCATGACTCTCTCCATATCAGCATGCTGAGGTGGCAGAAAAAAATAAGTGGATGACATCCAATGATCATTTCAGTAATTCTGTTTTTGTTTTTATAACTAAAAATTTTGGATGATACATCATGATGTTTTATATTCAAAAATCATGCTTTTTGTGGGTAAGCGGTTTTTGGTGTCCCCATCTCTGTGTGAACTCATGACCGGACCGCACCACGACCTTTCATCATTTGAGGTATCATCTGGTATGATTAATGGATCTTCTGCCGGAGTCCATCACTATGGCGACACGTTGATGTTTTCGTTCATCGATGTCGACTACATTAGAATGATTATCCATTACCAAGCCGCTTGATCAAACCTCAGCGCCGATTGTCGGGTTATAACCATTTGCACTCACCGGCAAAATCGATGTTCGTGTGCCACCTTCAGTGCAAATGCTACTATGTTGTCTGTGTTACGTACTATTGAACCGCTGCGGACAATTTATAAACCGTCTTTATTACAGTGCCATGGATGATTATATTGAAACGTATCGTTGTCGCTCGTATTATCTCTCACAACACCGATGTAATAAACATATTACGCCATTCAACATATTATCAAAAATTTCGACAATAACACGAAAATGGTTCACTATTTGGCCGCCGATGCCGTCGTATACGGCGCGCCCGGAAATAATCTAGACTTAGTAAAGAAATTTCGGCTTTGTTTGCTTTGTTTGTTTTTTACGGCACCGGCCGCTGTTCTGTTGCTGTTGTATTAAGCGGTCCACAGAACTCGGCGGCCTGTTCCCAAGCGGGATCGACCGATCCGGTATGGTACCGCGCTACGAGATTGGCGGCTGATCACCGCATTGCAAAGCGATTAAACGTCAAACGTTCAGCCTCGAAAAACCGGTCCGTGGTTGGGTTCCAGACACGGTATTTACTGACCGCCGGTCAAGAGGAACGGTGTATGAAAAGCCCGACCTCTTTTGGCGTGTTTTAACTCTGTAACTCTGTCGATGATAACACGATCTGGCGCAGCGTTGGCATGATGGTTGACTCTTGATGGAGGTGTGGCGACTCTCTCATCTCCCTTCTCTCGTTTTCCCTTCCAGATGCCGTCTTTTTTTTTTTCTCTTCTCTCTTTTCTTCTCCATTTCTTTTCTGCCAACATTCCTTTTCACTCTGTTTTCTTTCTTTTCCATTTGTTTTGCTTTTTCTCCTCCATAGTTGTTTTCTTGGTTTGATCGAAAGAGGGAAATTCTCTCTTTCCTACTCTCACCACATGACCATGATGTTCATATGATTCATTTTCATGTTTGCCATGTGTCCACATATGGACTACATACACTAGGTAGTAATTTCCACACCACATGGCTCTCATTGTGCCTCCTCTAAAACAGTGTTGTCATGGATCTGTGTGTGGCACATCTCATATTATCATCAAGGCACCAATAACGAAATGGCAATTCAGTGTCTGAGATCATTGAAGTGGGATTGGGTGGCTAGTTTCCTTGAAGGTCTCTTTGAGTGATCGTTTAAATTAATCAGTCTATAGGCTAAGTTTTCAACATGTATCAATTGTAAATTATAAGTTTTGTTTTCAAGAAAAATGACATTTTTCTATAGGTTTTATAATATATTAAAGAGGAAGAGTAATTACTAAATTCAGGACGATGTTATATGATTAACTTCAAGATACATGACCCATGTATATCATTCTTTATCCCAGATGCCTACGAAAATTGGGAGAGAATCTTATTGTGTTCACCTATGCAAAGGGAGTAAGAATTCTTCATTTGAGTGGAATATTCAGAAGAAAAAAATATGAGATAATTATTTTCTCATATGTATTTTAATCATGAATATAGAAAATCAAATATAATCCAAACTCATTTGTTTACATATTACTATGCTTCTGGATATGACCATTTAATCATCATTTGTCTTAGATGCCTGAAGAATTAGGGAAGTGAAAGAGATCTTGTTGTTGATTACTCTGCGAAAATTCAGTGGGAATTCTTCTCGGGCCTGAAGTACTGGAAGAAAAAATGATGGAAATTAGTTTACATAATATTTTCTTTTTATCATGAAAATGTAAAAAAAAAAAGAAAAGTCAAATAACAAATCGAAACTCTCACATGTTTGTATTTTCAATTTCTTAATTCCTTGTATAATGAGACAAACAAATAAAGTGAGTTCAAATAACATGTAGAATTAATTTATTAGTTTAAACTTCTTTTTATTTCTCCAATTTTTCTTTTCTTCCACACTTTTATTACTTTCAGTTTAAATAGCCACTAGTTCTCATATCATCTTTGTCTTATTCCTTGCCATTTGTACAGTGAAAATATTCCAGATGAAAGGCTCTGTTCAGGCTTACTTCAACGGCAAAATGGCTCCCACAGAGAATACGTACCAACTGTAGAAGGCCACTGATTACTGTAAACTGATGTCCCATGTTCACAATCATCTCCTTTATTTGGGTAGGAGATGATAGCAACAAAGAAGGCCTTTGATTGGGCCGTAAATGGCCAAAGATGTTCGAAACTTATCACAATTATCAGAACCCTTGGATGACATAAACCACCACAGGTACTTTGATATAGTACTTCAAAAAATGCTACTAATATATCTCAACAAGGCTGTGTTTTTGTTCCAAATTTGAAGGAAAATACAAGGAAGAGAGACTTAATGAAGGAAATAAAAATGGGTTTCAGTAATCCAACATAATCAGTTATTTATTTTAATATTTCAGCTCTTAATAATTTTAGTGATCATATAAAATTAAATAATGTCAAATCTATAGTTTCTATTAATATTATATATTTGATTTTTCTTTAGAGTTATAGCTCATTTTGGATCTTATAAGGAAGATTAAACATAGGAAAAATCATTTTCTTATGATTGGTTTAATTTGATATGAAAAATCAAATATATTTAAAATTCATAAAGTTTTAATTATTTTTAAATTTCTTAGTCATTCCTTATATAAATATAAGAAAAATAAATAAATGATTTGAAAACATATAAATCATTTTATTAAAATTAAACTTAAATTTTTTATTTTCTCAAATTTTCACTTTCATAGGTTTCTCCTCTATTTTCTTTCCTTAGCATTTTTTGAGTTCTAGATGAAGCCTTTATGTTTTTTTCTTTTGTGACATGATGTGTTTGCTATTTATTTTCATGTAGTTTGAGCAAGAGAGGGCATATGTTTGGATCAAGTGTTGAATGTTCACGTGACAATGGTATACCCGAGATACCTAGAGGCTTAACAAGCAAGTTGAGAAAGTTTGGAAGGATATAAACCAGGAAATACTCAGACCTACTGACCTGTGCATCTCCTTGGCGGGTTCTCAATTTTAGGGCTGTTGAACTCCGTGCCAATATGAGGTAGCTGTAAGAAATTTTTCCTTTTTTTGATGAAAAGACTAAAGCAAGGGATCCTTTGCAAACATACTAATAAGAAAGAAAGCACAATAATCTTCAAAAGTAATATATGTATCTGTCTTTAGGAAAATTTGACCACCAACATTTGAATTGTATGAATCTTTTTAGTTAGACAACGGTTCTATAGAAATGTGGACAAATATAAACATTTAGATCACGAGATAACTTCCCGAATATCATCCATTAATAACAAAAAATAGAACTAGGGATATTAATCTTCTTATTATATACTTAATTCATTGTTTTTAGTCACCTTTAATCATAAGTCCAAAAAAACTATATTTTGTTTGATCAAAATGTGCAGAGTAGACCTTATGCATTTCTATATGAGTTTTGCAGTTCTGGTTTAGAGATATCCATATATTTGGTTTTAATTTGGAAGCTTTGATATCATCAGTGAACATATTTTAAATTTTCTGATCTACCTTTGGGAACATAGATTATTTATCATGCAGGTGGTACCTCAATTAACTATCTATGTGAAATATGAGATAAGACCAATTTTGTCATGCCAAGGAATTTCTCAATATTCTCAAATATTTATAATTTTGTGAAATTAGTTACAAGATAAATGTTATCAGATATGTTATCATATAATTATTCAATACATTATTAAATCAAAATAATGTAATTAAAAAAAAAAGAAAAAAGAATCTCATAATTCAAAGAATAAACAATTTGATAAAAAAAGTAAGGCTCGTTGGAACCCAAAATTTTAAGGAAAAAATGAAGGGAAAAATGGAATAAAATAGTTAAAACTTATAATTAAATTATATCGTTTATTCTAGTTATTTCTTTTAAAAATATTAAAATTTTGAGGAATTTTATTATATTTAATTTTATTTTATATTTTCATGAATGCAACCAAACATGAGAAAATAATTTTCCTTAGTATATTTTTTTCTTCGTTAATGCTGCCAGTTCCCAAATTGAGCCTATTCTTTAATTTCAAAAGATGAAACTATTAACCTCTAAGACTTGATCTCAACTCTTGGTAATTTTGTAACATCTTTTAGTGTTTATGGTATTAGTTATGAGCAATAATAAGCACCTGATAATCATTGTCTGGCAAAAGTAAACGATTAGAAAAATTTTGATGAGAAGAAGTACAGACATAAGAATTCAACATAATTATGCGAAGCAAAGTGGTATAATTTCTTGATTTTCTAAAATGTAAAGAATATTACATTAATCAAAGATTAGTTAGTGATGCAGGTACTTAAGATATTAAAGAATGTTTAATGACCCAGCCTTTGCTTTGTTTATATATTTATTAAATTTTATGAGTGATGAGTTAATATTTGATGTGGATTAAATTTCGTTGACAGTTGGCACCTCTTCAGCACAAGGAAACAAGGTGCATGTTTTGAAGCTCAATCGGATTCACTGAAAGTTTAAAGGGGTGGTATAAGGGTAGTCACACATAACTCCTAAGGATCTTCAAACGAGGTGGTGAAGAGGGTCACATGACTGGTCAAATGTTGTTCAAACAGGTTGGAGACTAAGCTCTTTGGAATATGTTTCAAATTCCTAATTAGTATTAATTTCTATGTGTAAGAGCTCATTTTATCGATAATTCTTAAGCCTTATATTCTTGTAATATTAGGTTTCCTTATAGAATAAAGAAAGTTGTTAGGAATATCCATAAATATTCCCGAGATCTTGAGGGAAAAAGTTATGATAGAGATGAACTTGTAAAGGCTATAGGGATGTGTAGAGATGTAAAAAGAATAGGGATACTCATTGAAGCAATGAGATTTCATGGTTCGGGGTATATAGGTAAGGAATGGGCGGAAACATGATGTTTTGGGAACTCAATTGTATGTTGTTCTACACTCTATAATATTCTCTGTCTTATGATTGGAAGATTTTCTCAAACGTAGATGTAGAGTAAGGTTGGTGAGACCACGTGAAAACCTATGCATCTGTGATAAGGTGTCTAAGTTGACAACCATCCAACCCTCATGAGATATCAAGTGTCTCTCATATTATGGGGACCTAATACATAGTAAAAATGGTCACTTGGGCCATTATCAGTACTCACCAAATACATCAACTCTATTCCACAATAGTTTCAAGTTGGAAATACATCGCTCATGCAAACATATATTAAGATTTACAATTTTATTACATGTTATACAAAATGAATACCAAAGCCACAATCAACACAATACCTAAACGCATTCTAGTGGCGCATTCATAAAATTTGCTCACATTACTAAAATATGATCTGTAGAATTGACTTATTTTGATGTGATAAAATCTCACCATAGGTTACTCCGCTAAGTGCACATGTAATGGCAATCAATCACATAAACAAATGTGATCCTACTTGAATACACATGCTGATCATGTCTAGTCTTCACCGACTCCCTCACACATACTTAAGCGAGTTTGTGAGAAAATACGATTTTTCAAAACAAAGGTTTTTGTTCTCGAAAACATACTACCTAATTGGTAATATATTGGACCCTCCGAGGTATGCTTTGGGTAATTCTCGAAGCAGTCATGGGTCCACCTCCAAAGATGAAGCTGTTGGACATATCGAGGAAATTCTTGAAAAATCTTCCATGAAATTCCTTTCACAACCATTTCACTTTTCTTTCATTTTCGTGTCATGCGCTCCACACTATCGTTCTAGGGTGCCCGGTGCATATAGGAATCATTATGCATTTCCAAATCATTCATGCTAATATATTTTACATGCATATATTAACAAAATTAACTCACATAAATCATGTTATTCAATTTTAACTGTAACACCAAAATTAGCGCTCTACATGTGCTAATTAACAAAAATCAAGCAATTCATTTTGAATCACCCCGAATCACACAACATATCATGTGAACGGTGAAACCACAAAACCGAAGCCTTTGTTCATGGCCACAAGGGGTTTTCATCAATCCCAATCGTTGGAACTGAAAAACTTCACTGACCATTTAGCCTCGAGAACATCCCTATCCATTCACATGTGCTAGCCAAGAATAAAACAAGTAGGAAAAGATCCACATCTCTTGGGTTGTCAGATGCCACAAGTGATTGCCTGGCGTAGCCTTAAAGCTTGAACAGCTTTGCTTCTTGCTCAGACGAGAGCAGACGGTCCAGATTCTTGGGAAATCTAGAGAGAAGTCTCTTCCTCTCTCTGAACTGGTTCTCCACACACCTCCATGTTTTTTGTTCCAATGGAGAAGAAGAAGACTTTTGTCTCTTTATTTTAAATCTTTTCAATAATTCAATCCTTGTCCCTTCATTTAACTACTTGTTGACTCAAAGGAGCCTTTTGACATTTGGCTTAATCTAATATTTCATCTTCATTCTCTCTCTAATCATTTAACATGTGTCCATTAGTTTTATATAATTGGTGACTTTTTTCATCATGTCTTTCTAGTAGTCATCTGTACGGAGCACAGTTGCCCTCAACGTGAATTCGTGTCTGGAATTCGACCCAAAATTCGACGTAGTAGCTAGATTCCTTGAGCGATCCCAGCGATGAAGTCTGTTTAGTCATCGAGATCTAGAAAATTTTAGGTTTTGACGAAATTACCATTTACCACTTTTTCGGAAAGTGCAAATTTTCTCGGGTTTCTGACATCTTTATGTGAGTTATTTTTATTTTTGTTCTTAAATTTATATCATCTATATTAAAGTTTCCCGCTAACTGTGATTGATATGGTGATTCGAGGCTTAGTATGTAAGGTGAAATCCTCGGATATCGAACATAGGTGTTGAGCTACTAATTGGTTAACAGCAAAATCCATGGTTATGCTCTACATGAATGACGGTGTGCTCCGATCACTTCGTATGCGTGTTGCTACTCCCCGCAGCGAAGGCATTATCTGGGTGATGACTCGGCGGTGGTGTTTCATGTAAGGCATTAGTGAAACGCGATAAAAGCGAGGAAAATCTTACGGTGAAGAGTGGATGAATGAATGATCGTTTGAGAGAGGAGGTTCGAATTGGTATTGTTCAGAAAGTTATTTGGAAGCTTAAGATTGAAGATTTCAAGAACAAAATATTTCAAAAGCACATTAAATGAAAACCAAAAAAAGTTTCAATTCAAGGTGGAGTCAATGGCAAAAATTTAAATTTGGACACTAATATTCGACAATTCCACATAGGACTCCTTTGCACTTTTAGTCTCGAAGCGTGCGACAATATGAAGCTAAACCTTCTCCAATGGTCAGAAGATAATATAGTCTTCAGCTAGAAGATAATAATGCTGGAGATAAACAGAGGTTTAGATCTGATAATGAGGATATCTATATATAGCTCGGACTCGAGATCTTCTGACAACGACAATAGGAAGAAAAGGATAACGGTGCGAGACTTCATCAAAGAATTCCAAAATACGTTTACAAACTAAATCTTAATAACTCAGAAATAAACCTTATTTTTCAAAATAAAATTTAATATACCCAGTATAAAAAATAATTTCATAAATTTATTCCCTCTCATAAAATAATTACAAACTTCTTTTTAATGAAAATACATTAAATTCGGTTTTAAAGCGACGAAATAATAATAATAATAGTAAAAAACTATTCCCGAAACCGTCAAATGCCAAGCGACAAATATAAGAAGCTTGTTTGTAATTAAAGAAGAAAACTAGTTTCGATAAGTTTTCAAACGAACCGCGTCGCTATGCCTCTCGCCCGAAGCTTAGTAATTTCATCATAGAAATAATTAGTTGATAGAATGGATTTTCAAATCGATGGCGTATTATACGCCATGACACAATTTCCAAGTCATCAATATAATAACTTATGTCACGGAACCTGACAAATCACCCGCAAAAGATGATTCTTTTACTGCAAATTGATCATGCATTATTAGACAGCAAATTTTTTTGTCAACGGTAGTGAATATCTTAGAGCTACCCATTCTATAAATCTTTGAAGCTTGTAGCCTATCTTACTCATATTTATATTTACTTACGATTAGGCATAATATCAATCTCGACTTATGCCTTCTTCGACCCCTCGGCTTTGTGGCTGGATGGTTAACTTTTGGCGTTTAGAGCCGTCATTCAATCATTCCTCTTTGATGATGAGGTGTTAAATGTTTTGCTGGTTGGAAACATGTAGCAATTAATGAGAATAATAGAAGAAAACCTGAAGTACGTACATTCGGTGGTTATGCACATCTGAGTTTATGTGGTTTGGCGGAGTAAACTATATGTCCACGGGAACATGGTTGAAATCTCTGTATATATCAAATTAAGATTATATAAGAGTATTTATAATTATCTAGGTATAAAAAATTTGAAATACTTTAGTTCACGCTCCTGATGGCATTTGCCCTCTTTCTCCGTAGATAAACTTCCCTTAATATGTATGACCATGTACTACAACATATGTGTATACATAACCCTTGAGCATAAGTAGAAGCGATGAGATTTGAAAGGAAGTGAGAAGGGGCTAAACGTGTGGTAAGCCTTCGGTGATCTTTATTAGTGTGATTCAGACTTGGTGTGGCTTACCACTTTGAAGAAGATATTGAAAAAGAATTAGGAGATATACATGATAACTTCATGGCGTTGATGATCTCTTCTATGTTTCTCTTCAATTTGGAAACCACGAGGCGACAAAGGATACAATGTTTCATGTGGTAAGGCTCATTAATATCAGTGGAAATCTTCACATATATGATTTAATCTATCTCTGAACTTTTTTTATTTGCATTTTGGCGGATGTATTCATGAGTTTAAAGATGAAAATGGTGATTTCTAGAAATGTCGATGTGTGTTGTGGAAGGCACACGCAAAGGGTGGTATGAAAATTTGCCCGTCTAAGAGTGCGGGGAGAAGAGATACTAGATGAAACGCACTGCCACTTCTCACCTCGAGGTTTTGAGTGACATTAAACTATCCTTGCGGAAAGTAAGTCGAGAAGCTCTCTAGCCCGTTGGAGATGCTTGAAATTTGGAGCAGGTTTAACATATCCATCTCTACGAAGATGAAGCTTCACATGATAGCTTCTTAGACTTACAAAAGTTAGTTCAACCTACTTAGGTCACTTTATGAAAAGGTTAAGCCACATATATGGTTGTTCTAAATCACACTCATTTAACTTAATCTTTTACTATATGGTTAATTTACGCTGAGATCAGTATGATCAGTTCCAGCGGTGGTGGAAAGATTTGAATTTCTCCTCAAAGCTGCCGTTTTCAGAGATAAGTGAAACCTACTTTTGGATTTACGTAGCATGTTTTGAGCTGATACTAAGTAAATATGGAAGGAAATGGACAATTGTATTAATAACAGGTTATAGGTATGTATGATGCATATGGCAATCGGATGAAGTGGAGCTCTTTGAGGAAACAGTGAAGCATGAGTATAATTTTTGACTTAGAAAAGAAAAATTACTTCATATGGTACAGAAAGTGGGATGAGTATTAATATTACTTGAATTTTGGGTAAGAAAAAAAAGCCAGCAATATAGATAGGCTTCCGGGATACATGACCATGCTATCGAACAACTGATGAATGCTAGCTTTCTGAATTAAGGAAGAGGCCAGAAGAAAAGATTATATTGTGTTCACTCACTAAAGCCGGTAGGGTCTCAGAGTTCTCTATGTTTGAATGTTTCCCATTACATGAAACATATGTTTCCTATAGATGTTTGTTTATAGTTCTCAAAGCCCATTTTTTTGTTACGCAAAAGAAGAATAAGAAAAATACAAAGAACATTGAGATTTTCAGTTCTTTTTTTGTTACGAAAAATGCAAAGAGCACATAAAGTACTAAATTCAAATAACGAAGCAGTTTTAGATAACACAAAAGGCGTGTTTTGTATTTTCAAAAACTAAGCAATTTTATAGATTTTAAGGAGTTGTGTTTGGTACGAGAAAATTACTAAGAAAGAAAAAATTCTAAAGAAATGATTCTCTTATGTTTGGTTATCTAATAAAATCTCTAAGAAAATCGAATATAAATAAAATCACTTAAAAACATACATAATATTGAATTATTTACTCTTTATAACGATAATTTAAATAAATAAAATGGCTTTAGTAAAGTAAATAAAAATAATATATTGGAGTTTAACTAAATTTTAATTATTTTCCCTTCAGTTTTTTCTTTTCCTTTTACTTTTCCTCTCTCTTTTCTTTCCCTTACTTTCCTTCCAAATTTTTGGCAACCAAACCAAGCCTTACTATTTATTTTGTGAACATATTCCAGTGAAAGATTATATTCGGGCTTCCTATAATGAAACAAATTGGTTCCATGGAGGAAACGTATACCAACTGCGAAGTGCTGAGTGTTGCACTAGTAACCTCTGATGTCACCTTGTTCACAATCATCTCTTTTGTTGGAATGGGAAAAATGCAAGAAAGGGAATATTTGAATGGAATTGAATGACCTAAGATTATGAAACTACCTCCACAATTATCAGGCTCTATGGATGATATGGCTTCACACAAGGTAATTTTCAATTCATCTCAAGACAATAAGAATGTTGATCTACTTCTAACGTCGAATCAAGATAAACTATGATCGAAATAAAGCGTAAGATAAGGTGTACAAATGCCCCTGAGTTTTGCGTGTATGTCCCACTTTATAGCCGAACTCTTTTTCAGCCCCCGAAGATATCGGCGTTTTGCCCAGTGTCACACGTATCCACCTCGTTAAAAAGCCACAACAGAGCAGAAATTCTAACACATGTTGGTTGTTTAATGTTTTATAGCTTTTTGTTCTTTTTCGTAATGTGGCATCATTGAGTTAAAAATTTATCGTCAAGGTATATTCCCAGGACAAAAAGATTAAGGCAAAAATGGGATATACGAGGCAAAACAGAGGCTGCGATAGTACCCATCTTATCCCGATAAAGCATTGAGTCAAACTCTCCTTTGGTATCGAGGTAATAGCTATGAATAATCGCTCCGGGGAAAGGAGTAGAAGAATGTGGCCTATTATAGGACATACATTACATTACAGAATTATCATGTGAAGCATTTCTTGATTTTATTTAATATTTCTTGTTGGTTTGAATAGTTTGAGCAGAGGACATCTGCATCAGTGACCAGATATTACGCATGAAATAACGTGGTGTCCTCGAAGCGGCATGCATACGGGAAACTTAACAAAAATTAAGTCGAGGATAGATGGAAAGATGTAAACCTGGGCTGCCTTAGACCTACTGCGATTCCTATGCGTCTCCTTTCTCGTATTCTCAATTTTGCACGTACCGGAGATTTCATGTATGGAGGCGTAAGGATTTATTCTGGCATTCGGAGATACGATGAATGATCATATCACATCGTTGTTCCTTGATCCTGTGCCTCTATTATCTCACATGGTTTTGGAGTTACCTTCCATACCTTTAAACCCAAGTTCTTTGCAATTTGCTTTTTTTTTTCTTTTTCCTCCCCAAATAGGGTTACACCTAATGGATTGACTAGTTTTGCAAGATACAATTTATTATTTTATTTATAATAACATAACAAAATAAATCCTCGTTACAAAGTAAAATACACATTTTTATCATATTCCTAGATTTTGGATGCATACCCAACTAATACAGGTGTGTTAAAATTTACCAGATATATTAAAACCAATTGCTAATGTAAATATAAGGAATTTTATGACATGATATTCATGTTAAACTCAAATCCTATAATCTTAGTTTTAACAAAATTGTAGTTTCATATATGTGTCAAGGAGCTTTGTTTGGCATAAGGTCCTTCAAAGTTCGAGCCACCCCTACGAATTTGAATATTTGATCCCCATTGGTGTATTTGAGAGTTTACCAAGACTATTTGATTTTAACTCTCCCGTGCGGGTATATGATCGCAACTGAGGGTCATTTAATAGAGATCAACAATACATAATTTTCTTATAGTGTATTTATAATTCAAATTACTATCATAATATTTTAATATGGGAATTTTTATGCATTAATCATGTGAAGATCAAAGAAAACAGCTAGAGTTACCTTAAAAAAAGAAATCATGTATCATAAATCTATTTTTCTTTTAAGTTGCTGGCATATATTTGATAGATGATCACTAACTTGGTCCGACATATCACATTGCCTCTTGATAGAACATCTTTCTTTCTTAGCAAACGCTTTATTTCGTGATATCTCCACTCTCATATCGGCACAGGTCTATGAGCAGCATTGAAATATTATTTTCCATCACTTCTCCGAGATGTGTAAATATATCTTTGTGGTCCTTGGTACATAACATCTCCTGATCGAGCAAAATTGAGAAGACGACTAAGGAAAAGCATGGGGACGGCAGTAGGTCTGAGGAACTCTTCATTTATATCCTTCCATGCCTTCTCGAATTGCTGGTGAAACTCATCATATGTCTATTGCTCCGACACACCATGATGCTTCATGTAACATTCAATGCTCGATGCAATATGCCCCATCTCTTGCTCAAACTGCACGCATAGATAGTAAAATAAGGCTTCCTTTGAAACCGGGAAAGTTCTAGGGAAAGAAAAAAAAAACTAAGGAATTGATTTTTGTATGTTTGGTTTCAGTGAGGAATTTATAAAAAAATATATATATAAATCAAAATTTTATATATTTTTAAATTTGTTAGTCCTTATATAATAGAGATAAATAAATAAAATGAGTTTCAATACACATAGAATTAATTTATTAAGAATATATACATAAAACATACTTTCTTTAAGATTCCTTTAGCTATGTTTCTGGTTCTTAAAATTGGTGGAAAATGTAAGAGAAAAAACAGTTAGCAACATAGAAGCAAAGAAAAGTGAAAGGAAAATAAAATATAGGATTAAATCCTACCATATTATTTTTGTTTGTTACTAAGCTCATTTCATCAAATATACAGCTTAAAAATTTTAAAATATACAAGTTTTCAAGTAATTTTATTTATATTTGATTTTCTTTAAGATTTTTACAATATAACCAAATATTAAGAAATAATTTTCAGCATTTTTTTTTCTTTTCCTTAGTATTTTTCAGAACCAAACACAACCTTTATCTTTACAGGTTGACATTGATTAATGTTATAAAGAAATGTTGTTTCATTGTACCTGTGCAAAGCCAAGTTGTCCATAAGCCTAATGATGTTGTATGAAGCCTAACAATCTTAGGATCTGTTTTGAGCGAATCAAAGACTTCCTTATTTGCCATTTCTCCCATGGCTACAAAGAGAAGATAGTGGAACATTGGGACACCAATGCTTACCCGCGACATCCATGTACTCTTCTATTGTTGGTATGTGTATTTTCCATGTAACCATTCGCCTCAATCATGTACACTTCAGCATTGCATTTTTTCATGTAGAATAAAATAATTCACCTATAAATAATATAACATAGGATATCAATATAGTTTAGAGGCCTACTACTTCTTTTGCTAGTTGGACCCAATATGATCTTTCTGTAATTTACATCTCTTCCATTTCTTTGTAGAGATCTAGAACTGCCTGATAGCATGGCTTCATGTGGTCTCGGAAGCCGATTTATACGCTGTCCATATCCCCACTCCGAAGCAAGTACTACCTTTCGAAATATTGTTCAATATGGAACAAAAATTCATTGGTTGGGGGAAATTCTTGCATAAAATCAAACCTCGTTTATTGCTTCGTAAAGAGCTCTAGCTCGCAATGTGCCATATGCATCAAAGATAGTCATCTTATAGTTGTCAACACGTAGCAACCACTTTTGGTCCGTATTCTTCTAGCATGGGCGAATATCAGGGCTCAAAACAACATGCTGCTATCCAAAAGTATGTTTCACCACTCTCTTTGGCAAAGTAGCTCGTATGGAGAAGTTCAGGTCTTTCCACCACCCGAGATGCAAGCATAATAATCCACATAAAAGCCTGTGGTGTTATTAATGTAAGGGGTGATTTGATTAATAGACCCTTTGAAAACTCAATTTCGAAAATCTAACCATGTATCATTTTTTTTATGTCATTGTGATAGAGATACCCTCATTGTTTTCTTGTAAAAATAATATTTTTTGCCTAAATATATAAAATATAGTAAAGGGTAATTCTGTCTAAAATGAATTATTTTTCAATACAACCTATAGGGGGTTTAGATTACAATATCGGGTTATTTGAAGTTTTTTAACCAAATATTTCTTAACTTAATTTAAATTTAAGTGCAAGAATGATTAGAGAACTCAATTACCTCAAGATACTGCTGAGCTCTTTTTTATAAAGTGACTGCACAAGGTTGAAATTTAACTTTGCAAACTTTAGTAAAGCATTACTATGTGAAGTTTCTTCTTTGGTAGACGTATTACGAAGGCCTCATTCTACCCTCCCAAGTGTTTCCTAGTGGGCCTAAGATAGAGTCTAAGTTACTTTTTTCTCGGCAAGAGGGTACTCTAAATGTTCTACCATAGATTTGAGGAGAGTGGTGGGTGAAAGCAAAGTGCTTCATCTAATATATCTTCCCATACCTTGAGATGCAACTTGATACAACCTTAGTAGTCTCCATGCATCATTCAAAAGATTCCTTGAAACTTTCCATTTTCATCCAGATTTCTATTGAATATATATAATCACCACTTTAAAAACACAGATGTTATATGTGAGCATCAAGTAGATGATATTCAATCTCCTTATGTTGGAGGTGATGAAGCGAGGATAATGAGTTAATTGGCGTGATTGGTAGATAGAGAAAGACACAATTACAAGCCGAGCTAGTGACTCAGCAGGTTCTGTTCTCAATCATCGAAGACTTGGGGCCTTACAACGCCATAATGGGGCGAGCCTGGTGTTGAATACACAAAAGAGCAACAATTATATCGGATTTTAGTACCTTCAGGTCATATTTTGCTCACATTTTGTATAAGAATAGGTACCTTTGACCGTTCTCGTGTTTCTGGACTTGTGCAGGTTTTTCGGGTTTCATGCATAATTGTTACAAGGGTTCGTGTCCAGAGAGCGAATATGGATCATTGGGGATGTTGGCAACCGCTGTGGTAAAGTCTTAGGAAGTGCAATGATGTTAAAATCGGCGTAGGCGCGGGTACCGGTACCACTCTCATCGGTACCGATACCCTAAAGTAGGAAATCAACAGTGACCAAGTGGTACCGGTACCGGTATCCCTAAGCAAAAAGTCAGCAGAAGCAAAGTGGTACCGGTACCACACTTATTGGTACCGGTACCAACATACACTATGGTTCGAGCAGACCTAATTCCAATGCAAGGGCAATGCTCATCCTTTTATTCACCAATTCGAGATCACAATGGAAAAGGGTATAAAAGCCAAAGGAAAGGTGGAGAGGGGCAGCTTTTGATCCTAGGGTTTTGGTTTCATAAAAAGAAAATGTTTTTCTCATAGTTTTGCTAGGGTTCATAGAGTAGAATAGGAGACTTAACTTTTCTGCAGATTCTGGATTTCAATTTCATGTAATCTTTCAGTTAGATCACACAACTCGGCTTTCTCTTCCAGTATTTTGTGTTTTTTATTCTTTGGTTTTGCAATTGAAGGTGATTTCTCGTCTTTTATGAATAGTTTTTCATCAAATATGATTCGCTTCCTAATTTCAATGAAGTTCTTAAACTCTTATGATGGGGGTTCTAACTGGTGGAAACCTCACCTTGATCAAGGTAATAACCCTCAATTCCTCCTTCAACGGGATTGTATGATGTTAAGCACTTGTAGAAAAATCTTATAAAACCTTAGTTGGGCATCTTCTTGACAACGTGTGAACGAGAGATCCTCGGTACACGTTGTGCTTGATTGAAAATGCAAGCTAAGAGTCTGAGTAAATTGTTTGAACAAGTGTTTAACATCACTCGATCGTTTTTCAGTCTAAAAGAGCTTTTAATGTAAAATCTTCCATCGAGAATCATTCATCAATGTCTCAGATAGATTTTCAGAAGAATAGGTTGGAATTACTTGATCAATAGTGAGTGGAAACCTAAGAACCCTATCAATCATCTTACTGTTTTAAAATAGCCAATTTAATCAGTTAACTCAATCAACCAACCACAACCCTATAATTTACTTTTAAACATACATTCTTGGAGAACAACCTCTTATGATCACTCTAGAATACCACTCCCTACTGAGATGACTCAGGATTACCATAGTAGTATAATGCTTGGACTAATCTTAGTTCCACGCGCTTGGGGAATAATTTCGCATATGAGAGATAGACGAAGCATTTTGGCATTGCTTCCGGGGAGTGGCTAATCTAGTTGATTTGAAGAGAAGCAGACGTACCAGAATTGCATCAAAATCCCAGACGCTCTCTACTTCCTTTTAATTTGTTTTGCGGAGAATCTAAGTGGGTGTCTGCTTGGTAGGAGTAGGATTAGTGCATGTCGGTTTGGCCTCGCAACGAGCAACACCGACTTGTAAGAATTGTACCTCCAAGAAATTCTGAAGAGTCCATAGTAAGTCAATTGTTTCAAGAGAACCCTACACTCAAACGACCATCTCTGAGTCAAAGAACTCCTTTTTAATCAAAATGTCTAAGGGGTACCTTATTAATCTAATAAGGACTCCATGAACCTCCACAACATGGAGACGGTGTTGCACTCCCAACAACACTAGCATTAGGAGGGGGAAATGTTAACTTTCAGCGAAATCAATATCGGGCTCCCCCTGCTCCTTTACCTAATGTGGAAAGAACTCTCCAAGAGATTTTGCAACCTCAAAGAACCACAACAAACTCATGTATTCGCCTACTTGAAGAGGCTAATCAATTCCTCATGAAGTCGGAGATGATCTGCCTTCTACCTGTGTATCAAGGGGTCGATTCTGAGAACCCCTACTCATTCATGAGAGACTCGGCGATGTTTTGCAAGCATTCTCTCATCGATCACCTCTCCACATAATTTGTATGGTTCTATTCCCATTCTCTCTAAAGGAAAAGGCCAAAATCTGGTTTCATTTGCTTGCACCCAATCCAATCTTTACATGGGAGGACATGCGAAATGAATTCCTTAACAAGTTCTTCCTCCCGCACGTACCAATGCTCTCATGCAAGCAATCCAAAATTTTTCTGCAAAATCGGGTGAACCTTTTGCAGTAGTATGGGAAAGATACAAGGACCCTCTCCATGCTATCCTCATCATGGCTTAGATGTTGAGACAAACTGCATATTTTCATCAAGGGCTATCCTGAATAATAAACAATACATCTAAATGATGTGCTGGAGAATTTTATGAGAAAAGTGCGAGGGAGGCAATTCCACCTCTTTGACATCATAGCGTAAAATTCGAACATGAGAGACTAATACCGTAGATATTGCTAAAGTGCATAGTACACCTACAGGGGGAGGAATCCATCATTTAAGAGAAAATTATGATTTGCAAGCAAAAATAGCTAATTTAACGAGGAAGTTGGAAGCTATAGAGTCAAAAGTGCACCTGCAACTAGCCTCAAATAATTTCTCTTCTTACCCATGGGACCTAGAGTGGAGGAGCCATGCACTGTTTACGATGACCCTACGCACTCAACTATTAACTGCCCAAACCTTCCTCAAGTTAAGGGAGTAATCCAAATAGAGTGCTTTCATGTCTCTTAACTACCAAAGGAAACCTTTCAATTCTCCATAATTCGAAACGATAATCTGCAGGGGTAAGCACTTAATTTTAGTTGGAGAAACAGGAGGCTCACACACTTCAAGTTAAACAACCATGGCCCCAATTTTTCAAAAACCGCAGTTTTCAAACCAGTTCTCCATTTCAGAATCAAGGTCCTCAAGGATTTCTTGTGCACCCTCACCTAGGCTTCAATTCGTCAAATTAAGGGAATCCAAATCCACAGCCTTATCAGCCTCCACATAAGAGAAGTTTGGAGGATATTGTGACACAGTTCGTCCAAACTCAACAATCCACCAACACTGAATTTCGAACTGCCTTGAATGATGTGAGATCCCAAATCACTAAGCTAACCTCCTGGAAACTCTTCTCAAACCATCTAAAATCCCTAAGGTCAAAAATAAGGTTGGAGTCTCAGTCCAAGTGAGGGCACGCTCGAACATTGCAAGGTTGTCACCACTCTTCTCGGGCGGTAAGGCACTGACAAACCATTCAACTAAAGGAACCGATACAAAAAAGTTACAAAATGAACTAGGTCTAGATGACGTAGGTGTCAGACAAGCCTCATGTTTCTAAGACTGATGTTATTGATGGTGAGCCAGAACAAGACAAGGCCTCCCATATCCCTCATGCTCCATACCCTTATAGGTTGAGAGCCCCAAAGAAAGTGAACAATCATTCTGAAATTTATGAGTTGTTCAAACAGGTGAAGTTGAACATTCCTTTACTAGATGCCATTAAGCAGATTCCGTCATATGCCAAGTTTCTAAAAGATTTGTGCACTGTAAAAAGAAAACTAGGTGTCAACAAGGAGGCATTTATGACTGAGCAATCCACCTCATTGATTCGAAACAATTTACCCCCAAAATACAAAGACTCAGGAAGCCCTACTATTTCCATAATGGTAGGGAATTCAAAGTTAGACATGCTCTGAGCGGATCTAAAAAGTGTTAACTTGTCGCCTTACTTAGTATATATGTCGATCTAGGGTTAGGAGAATTATAGCCAACTTGATATCACCCTCTAATTAGCAGATCGTAGTGTGAAGATTCCTAGAGGGATAGTGAAGGATGTATTGGTGTAAGTGGATAAGTTTTATTTTCCGGTGGATTTTTGTAGGTGCTTGACCTCAGCTTTGTGGTGAACCAAGAAACTCGAGTTCAGGTGATTCTTGGTAGACCATTCTTAGCTATTGCTAATGCCATCATACACTGTAGGGGAGGACTAATGACACACTATCATTTAGTAACATGACTATTAATTTGAATATCTTTAATGTTATCAAAGGGGAATGGGAGATAGGAGGATGTTTGTAGAGTAAACATAGTTGACTACGTAGTGCGAAATACTTAGATAATGTATCATCTGATGATCCTCTCATGTCTTATCACAGTAGCTTAGGAGTTGGGTTGAGGAGGTGACCACATCTGAGTTGGAGTTTCTACACTCCATAATTAAACATAGTGAGGTATTGGAAGCGAATGGGTGGGTACCTAAATTTAAACCACGCCCTTAGATCGGGACGAGTGTACCTTCAAAGAGAGACCACCTAAACTTGAGTTGAAACCTTTACCATCACACCTAAAATATGCATTTTTAGGGGTAGAAGAAACTTTTCCGGTAATCATATCTTCCTCCTTAGAGTCAGAACAAGAAAATAAGATGTTGGAGATAATGAAAACCAGCCTTTCTGGGGTGGACAATTTGCGGATATTAAGGGCATTAGCCCCTTGATCTGCCACCCCGGGATTCATTTGGAAGAGGATGTTAAACCCTCTAGACAACCACAGAGACGACTGAACCCGATAATGAAAGAAGTGGTCAAGAAAGAGGTTCTAAAACTCTTGGACGTAGGTGTTATTTACCCCATTCGCAGGATAGTAGAGTGGGTCGACCGACTCGAGGTAGTTCCTAAAATTTGGAGTCTTGTGGTAGCAAATGAAAATAATGAGCAAATTCCACTCATGTAAGCTCGGGTGGAGGGTTTGCATAGACTATAGGAAGCTTCAATCACCGGGCACTAGGAAAGATCCACTTCCCTTTACCTTTTGTCGATCAAATGTTAGAGTCGCGGGGCATAGATTTTATTGTTTTTCTTGATGGGTACTCGGGGGTACAATCAAATTGAGATAGCTTTTTAGAAGATCAGAGTAAACTACATTCACTTGTCCTTTTGGCACTTTTGCCTTTAGGAAAATGCCCTTTGGATTATGTAATGCACCAAGAACCTTCCAGCGATGAATGATGGGGATTTTTAGTGATATGATAGAAATCATTTTGGAAATTTTCATGGATGATTTCTCAGTTTTTGGAGACTCATATGAGGATGTTTGGAGGGGGTATCTACGTGGAGTTTTTGAGAGATGCCAAGAGAAGAACCTGGAAATGACAAATTGGGAAAAGTGTCACTCATGGTGACACAAGGGATTATCTTAAGGTCGCATAAAGTATCGAAAATGGAATCGAAGTGGATAAGGCTAAAGTCGAGGTTGATACTCCCGACTTACCTACTCCCTAGGGTATGTTAGGATATAAGGTTATTCTTAGGACATTGCTGGATTCTATAGGAGATTCATAAGATTTCGAGTCACCTGGCGAGTCCCTTATGCAATTTTCTTGCCAAGGATGTCCCTTTAGCATGGTCCACGGCTTGCGAGGAGGCCATAGCGATAAACTTAAAACTATGTTGAAGGTGTCTCCTCCTATCATGCTACCTCTCCCAGGTGGAACCTTCCGTTTGAGATCATGTGTGGCGCTAGTGATTGCTTATGCTATAGAGGGGCTGTTTTTAGGACAAAGGGAAGATAAAGGCTTTTGTGATCTACTATGCCCCCGATGAGACTCTCAGTTCCTTCAAACAAACTACCTGACTACGGAAAAAGAGTTTTTGGTGATCGTCTGCACCTAGAAAAGTTTGGAGTCATACATTGTAGGATCTCACGTAACCATTTTCACGGATCGCAGCGTGGTACCTCTCTGCAGCGGGATACTAGAAGCCTCGGTTGACTAGGTGGATCCTACGTACGCCAAGGAATTTAGCTTATTATTAAAGATTAAAGGGAATTCGAGAATGTGGTAGTTGACCACTTATCTCGATTGAATTCGGAATCCATTTCTCATGGCTTACCCATAGGCGTGAGTTTTTCTTGTTAAGCGACTTTTTTTGCTCTTGTTCAGCGCCCGTGTTATGCGGAACATGGCGATCAATTATCACGGTGGCGGTCAAATTCCACCCCGATGGACTTCTCAACAAAAGGAAATTTTGTAGGCGGACATTAAGAAATATTATTTGATGACCCATATATGTTTAAATACCGTCCAGGACCGGTGATGAGGTGTGTACCTAATGGCTTGATCAAATTGGGATTCTCACCTTTTGCCGTCGGAAGCTTGTGGAGCGTTTCTACTTGAGGAAAACAACGGATGCGATATTGCAAGAAGCTGGTTTTTTACTTGGCCTGCTTTTTAAAGATTGCTTTGAATTTTGAGAAACGTGTGCTCGGTGCCAACAATTAGGAGGGGTCACAAAACGGAGCATGATGCCTCTTACTCCCATTTTAATTATTGAGATCTTCGATTGTTGGAATTATATAGACTTCATGGGACCTTTTCCACACTTGTGGAGTACACCTTTACATTTTTGTTGTCTATTGACTAATAATGTCAAAGTGGGTGGACCATTCCAGCGAACTAATAGCTAAGGTTGTTTTGAAATTTATAAAAGAACACATTTTTTCTCGCTTTGGAGTACCTCGTGCAATCATTAGTGATGGTGGGCTCCATTTTTGTAATCGATCTTTTGAGAATTTTTTGAAAAAGTATGGAGTCACCCACAAAGTTTCAACGGCATATCACCCACAAACCAATGGTCAAGTCGAATTAGCTAATGGGGAGATCAAACATATTTTTTGAAAAAAACAGTAGCCCCAAATCGCAAAGATTGGTAGAAGCCCCGACTTCTGCCGTGCTCTTTGGGCTGCCCCGTCTTACTTTAAAACTATTCTTGGTATGTCTCCCTATAGGCTGTTTATCGCGAGCTTGTATCTGTATCGATAGAAATGGAGCCACTTGAGGCATATTGGGCTATTAAAACTCTTAATTTTAGGTTGGCTCGGGTAAACAGCGGCGCTGCGAGGATGAACAAGGCTTGTTCCATGTGAGACCATTGTTCGAAAGACCTTTGAACCTCACCAAAAGGTATTACTATACAGCTCACGGTTGCACATGTTTCCAGGAAAACTTCATTCAGGTGGGTAGCTGTTCGTTAATAAGGGTAGTTTACCCATATGGTCGCAGTGGAGATTGAAAGTCGGAGAAAGTAGGAAAATCCTTTCAAAAATTAATGGCTAACGCTTCAAAGCCATTTCTTTCGAGCACTTTGATCGTCGGGAGAGTAGTGAGAGCGGTAAGTCCTCTGGGATGCTCCTTCAAAGCAAATCCCTATCTATCTTGTTGTATATAGTTTTGTTTTTCTTTCTTCCATTTCTTTTACGCTTTCTTTATTTAGTTTTTTATTTTCAATTAAGAAAAAAGACCCAGAAAGGGTCCACTCCGCTCACCCTCCAGTTTACTTCTTGTGACCTCCATTTTTACGTAGTGGGGGTACCACATTGTGCATTGGGGACAATGCTTCCTTCTGTAGTGGGGGTGGGCACACTGGTTGGAACCAACTATGCGCATGTTGCATGTTCGGTGTATGCGCGAATTTTCGATTCTGCGGTTCTTTTTAGATTACGATGCCCGATCTGTGATGCAGTAGCCGCATGACTTCTTACTCGCATTCCGTAATCTCAATGCATTTACACAATAACAAGCATGCACAAAATCTTTATGTTCATATTATTGGACCTTATCGCCCAATTTTGTTCTAATTCCACTACCTGAACCACTGGAGACTTTACATTCGAACTCTTGTTTTTTTGCTATTGCCCAAACGTGCATTATTTGGCATTTCCATGTTAACTACATGCATCATATTCTCTGAAAACACCATGCATAGCGGAAAATGATTTGAGGCCATTATTTATGTGTTTACATTTTGTGAAATCATTTTTGACTTACCTCTTGCGCCCATGCTGAGCCTTGAGTTTGCGGTCGATTCGAACCTAGAACCATGATCTGAAATCTGGTGGACCCCATGGTAAGTGTGAAGGTGTAAAGAGAGGGAAGTACAATTGTTAGCTCGTGAACGCACAATTAGTTTGGGCGGAATAAAGCGAGGGGAGAGAAATGAGCATTGAGTGGAATCCAGGGATGGAGGCGTCAGAAAGGATCTCATTATACTCTCAGCGCTCTTGTTCCAAATTTACAAAAATATAAAAATAAAAAAGAAAATAAAAAAAGAAAAAAAGAAAGAAAGAAAAAAAATATGGGACGGTGGTACGGTACCACTTTCACGATCTGTACCACTTGTCTGCGAAAACTAGTAGTGCCCATTCGATGCCGTACCGCTCTTAATCACCGTCATTGGGCGATTTTAGGCCAAATTAGGGTTTTTAATCCCTTTTTCCACTCCTTTGTCATACCCATACTCCCCCACTCTTATATAGACAAACCCTAACCCACTTCTCTCCCTCACACGAGCAAACCCGAGATCACGTGTTTCCACCAGTGTTTTCATCGTTCGATCGGATTAGCTCGAGTTCAACGCAATGACGTGGTAAGCGCCCCTCATTTCTTTGGAAGCATATTTCTTTTATTGCGGTATTTCATTGTGTCACATGGATTGGTTTGGGTGGTTTGGATTGGTGGTTTTCTGTTCTTGGTGGATTAGGGGATCGACTGTTGGTATGGGGAGGAGTTTTGTCTAGCGACGGGGCCGACCCGATGCCATGGAAATGGGTTATTGGGATATTGTTTTGTGTGCTTGGGCTGTCTTTGCTGTATTTTCTATTCTTTCCATATCTATGGCAAGATCGAAAAATGTTTGAAAAGGCAAGGCTCCTAGCTCTTCAATGGACCGGGTGAAGAATCCGACTCGCCGGACCATAAAAGAAGGAACCCAAGGGAGAGAGAGTGAAAATTTCTTCGCTCTGCAGTGAGGAGGCATCGGAGCGAGATGAAGAGATTGAAACTATGTTTGCCGAGTCTTCGATTCAAAGAGAAGAAGAAGCGGAAAAGTGGGCCCACGATCGATTGCTAAGCGAGGTTTTCATTACGGCGGGGGTGTGAGAGAAGTGGACACATTCTTGTTCACCCATCCCTGCTCCCGGGGCTATTATTCAGGAGCAGAATTTGCAGTTTGTTTGTGCTGAAGTACAAGGGTATCTACCGACCTTGGTTCGGGAATTTTACACCAATTTGAGAGAAAATCAGCGTGTAGATACCCTGCTAGAGACCATTGTTATGGGTAAACAGCTAAAGATCACCCCTGATTTGATAGCTCACTCTTTGCAGTATGTCCGCCCTGCAGCCCATGACCGACCTTACCCCCTTAGGGCCATTACTGAGTTCAATGCCCAGTTGTTTGCTGATGCCATGTGCACCCATCCTGTTGCCATGAGAGGTTTTATATGCAAGGAATTCGTTCTAGGGAAGCTCAAGCCTGAATATGCGTTGATGAACAAAATTATTCATGATATGATTGGACCGAAGGGTAACGAGAAATTGCCCAACAAGGAAGAAACTCAGTTTCTATATGAGGTGATGACGGGGAAGATCATTGATTATGCCTTGGTTATATGGTGCGTTATGAGGGCTTTTGCGGTCCCGGTGAAACAAACTTATCCACATTCCACGACTCTAGTTACAAATCTTGTGGAGATTACGGGGATGAGGGAGTGGTTAGAGAAAGGAGATTCTTCCAAAGTTGGGGCCCATTACAAATAGCAGAGGCCAGAGCAGGCTGCATCCACGAGACCTCGATCTTCCACATCCCCAGTGGTTATTCGAGGGGCCCTCTTCGTCCCTCGGCTGGGTGGAGTGAGCACACATCCCCTTTTAAAATAATGGAGCGTCGGATCTAGGGGTGGTTTAAATGCATATTGGGGAAGCAGAAACAGCTAGACCACAGGCTCTCCAGGCTCGAGAGTCATATCTACCAAGGAGAACCTGCAGCGGGAGATGTCCCCCTTCCTGACTTGGAAGGGGATTCGGAGGCTTGGCGTGTTGATGGGCAGCATTCTCTTCGACGGATGATGAGGGAGGATGGCGGTAGCCCAGCATGGTAGGCTAGATTAGGGTGAGGTGTTTGCTTGGTGGGTAGAGACCTCGGACACGTCATTGCCAACACCCATTTTGTTCATATAGCCCTATTTGTTTAGCCTATGATGTTCTGAGCCTTGAAGCCCTTGCGATTTTAGCGGATTTGTGGTTGTTATCTTGACTTTTATGCATAGTAGTTTAGCCGGTAATGTGATGAGTATCTTAAATACTCATTTTTATCCTATGCTTTAGTTAGTTTTTCTAGTGTTTTTATGTTAAATAAGTGCCCCTAATGCTCTAAATGTGCACATGATCAGGTCATCCATTTTAATTTGGAATTGGCATGCAAAGTGGTGGAAAAACTGCTCTGAAGCGTGGGAGAGCTCTTGTATTTTGACATTTTCAGACATCTATGAGCTCCTATTGCATCCAAGCCTGATGGTTCTACTTCGAAACTTTCAGTGATACCAAGAACACCAAAATTGGAATTCGAACAAAGAAGTTATACAAGTTCCAAACTTGAAGAAAAAACAGTAAAAACATTGCAGCACCTTCAGTAGGAGAGGCTACTGTATTTTTTGATGTTTTCAGACATCAGCGAGCTCATGTGCATCAAAATTATATATGGATAGATTCTACACTTCAAGATCTTTCTAACGGTACCAAGAACACCCAAATCAGAGTTCGTATGACAAAGTTATGGCCTTACGAAGTTGGAGCAAAAACAGGGGACTGCAGCAACGTCGCGACGTTGAGAACCAACGTCCGCGACGTTCGCAGCTCAAGCATCCGACGTCGCGACGTTAGCGAGCGTTGCTGCACGACGTCGCGACGTTTGGGAGTCGGTTTTGGGTGGATTTTAGCCCGATGTTTGGGCCCATAATGGAGGACAAGCTCGAACCCGAAAGAGGCGGGGAGGAGGCACTGGGGCTCGGAGGAGGGGACTTTTGTCCACACTTTGGGACCAAGGAGGAGGTTGGGAGCTGTTTTTGAAGATTTGGGAGAAGATCATGAGATTTGTGGAAGAAAATCCGAGACTCACCATCATTTGATCATTATAGTTTCTTCTCCCTCTTTTCTCATGCTTTATCCTAAGTTTATGATGTATCAAACCTCTATCATGCTTTAAATTCGTAGATCTAGGGTTTTGGTTGTATATTGAACATGTGTTTTATATCTATTTGTTAATGTTCCGTTTTCTATTGTTTCTTGTGAATGCAACTCTATTGATTCATACTTGGTTCTATTTACATATTGATTTCTGGCTAATCTACGATGGCAGGCGGGTGGTTCTTTGCAAGATCTGAGAAGGGGAGTAAAGAACTAGACATAGATGAATCAACCTAATTAACTTTGATAGTGTAAAAATTATCGGTAATTAGGGCGTGTGAGACTTTTGGATCTTAAAGCATCTCCCCAATGCTTGGGGTTCAGACTGAGAAGCAAAAGACCTAGTGTTGGTTGGTAGGTTATTCGACCTCGAGAGGCTTATAATTAAATTAGACAAAATTCGCCTTGGAAAGCATTTTCATGAAACAATAGAGTAGAATTTTGACTTAGATCTAAGAGGATTGTCCGATTGCACCAAGTACTCTATGAATTTATCATCTCTTGGTATCCCTTATTTACGAACTTCATTAGTTAGATTTAGAAATTTCATTAGTTTAGTTTAAATTTTGTTTTACTATCACAATTGTTAGTTTGGATGTTAAAGTATTATAATTTTGGCATAGCATCCCCATTTTCCACTGTGGATCGATATACGTGCCCAGGGGTACACTTTATTACTTGACAAGCGTATACTTGAGCGGAATAGGCACTCTTTTTATATTTTTCTGCATAATTTTATATACACATCACAAAAAACGCCTATCATAATGTTAAACTGTTGCCTTTATAATCTCGTTCAATTCAGTTTAGTGCTTTCATAAGCGACTCTTCTTTTTCCTCAATTCCATGGTCCCTTATTTGAATATCTTGGTTTTTGTAATAGTTTGTTATTATGTTCATTGTTTGAAGCGTGGTTTTAATCGGTCAGACAGTTTACATAGTCTAAGGTTGAAGTATCTTGCTCAATTTTTGCCCTTTTGAGAAACTTGCAAAGCTTAACTACACCCAGCGCATGTTGTTGGAAATCATAATTAGTAGGTGTCACTAGTTCAAATCTTGCTAGAGACTAGCAAGATGCAGGTTAGAGTGTGTTATTACACAAAAGCGAAAAAATTATATAGTTTAGTACCTTTAGGTCATATTTTGCTCACATTTTGTATAAGAGCCAGGTACCTTTGGCCAGTTCTTGTGTTTACGGACTTGTCACCGGGTTTAGTTTCATGCATAATTGTTACAAGGGTTAGGTGTCTGAAGGTGAATATGGATCATTAGGGATGATGGCGACCATTGTGAGTGAAGTCTTAGGAGTGCAATGATGTTGGGAACAAGTCACGACGATGGTACGGTACCGCTCTCACCGATACCGGTACCCAAAGTAGGGAAATCAGCGTTGGCCATGAGTGGTGCCAGTACCACTCTCACGGTACCGGTACCCCGAGCAAAGTCAGCGAGCCAGCGTGCAGTATCCACATGGCTGGTGCAGAGCAACATCTCTTCCCAATAATTGTGGGATTGAGCGGGAATTCCAGTTCGGTGCAAGGGAATGCGTTCGTCCTTTTGACCCCCACCAATTCGAGATCACAATGGAAAAGGGTATAAGCCAAAGGAAGGTTGAGAGGAATGACTTACGATCCCTAGGGTTTTTAGTTTCATAAAAAGAAAGTGTTTTCCTTAGTTTTGCTAGGGTTCTGAGTAGAATAGAACAACACGCGGTTACGGATTTCAATTTCATGTAATCTTTCAGTTAGATCACACAACTCGACTTTCTCTTCCAGTATTTTGTGTTTTTGATTCTTTGGTTTTGCAATTGAAGTGTGATTTTTCTCATTTCTTTTATGAATAGTTTTCATCCAATATGATTCGCTTCTAATTTCAATGAATTTCTAAACTCTTATGATGGGGTTCCTAGCAGTTGGAAACTCACCTTGATCAAGGTAATAACCCCTCAATTCCTCTTTTATACCTCAACGAGGATTGTACATGATGTTAAGCACTTGTAGAAAAATCTTATAAAACCTTAGTTGGGCATCTTCTGCCCGACAGCGTGTGAGAACTGTGAGAGATCCTCGGTACACGTTGTGTAATTACAAATGCAAGCTAGAGTGCGATGGTGTTTGAACAAGCATTTAACATCCTTTCGATCATTTTCATTCTAAAGAGCTTTTAATGTAAAATCTTCAATGAAGACCATTCGTAATGGTTCCCTGAATGAGATTATGTATCTGAAGAATAAAATTAGGAATTACTTGATCGATAGTGAGTGAAACCTAAGAACCCTATCAATCATCTTACTATTTTTTAAAATAAGTCAGGAATTTCAATCGATTAACTCAATCGGCTTCCAACCACAACCCCATAATTTACTTTAAACATACATTCTTAGAGAACAACCCTTAAGGATCACCTGAATACCCCCTTTGGAGATGACTTGTGGATTACCCGCGGTAGTATAATGTAGCCAGCCTTGGATTTCACGGCTAGGGGAATAATTTCGGCATACGAGATAGACGAAGCACCTGGCTACACTTTTCGATGAAGCTATCCCTTCAACCTTCTACTGCTTGGTCGAGTTATTTGACTAACGTTGGAAAGGTTGACCTTTTCAACAGTTAGCTGACCACACGACAGTGTTATCAGTTATCTATGCGAGGAGCAGAGAGAGGGGAGAAGAGCAAAATCCCTCTCTCGAGATTAAACCAAGCGTAGAAATCATAGTTCCACACTTCCAAGTGGGGCGAAAGATAAGGGGAGATTATTTAGTGTGAATCCTTTAGAAAGCTCACGATGTGATGAAAATTCATTATCTTCTCTCATCGATCGAGACAAATGGGCACTCATGTTTGTTGATCTGGCATATGAATGTATTAGCTTTGAAAAGCCCTTTCGGATATGATTGGATTAACCCGAGTTGGTGGCCTCTCACAAACTGATATTATCCACATAAGTAAAACCCACATTAAGACATAAAGAGTGAATGTTTCCACCTAGATCGTCATTAGATCATTCATACTAAAGTAGACAACTTGTTGAGGGCAGGTTTCGTAAGAGAAATGGGTACCCGAATGGCTAGCCAGCGTGGTGGTGTGGTTCAAGAAAGGGGGTAAGTGGTGAGTATGTGTAAGATTACACGGACATCAACAAAGCATGCCCAAAAAGATAGCCTCTGACAGGTTAGTGAAAGCTCTGACGACAAGAGATGTCGAGCTAGGGTAGAAGTTGATATGACTAAGGCCCTAAATTCTTTGGTGGCTGCGGAAGAAGGTGGGCACATGTTAGAGGCTAAGATCGCCTTCTTGGGACGGGATTACGCTAGCGTGGGGGCCGAACAAATGTCAGCTTTTCTTTGGGCCTCGGGGCATCAAGGTGGGGTGTCTTCCCTTCATGCCCAAGAGAAGCAGAATGAGAGAGGGAAGACTTGTGGTGGAAGAACTACGGTCTCTCGTCTCATCTTTTCTTACAGCTATGGGTGTTGCACATTCAAGAACAACATCTACAGGGATCGGCCAGAAATCTCGAATGGCATGCCTGACTCTACCAACCCACTTCCTCTAGGGTACATCCTTCCAGAGATCCCCCGGTCCAGTAGTTGTCGAGGGGCGAAGACACGGGGAGTAGATCGCGGGCGGCTAGAGACTAGGAGGGGGTGTCGTTTACAAAAAGGAATAGTGCTTTTTTCATGTATGAGCTTCAACAAGTTTTGGAAAACTTTCGTAAGTGGCGCCGCTGGGCTACATATGAACTTTATTTGTAATTTATGGTACCAAATAGTTATTTAATGAAATTTGAAAATGTCAACTGTATGAGATACTACTGGTCATGAACTAGCAGAGAACCGTCTCAGTTGGATGCCAACCCAAAAAACAACTGATCAGATCCAGTAATTCAAATTAACAACAACCGTGATTCTGGGGACTTAGATGCTAGCCGTGATAAATATCCAGATCCTGACTTTAGATGCCAGCTTAGACAATAATCAGATCCGACCTTTTACGTCAACCTGACAACAACCGTGATCCACTTTTAGATTCATATTCCAACAATAATGCTCGACCTCTAGATGCTAAATTCTGACAACAACGTGTTCGACTTAGACGCCAAAATTCAACAACAACCGTGTCCGGACTTTTGATGCCACTGCATTTAATAATCGCTTCTAGGACTTTTGGATGCCAAACTTAAAACAACCGTGTCTGACTTTTAGAAAGAAGTGATTATAGGTTTTAAGAGAAAATATGTAAAGGATAATATTTTATTGACGATAATTTTATCAAAGAATACACTACTGATAATACTTTTTGAGGTGCATGGCATTCCACATTCTGAGAACAACGCTCTGTCTGTCCAAGCCAAATACAGCATTTCCAACTTGTTCTACTTCAAACCAATCGTGCAAGTATCCTTCCAGTCGGTCAACTTCCACCCACATTATATGTGTTTACAAACCCTTCAGATCAATTCTGTTAATCGCACACCCTGATAACCATCAGGCAAATTTGCTAACCTTTATTGGTATGAAGCTATGCTGCATCAATGCACCTCCTGTGCTCGCCACTGTTCAGTTCTGATTTGTGGTTTCAGCACTGTTTCCTTATGAATTCTTGCCTCAATGGTGGGCATCCCACTTCCTGGGATGATGTTCTCCATTTCAGATATATGGTGAATATGATTCCACCATTAGCTTCCGCTATCGGCCCCGCAGCTCCATAACACTCCTCGTAGCCCTCACCATTTTCTCATCAATGTAGGCGTTTCAAAGCTCCAAGAGTGTTTTGTTAGACGCTTCTAATGGTCCGTCGTTTCATGTATTGCAGGTGAAGTATAGATTGATTTTCAATTGGCCAGAGAAGTCTATATACCACACAACCACTTAATTCCATTTTCTATTACAATTGATTAGGGTATCCCAAACATGCACACAATATTTTTCCATACAAATCAACGACTTCCCTTAGTTCTTTGATGGATCTCAAAGGCTTCAAATTCTATCCATTTTCTTCAAGTAGCCTGGGTGGCAACTAACAACAACTTCTTTCGAAGCTTAAAGCAGGCAACTGCCTAACTAAGTGTCAATACCCCACCGAACAGCGCTTAGCCATATATGTTAAACTGGCAAGGAGTTTTGAGACTAGCTTGTCGCAGCATCAGATTTTTTACATAAAGGCAGATCTACCCGATGGTCCGCCAATAAGAGCCTCGTGTGCTCTATGTTCCAATGTCCTACCGCATGGATGATTTCTACATATCCCATCATCTACATATCCCATCATGAAGTTCTGCCAGTATGTATTGTCCCTGTTGTTGAGTGAGGCATTTAAGATGGGGACCACCCAGGGACCGCTTATACAACTAACCGTTAATTAGAGAACCAGCCACCCGACTCGATCTGTGGGCTTCAAATTAAGTATCCGATAGTTCCCCCAAATCTTAATCCAATTTTAATACCGCAGTCATCCACCAAGGACCCGTTTCATCTACTTCATTTACCTACCGTGGATCGACGACTTTGGCCGATAGGGGTATACTGATGAGCACTGCCTTTTATTGGTAGGACACAATCACGAGCCAAAGTTGCCCTCCTTTTAATTAGAGCTTCTCGTGATATGCTCCAACCGCTGTGTCGCAAATTTCCCAACCATAAGTTGATCAAACTCACACAGCTACACGTTGTTCTCTTGTTTCATACTCCCGTTTACTCATTTGACCACCAATCGAGAGTCGCCTTACATGAAGGATTTTTTCACGAACACTAGATCAAGTAGATCGAGCCCGAAATGATTTTCCATATCTTAGCCAAGTAAAGAAGCAGAGAAATTAAGATGTATATTCGCTCTATGACTTCTCCATTGGGCTTTGCTGTCGCCAGCAAGCTCCCATTTGTCTCAATCACCTATCCATTCGTGAGTCCACCATCCCGAGCTGCTCGGGTTCTACTTTTCGAGGAATCTCACTAAGAAGCCAGCCACCCGTTCTTCCAACGCCAGACGAGGTTTGAATTGAATGTCGAACTTACTTAGTTCGATTGCCTACCTAGCTTACATCACCTCGATAAAACAAAGTCGAGCTTATGTATAAGGCTTGTGAGGGACTGGGTGAGCATGCAGAGTAGATGCGCCTGTAAGTAGGGTGGAGTTTTTCGCGCTACCCCGAGGGCTAACGAGCCTCGCCTCCTGACGAGCATATCGGGCTTCCGCCTTGGGAGGTGGACTTGCTTGGAGAAGAATATGGGCCACCATGCTCATTTTCTTGAATAAAGTCACACCACTAAACATCATAAAACAACTATGTACAGGTAGCCTTCACCTATCCTCCAGCCATAATCAAGGCTCTGAGATATTGCTTGATTGCTATAAGGGCTCAGTTCTGATTCTTTATCCTAGTCTGATTTGCTTAGCCCCTTAGAGCGGTGAAAACTACAACCTCGATCTCAGAACGAGATGAATCGCTTCTTATGGCCGCCAATCTATTAGTTAATCATTTGCATCTCTTTTTCAAAGTGCAGAGCCTGGGATTCCATAATAGCCTGAGTTGAATAGGATTTGGCCTCAATCCTCCAATGTGTCACCTAAAGCCTAGGGAATTATCCAACTACTCCAAAACACACACTTTAGGGGATCGAGTTTTATACTGCTTCTATGCAAAGAGCAAGTTTTGCAAGGTTTTCATGACGGGGCATTGACTCGACAATCATATCGTCAATATAAACTTCCATTGTCCTGCCAATTAGTGGCCAAAATATCTTGGTCACGGTCTGGATGTGTCGCCCCGCCAGTTTTCAAACCAAAGGGCATCATATTACAGCTATTAAAGATAGCCCCTATGGCGAATGAAGGTCGCTTTCCGCATCAAAGTGTGCATTGAATCCATATATACCCCGAGAAGGCGTCCATAAATGATAGCATCCCATGCTCGATAGAGGCATCAACGATTTGATCTATTCGTGGCAAGGGAAACGTTTGCATGGTTCATTGATAACCGTGTAGTCCACGATACATGCCATTTACCGCCTTTCTTCGTGATAACTACTACGCTTGTGCCATTTAGCATATTTCACCTCCATAAAGCCCGTGACCAACATATTGTCTACTTATGTTTGAATGATCCGATGGCGATCCGGTGGAAACGCCTTATCTTCTACCTCTAACAAGCATGGCCGGGCACATATTATTTGGCAGAGCCAACGTTGGGTCAATCCCTACCATGTTTGAGTGACTCAAGGTGAATACATTTGCATTCCCCATCAACACGATCATACCTGTTTTTCACCCGGATAACAGAGGTCACATGTGAATTTGCTTCATCATTCAAATACACATCGGCTTCCGCAGGATCCATATTAGCTAATCTGATCCTTTTTCTTTGCCCTTACCTAGAGACGGTCAGAGGCCGCTATGTGGAATGCGATCCCATGGGGAAGAACATCTTAACCTTTCCTTCTTTCTTCTGCTCTCGCATGGATAATCGGGTACCTTATCGCGACCGGTCGGCTTCTTAAGATCTAAACCCGCTCAGATAAGTAAATAACTACCATGTGATGATATGTCAAGGGACAACCTTCATCGAGTATGCGCCTAGGCCCCCGCCTTACTATGCAATTATATGGTCCCAAGTCACGCATAACCGAGAATAAAACTCCGCCGGATGATCGACCCGCTGTGTGAAGTGATATCTCCTACCGTCATGGTTGTTGCACCGCTGAAACCAGAGGATTCATTAGACCGTGATTCAAAGATTCATGGAAAGCTCATCCGCGTTTAGGCAATTGCAACAAATCTGCGACGCCAAACTCGCAAAGATCCATTACCGCCTATCATGGTATGTATTCTTCATGGAACCAAATGGCCTCACAGAGTAAGCCTTAAAACTGATTCTTCATTTGTAGAAATTCATCCAAGTTATATATATATATATATCTTTGCCTATTATCATCAATAGAAATTATAAAAAAAAAAAAAAAATCAAGGTTCGAGAATTATAGTGGCCTACTTTCGCATAGCGAACCCGATAATGTTTTCCTCTTCCATCTCTCTCATTCTTTAAACACATTTAAGAGTGATATAGCAGAAGTTTCATGTAATTTAGTGATCTATACCATTAATATCCCACCTAAAATAAAATACATCCTTGATTAATTAAAACATAAATATGTATAATATCCCATCAAGATTGCAATTTCCATGAATCAAACTCTCTCTATGCTTCAGAAAGTGCTCAAGAAATTCTTCTGAGTAGTTTAGCATCATAGATATCATCTATAGCTGATAAAATTGTAAATACTTTGGTTAAAAGTCGTCTTGCACATGAATATTGGGGCTCAAAATACACCCCAACTATCCAGAAGTAGCTTTCCACCAATCGATTCCTCACAAAAGGTAGCTTTAGAGTAAAATCAATTCTTTCCACTACCTACAATTCATTAATTTGGTCAAGATACCGGAAATTAATTCAACAATAATGAACAAGTTCAAGGAAGGTGATTCGGGAACCAATCTTGTAAGATCATTGCTTAACTCTTCAGGCAAAGGTGACGCCCCAAAACCCGGGTCCGCTGACTACCGTCAACCTACGGGAATTCATACATCTCGCATCACGAGACGTACACCGAAAGAAATGGCCTCTCAGCCCATAACCAATAATTAAAATAATAATAATCAAAATCATATTTCAGTTTCCATGCTCGTTTTACAAAATATTTACATTACAACATTTACCCAAAGCCACATTCTCTCACTTTCTTCTCAAAACTAACTCTACCGAAAGTGCCGCTTCCGGATAGTCCTCGACCGAAGTAATCCCGCGACTCGGTGAGCAAAGCCCGCAGAAAGTTTTCCTACAAGGGTTACTCCCACCTAAATGCATATGCAATGGCATATATAAACAAGCAATCATGATTCCATAAAATTATTCACTATTATATGAAATGTCCATATCATGCATGAGATGCGACCCCTCATACTCAACACCAGTCCCCATCTGACTCCTCCACACTTGACCGCTGACTAAACAAGTCATCCGTGGTACTATACCATGACGCACCATCGACCCAATTTTATTTATCAAATTCTTTTTCCTTTATTCCTCTTAGGCCACTGGATTCTGCCAAATCAGAGGACGCCGCATTTTCAACATTTTCACGAACTTACATCGCCTGGATTCATGTCTAACCGTGAATAACATTTGGGATCACCCCTGGGGATCTACCCAACTCAGCTCACCCAAAAACATGTAATTTATCATTTGATCATTTTACAATAGAATCTCATCTTGACTTTGTCCCATTTTTCTCCCCGAAGTCTACGGCACTCCATTTAATACTAACACTCGGTAAATAAACCATACCCTCGTGACCCATTACTCCACTGACGCGATACCAGTAAAATATAATGCATGATGCCAATGTATTTTCCTCTATGTTATATGCATGAATGAGCACTAAGGAAACATATACAAACCATGGAAAATTATAATTTATACATATAATCTACCTCCATGCAAACCATGTTAATACATTAAATAAAGATGCATCAACATCACATTTCCACACACACGTATATATTATTCAAGCAAGCACTAACACACAATCAATAAACAACTGGACCATCGTGGTATCTCACGCCTTCCCAAACATTTAGTCCACTGGTTCCAACCTTGTCATCACATCAAACAACCATGACACCTGGTTCCTGCTCTAATTCAAACCCTAACTCCCATGAAGCAGGACTGTGTGAAACCGGTCATGAAATTCATAGCCTTAATTCCAAAGCTTGGAACTAATTTACATTACTTCCGCCGCCTTCCACAAAGAACCCTACTCATTATGCCTTTAGGGCTAAAAGTAAACCAAGTGTAGGGAGTATCCTACCTCTCAAGTTTTGTCAAACTCAACTTTTCGTGTCTACACGTAGATCCCACTGCATGCACCAACTTTAGTCCTCGAACTTTTGGAAGGATCACTTCAAACCCTAGAAATCTTCCTTTCCTTTCCTTCCTTCTCATTTTCTTCTTCCTTTCTATCTACGCCTGATCTTCTTTCCTTTCTTTTCTTCCTTCCTTCTTTCTCTCCTTTTGCTTTTCTTTTCCTTCTTCTCATCTCATTTCCCCTTTCTATTTCTCCCTACATTTTCTCTTTGGCTTCTCACCTCTTTGGAGCCACCACACATCCTGGCCAAAGGAGTGCAATTTCCTCCCCATTTCTCAAATTCAAAGGCTCTCCCTTTCCATATTTATTCCTTTATTTCATAATTCCCTTATGACATCATGCACTCCAAGTGGCTCAGAGCCATGTATTCCTTTCCACACATGGCTAATTGTGAGCCATTACTTTTTAGTGCCAAGTGTCACACTTTTATGGTGCCAAGTGGCATCCCCCTCCCTTGTCATGTGTCATTCGACAACCCACGCCTCGAAAAACGTGAAATCCCGACCACCTCGGAATCCAATGAAATTCGACGCGAGCTAAATTTCATGTAGACGATTTCAACTGAGAAGTCCTTTTTTGTCATCCGAGATCTAGAAAATCTGCATTTTTACCAAAATTACTATTTTGCTCTTTCGAGAAAATTGAATTTTCTCTGTCTTACATGCTGGATCGCACTAGATTGAAATCTAATTTTTAAGAAGGCTTTAGTAAATTTTCATCATGGGCTTCATCTCGAGCAGATGGATATATACCATCTTGCCTCTAGCCTCTCTCCGCACCTTTCTTCCTAATAGCCCTCTGTGGGCATGGGCAACCACTCTGCAAGAGGGTATCTTAAACTTTCTACCATGGTCTCGAGGTGCAGGAGCGGTGGTGAGCAAGTGTTTCCTTCAAGTATGTCTTCCATGAACCCTTAAATGTGCAACCTCATGCAAACCTAGCATGCCTTGCACACTCTTGATCAAAGCCTTGAAGCCACCTTGTTCATCCTTAAACTTGTTGAATATCCCTGCATAGATACCATCATTGAACATTAGATTTAAATGATAAGAAGCTCGTTTATTTTTTCTTTTTCCCTATGCAATAGTGTGTTAGAGTTGGGTGGCTCGAATTTTTTCAAACCCAATTGGAAAAGTTTTATGTACTATTATGAATGTTTTGGGGTGTGAGGAGCGGCTCACTACTACTCATTTGGTATATATACCCCATGTAAATATTATGAATTTTAGTGTTTTTGTGGTTTTATAAATTAATCATCACAATACTCTAATCTTAAATAATTTTGGAATTGTTAATATTTTAAACCCTCTCATCTCCTAGTAATAGGCCTAATAGAGGAAAGGTTCATCCATATATTTTATTTCACTGGACCGTAATCCAAATTCCACTCAGGGACTTCCAACATTCCTTCTCACACAACTAAGGTTTTCTTTTTTTTTTTTTTTGGTCCTTCCAAAGGATGATAAGTGTGGCTCCTCCTCCACCGCCTCCTTTCACGAAGGCCGGCTCTGATACCATGTTAATATTTTAGAACCCCTTTCATCTCCCACTAAAATGCCTAATAGAGGGAGAAAGGTTCCTCCATATATTCACTTTACTTTGACCATGTTCCACAAACCATTTTGAGAGCTTAGGGCCCAAAGTGAATAATACTATACCAATGTAGATAAGAAAATGAAATAACCTATGTTCCTAACAAGTGATATGAGAGTCAAGTTCAAGGTTAACCATGTGGGTAGATGTCAGATAAAAGGAATAGTACATATTTCCTCTTTTGCATGCCTGTGTTTTTTTTTTTCAACCCTATTTTATGGTTTCCATGTATATCAACACAGTGATAATTAATCCTCATGCTCTTACCACAAGAAATACCCTTGCTGCCTGAGTAGTTGAAATTGAAGAGCAATATTATATAGATCACCATCCATATCGTCAGCATTGTGGAAAGTACTATCATAGATCCGTATAATGCTTCTTCTATCTCCCCTTTCCAAAACAAGATGCTTACCCCAGTCGTTGCACTGCATCAATGAAGTTCAGCAATTGGGAAGGGCTAGCAGCAGCAGCAGCAGCCATTAACTTCCTTCACTCCCCAGATCTTCAACCAGTTCCTCTTGGCAGGCACGTGTAACCTGGAACAACAAGATTTACCAACCAAAAATAAGTTTAAAACAGGTATATAAACCATAAGATTGATGCATATTTGAATTGAATTAATTATTCGAGTGTAGTCATAAATTGTTACCCTCCTAAACGTTGTAAAATTTGCTATAGGGCGAATTTGGGGTTTAGGAATCTGGGGCCAAGAGCATGCTGAGACTGGAGTAGATATGTCAGTTTCTTGGAATGAAATTATAAATTGGTACTATATGAGAGAAATAGTTTGGCAAGCCCATATTATTTCTATAGCTGGTCCAGTCGTCAAAAGAAAGGAAGTTGAAAAGTATGTACGAATTTATATACTTAAATCTAATTTGTGAAAGAGTTAATATTCTAGCATTCAAGATAAAAACTATATAACCACATTTAAAATGTGTTTAGTTCTCAATATTTAGTTGGTATAAAGCCTTACAATGATGTTAAATTTGTTTACTACTGATTTACTTTTTTTAGAATTTTGAGGATTGCCTAACTAGCGTGCCAATCAATTAAATGAATTTAATTTAAACTTTTTGGCTATTGATACCCATAAATAAAAAATATATATCTTCTAGAATTAAAAATACTTCTAAACAATCAATAAATTATGAGATTATTGTATATTTAATATGGTTTGAAAGTCAATACTTCACCAAAACTCTAGGACTTATCTTTTTTAAAGTCCACAAATAATATTCTATAGATTTTAATGTCAGACATCTTTGGCAATGCAACTAAGATTTGTCACAGATTTGGACAACTTTTCCATATGAATAGGAACTAGCATATGTCGTCATGTTGAATTCCTTCTATAAATATTATTCAATGGGATTTTGATACATCCCACATAGATTCCATAAAAAGTTGTGAAATGGTACTTAAGTTTGAAAGGTTCTCCTACTTATTAAACCAGTCTTTTTTGAGCGGTGATCTCCTATTGGGCTTTAGTACCTATCAAATCCTAAGAGATTCTCTCAAGAAATCAAACTTAAGCTTTTCCAATGAAGCCATCATATCAAATCTTGTATGTATGGAATCATCCATGAATAATCAATGAAACGATTGCTCTGACATCAGAGGGAAAGTTTCACTGGTTTCACAATCTACCTCCTCCGGTTTATAACTTTGGGGTGAGGGATAAGAACACGTGTTTCAGGATGGATATTAAGATAGCCTGCAACTCCAGGTGTTTTAATTAAGAATGGACTGCCTTTAAGTCGTAGAATTTGAGCATGATTTATTTAAAATACTTTGTCATCAAGTGCTATTGATGGATTGTTGCATCATCCGAACGTTATTTTTTGTATTTGCCTATATAAATTACCCGCGACAATTGAATATTTGTCTGTTTGCTTTGGCAATTCATGTTGGGTTATCCCACATCGGTTGTGGAAGGGGTTGGTGATGAGTTTATAAGTGTGAAGGAAAACCTTATCATAGGCTAGCTTTTGGGATTGAAAGGCTGAGATCACTGACTGCTTGACATCAGCCGGGTTATCGGCAAGTCTCGACCCATCGGGCTGGGTTATCGGCTCTCAGACCCGATGCGATGTGTGAGGGAGAGATTGTTGGGTTATCTCACATCTGTTGTGGAAGGGTTGGTGATGAGTTTTATAAGTGTGAGAAAAACCTCATCTCATGAGCTAGCTTTGGGATTGAAAGGCCCCGAGATCACCCAACAACGGTGTCGAGCCGAGGGTTATCAACGAGTCTCGGCCATAGGGGCTTGGGTTGCTCGGCTCCTCCAGGCCAGTGCCGATGTGTGAGGGGAGATTGTTAGGTTATCCGCCGGTTGTGGAAGGGGTTGGTGATGAGTTTATAAGTGTGAGGAAAAACCTTATCTCATGAGCTAGCTTTTGGGATTGAAGGCCCCGAGATCACCTAACGATTCATTATAGGCGCTAGTATGGGAACATTGTTAGTGTTGATAATGCCCCACATGGGGATGAAATTCAGGCTATTATTTGTTTGAAAAGTATTGTTAGAAAAAAACAAAACAAAATTATTCACGAGCATATATGACTCATATTGAAAGTAACATGGGGCAAATTAAGCGCCAATGTAACTCTATTTAGGTAATAGTGAAAGCTTAAGCCGTATTCCCAGTGGATTATGGGCACATTACGAACCACGTAAAATCTATATGTACTTGTTTCCTTTCTCATTCTTAATCACCATTGTTGTAAATCACAACATAAATTACAAAAAAAAGAATACATTATTTTTCAAAATTTATTCCTTTTTTCCAGTCTTTTCCATTTTTAAGATATATCCTAGAAACCATCTGAATCGATCTAGGAATTATATTAAATAATTAATGTTACAAAGTGTATTGATTGAATGATAGGGTAGGATGGTTTTATTTGCTTTCTTGGATGTGGACTAGCATATTCCTGTTCTTTAATAATATTATTAATTTAATTTAATAATATGCATTGAGCAACCTGATTTAGTCAACAGCACACACTTCGACACTTTCTATATTAGACGCCCATGTGCCTGTGCCTGAGCCTGAGCCTGACCAGTTATAACTGCGCATTTCTTGGAATTTTTAAATTCTACACTGGATATTGAAAAAGTTTTCTGCAGCTTATGTATAAACTTTTCTTTTGAGAGTAACTATATCATTCATTACAATCATTTGAGATAAAAATAAAAAATAGTTCCTTCGATACATGTTTTAAAAAAATAATTATCTTTTATTAAATATTACCATATCATATTATAGATATTATCATAATATACCGTAGATATTATCACAAGAGATATGGTAGCATCTTTAATTACATTATGATATTATCTATCATAAGAGGAAATAGTATTAACGAAAAGACAATTATTTTATTAAAACATGTAATAATATTTATTTCTCTTTTTTTTTATCATTGATATACATTATTTTGTATCATTTGTTTGATACATACTTTCTCTTTTAACTGTTTTGTTTTGTTTTTTTTAACAATATAGGCATATTTTTGTATGCCTTATTATACCCTCATTTGAAAATATTGAATTGTAAAGCCTTAAATAAGGAAGCAGCGTATGTTATGGTATGCATAAAACCAAAAATTGTGCATGCAATGGGAGTTATAAGGAGGTTTATGTACTATTGGAAAGTAGTGAAATGAATAAGTAGATAATTATAGGGAATGAAAAGTATTTTATGCTTAAGAAAGAGGAAGTTGAAGTTACAAGGATATGTGAATATTGACATTACTAGATGAAGAGTGCTATAGTATATATGTTCACTTTGGTACTATTTTATTAGTTAGTTCTGAGTTATAAAAAGTTATTGTTTTCTCTACAACTGAAATAGAATGTGATTGTGATAACTATATATATTGGTAACTCGATTTTGTAAATATTGGATATATCGAAAGGAAATATATTGATGAAATTTATTTCACATAATATCGGTGGATAGGGAAAGGTAATTAAGTCTTATGGAGTACATTAATAATAAAGTTAGATATAAATTTGATTTCATTATCAAATATCAAGCTGTAATTTGTAGTTTCATGGATGACATCAATTATAGTAAACTTTTTATAGATATGAGCTATTTTAATATGCTAGTGGGCGAGTCTAACTTTTAAACAATTATATCTTGAATAACGGAAAGGACAAAAGAACACACTAACCCTAAGAATAAAAAAACATCCTTAACACAAATCCTAAAGTGAAGCAAATTTAAATGATTAAAGAACTCTCCTCTCTAGACTAAGGGTCCAATTAATTTAAAGATTGTTATACTTTTATATTTTCATAGGAATTTGGATTATTAACCTTTACTTTGCTCATTGCTCTATCCCTATGACCTTATTTTATTATTTTATATGTACTTAATAAGATTAAGTATTAAGTTATTTGTTTTTTAACTGTGGGTAGTGAGTGTTGCTAGCTCTCTTTCTTAATGGGCAATGGTGGTATTTCGTGTTTTAGAAGATGACTGTTTTCTATTCATAATTTTTTTTTTAGAAATTTAAGTAATAAGTTATAAAAAAGTTAAAAAAAACAAACAAATTGAATGATGAAAGCTATTTAGCTTTCAATAAAAAGAAAAAAAAACCACACCTTAATTTCGATATCCCAAAACCTTGATTCCAAAGGGTTGTTTCAAACATAAAAAAGCGGTTGTCTATTGCCAATTTAGAATGCCTAGTAAGCCACCTCCTCAAAATATGATAGAAGAACCACACACTCCTCCTTGCGGCTTTATTATAATCAAAGTTCTTTCTTATGATTTTTTAATATTTAATGGCTAATATTTTAATCTAAGCTTTATTCTAATTTCTTGTTTGACACTTTGGCCTTTGAGCAGAGATCTGTTGACCCCTTGTCAATGCGGAAACTTGTGTGTCTCATATCATGGGCTCATACATGAAGTAAAATATTTGGTAGGGCCATCATCCCATACTCGTCCATGCGGTTCTGAGACCATTACATTTCTATGAATCTTAGAGTTGTGCATCCATCTTTATCTAAATATGTTAAAACTATTTCGTTCTAATATATACATAAAGAACGAGAATCAAGGCCACGGTTCAGGCCCACTTCATAATCCGGCCTCTAGGGCGCCGTCTGCCTATCTCATGCTGTACGAAGGGTCCCCGCGGCGGGGTGAACGCTAACACCCAGTGAGATAAATCCTACGAGGTTCCTGCCTGGAAGTCTTGGCATGCAAATGATCATTTCTGGTAAAACCAACGGCCAAATACGTACGCCCATGTTGTCTATCATGAAAAAATCTACATGCATGTATGAGACGACACTCTACATGCCTCAAGTACCGGGTCGACTCGACCCACCTCCCCGATGCAAGTGCGATGGGAAATCAATCTGAGTCGGTCCAGCTCCCATCTCATGACGTAGTCTATGTGATTTTTATTTAATCGTTTCGTGTCTTTTGGCTTGTGAACTTTTGGGGTCTCTGCGGGTCTCTTACACCCTCAGGCATTTTTCGGGCTTTCACCGTGGATCTGTTGTCTAAGCCCAGGTTTCGGGCTTTTCACACGGGGGTGAATCTATCCTACTTGCTCTTGCGAGCACATTCATTTCCATTTTCATTTAACATTGTGGAACTTCGATTGGACCGATCCCATTCCCAGAAAGCCCGCGATTCAACACCAAACGCGATTGCCAAATCGGTACCATGAACACACTTTGCCATGTAATGTGGTATTCTGGCACGCGATGCAATGCAATTTGTGCCAGCGCCGAACCAGTGACCCGATGTATGAAGACCTCTGAGGACGTTCACACATTACACTATGTGTGCTATGAACACTCATGTCTAATGCACACAACATTTCATTTATTTAACATACATGCGATCTGTTAATATTCCACATATTCAAATCAATCCATCACATAAGCATGCACTACATCTTTTCTATCATTCAGTTTATTCGTGTCAACACATCATTCAAGCATGTATTAAAATAATTCCAATCATTACTTAGGCAAGTAATGCCATAATTCATATTCTTGGGCCGAGACATAGTATGTGGAGTCCTTACAATGATATAATTATTTCCATCTTTATCCACATAATTTCATATTCGGCATGTCATTGAATTCATAGTAATAACACACATTAGCATTCGGCCATAAATCAGGCCATTGTAACAAGAAATAATCTGGACTTAGTCGAAAGCCCAGTTTTGTAAATACTTCTAAAACATCCAACACACAGTTACTGCTCAGGCCATATGCAATCCCGAACATTTGATTACAATAGGTTCGAAAATAGAAGTTAGAAAACAAGCGAACTATTCCTCAACTATCCATGACCCGACCAATGTTCGACCTACATTTTTGGTGAGAACTTTATTTATTAAATTCTAGACTCCAACGAAGGCTTTGGTAGAGTCTAAGAATCTTGTAGTCGGGTTCGGACGAGAAAGTTATGGGCGATCAGAAGTTGTGTGACCGGTCACAAGGTGTGCGGAAATTTAGGCCTTTACCCAGTTTGTCTACCTTTCGAGTTTTGCCATCCCGAACATAGTGTTCGGTCTCGGACAGTCTGGGCACAGCAGCGGTCTTTGACCATCCTACCAAATCACAAATAAACCACATAACATCAAATTCACCCAGGCTTAAGATGAAACCCATAAGCCATTACGGCCCCTAAGGCGTAAAATAACGAGTAGGGGCCTACTTCTTGTAAGCGATTCCGAGTTCTTCTTGGGTCGAGTACGCTCCTTTGCGCAACACTTCTTCCTTTTCCTCTTTCTTTTTCCTCTCTTCCTCCCCTTTCTTCTTCTCTTTTCTCCTTTCCTTTTCCTCCATTCTCCTCCCTTTCTCCTTTCCTTTCCTCCCTTTCTCTTCTCCTTTCCTCCCTTCCTCCTCCTTCTCCTTGCTTTGCTCCCACAGTTGACTTCTTCTTGTATGAAATAGACTACCCATGCCCATATTTATAGCTTCATTGTAGGCCATGCATGTTGACACATGGCATGCCATGTGTTACACACATGGCTTGCCATGTGTCACACATGCATGCCCTTTGCCATGCATTGTGACACATGGCTTTCCATGTGTCACTCACATGGCTTGCCATGTGTCACCACATGGTTTTCCATGTGTCATCCACATGGCTCGCCATGTGTCACTTTGACATGTTTCCTCGAAAATACGCGAAGTTAAATTATCTTGGAGATTCTTGAATTCAGCCCAGGTAGCTAGACTCAGAGCTGATTCAAGGTTAATCCGTTTATTATCAAATCTTGTCATTCGAATGGGTAAATTACCATTTTGCCCTCCTTTTTATCAGAAAAATTTAAATTTAAAATTTTCACGGGTTTTACACTCTCCCCCTTAAAAATTTAGTCCTAAAATTCCCCACACACGTACATTGAACACATGCCTCGTGATTTAAAACATTAATGACTAGAAAGCACACCTTCCTCGTCCCGACAAAGAAGGGATAGTTAGGCGGCATACGGTGTCCTCGATTCCCATCAATCGCCTCCTCGACTCCTCGGTGCTGCCATAACGCTTTTACAAGCCTCTGGTCTTGCCATGCGACCTTTTCTCGACTATCCATGATGCGTGGCGGTCCCTCCTCGAGAGGTCCCATTAGCATCAGCAATGAGCTGCCGATCCAGTATATGAGTTGGATCTGGGTGTACTTCGAGCATAGAAGATGAAACACCTCGTGAGCGGCTCAAGCAGGCTGGTGAGCTAATCGTCCCTTAGCTAGTGCCCACCCTCTCGAGTACCTCGAAGGGGTCCCGATGTACCTCGGTGACGACCCTCAGTTTGCCGAATCTAATCACTCCTCTCTTGGCATCATTCAGGCATGATCACACTTGAACTCTAGAATTAAGTCGTCATTTTATCGACGTAACTCTTCTTGACTCTGAGCAATAAGGGGCAACCTAGGATCCCATACCCGCGCTCTCAGAGGTGTCTACGATCAAATCTGGACGATGATGAGCTCTCCCACCTCACATCCAACATATCGGTGATCGACATGGCCTCCGCTAGAGGCCTCATAGGGCGCCGTCGAGATACTCGCGATCGCGTATTGTAGGCGGCGTACCAGGCGAGTGATCCTCGATTACCCTTGAGATCGGGACAATGCTCGGAATATCCTCTAGGTGAATAGTCCTCTTTAGTTGTTCGCTCGCGGCTGTATCTCGGGACGGTACTCGCCGGTATTTGTGTCCCCATGGCCTTAAACTCTTCGAAGCCCGGTAAATGCGAGGATCGATCGATACTATGAAGCAGAACTCCATGCCGTCTTATATCATTATATAACCTGCGAAATTCCTCGGTCTTGAAGGTCATTCGCCACGGCGGAGAAAATGTCTTGACTTGGTGAGTCGATTCGCCATAACCCACCGCATCGTGTGCCCAGTGATGTCGTGGCAAGTGAGTCATAAAGTCCATCGTGATGTGCTCGCTTCCACTCCTCTATCTCGATGCATTTGGGTAGCCTGGCGTACTCTGGTGCTCGGCCTTGACTTTCTTTGGCCGCGTGAGACAGGTCAGAACAAAATCCCCATCCTCTTCATCGCTCGATGTCGGCGGCGAGGTCATGATACATCTTCGTACCACCTGCATGTACAGAGAATCGGGAGTAATGGAACTCCCTGAGGATCTCTTCCCTCAAATCGTCGTGGGGACCCTGACCCATCCCACTATCGAAGACTACCATTTGTGTGGATGTGACCTTCCGTCTGTTGGCCGCTTGATTGTACTGGTCACCCGATTGATACTAGTTACGCATCCTGCTTTGGGACTCTATCACTCTTGCTAAATAGAGGCGGCGTAGCCATCATACTTCCCAGTACCACCAGGCTTGCTCATCGTGCTGTAGTACGAGATTGCCCTTGTCTTGGCGTCGCGCTCCCTAGGAAGCTATACTGCGATTACTCCTGTGACTTCGGCTAAAGCGCATCAGCCACTACATTTTACCTTGCGGGATGGTAATGCAAAGTGAAGTCGTAATCTTCCAAAAACTCCATCCTACATTTGCCTCATGTTGAGGTCATTTGCGTGAAGATGTATTTCGGACTTTTGTGAGTGAAAACACCTCCCGACACTCACCGTATAAGTAGTGGCGCCGTCTTCAAGGCGAAGATTCTGGTGCGCCAAACTCCATGTCATGCGTGGGGTAGTGCGCCATTGATTCTTCAGCTCACGAGGGAACCATAAGCTGACCTTCTCTCGGCCCGCCAGGAACACACCTGTAGTCCAGTTCTTGAAGCATCCTGAAAACATTGTACCTCATCCTTTAAAGATTTATTAGAATGAGTGCAGGTAAGCCTCCTCTTCAATTCTTTGGAGCGCTCGCTCACTTAGGTCATCCCATACAAACTTGACCTCCTTCGGGTGATGCGGCATAAGCCCATTTGCTAGCGGGAAAATCTCTATCGCCTCCTGTAATACCACGATCGAGAAACTACGTGTCGAAGAGGCGGCCAGTCTCCCGGCTCATCACGGCCTCGGCCGGGTCAACGGTACGCTGAAGGCGACACCACGTGTCCCGAAACCCCACCTCGGCAAGCCCAAGCTTCGCGCCGCGAACTTGGCATATAGCGGGTGATACCGAAGGCTGTAGTACGTTGCCGAGTGATTCGCCATCTTCCACCTCAGGTGGGAGTAGATTGGGATGTCATCGGCAAGACCACCACAAATCCGTCTAATCGGTTGAACACCGCATTCGCGAGGTCATGAATGCGCGGGTCCATTTGTTAATCCGAGGGCATCGCGTAAACTGCCGAGTGCCCATGTCAGCGTCTGACGGCTGTTTTAGAGATGCGCCTCCCGCAACTCTCAGGCGATGGTGGCCCAGTGCGAGAAGGTACATTTTGGAGTAGACTCGTGACCACCGGCGATCGAAACGAGTCGCTGATCCTCGGTAATGGATGCGGAATTCTTGATTAACCAACCTGTTTAAGCGTCTATAATCGATGCATAGTCAAAAGTGCTGTCTTCTTCTTATGACCTAGAGCGAAGCGCCACATGGTGAAGTGCCGATGCAATGAAACCTTGCCCATTAACTCTGTATTTTAGACCTTGAACTCCTACCATTTCAGTGGCGCATCTATGCGGAGTCATAGAAATCAGACGTACTTCAGACTCTAACTCAATGTGGAAGTCACATCCCTTGGTGGGTAATCCGGTAACTTGTTCGAGGAAAATCACCGTGCTCATGAGCCACCCGAGGCGCTCATATCTTGTCACACGTCCTCACAGGTAAGGCCATCGACCGTCATTGCCCATGCCATCGTGAATGTCATTATCACGGTATGGGGTAAAGCATCATGCCTATTCCTAAAACAACCCTGAAGTATCGTGCAGTATGTAGGCGTAACTCGTCTACAGTCGCGTCTATGACAACCTGATATCACAAATCGGCAGTCCATTTTGAGGATGACCTGGAACTCTAACATGTCCGTGACTCGAAGGTCCGCCGTGAGTAGAATCGAGAGATCTCTAACACATCCCAGGCATATCGGTCGATTCACTTGTAATCCACACAGGGAGAATTCACATACGGTGGCTGGAGTCTAAGGTCTCGACCTCTAAGCTCCCTTCCTGCACTTGCCATCTACCTGAAGTCAGTATTAAGTTTAGAATAATTTTCGTGTCCTACTATTAGCACATACTGATGATAATAGACTGTATCGAAACATCCCTTAGTTTCTCGAACTCCTGAGTTACATTCCAGCCCCAGTGTTTGCATTTCCTATATACATCCTACCACGTATATAATTCACGTAATTTGTAACACCTGATCACGCACATACAATCTAAAGCATACATGAAAACACCTGATAAATAACATGATCTAATCTATCCGAAGTGGGCTCTGAGTAACCTCACAGACCTTTGATAACAAACTATGATTTGGATATCAAGCATTAGGTAATTCTGGCAAGCTCCGGTGACCTTCGCTATACCAAGCGTGATGCTCTTATACCTTAATGACCATGGCCTAAGCCCAAGTCCCTCAAGCCCTAAGTACTCATGTACCTATGCTCACGTACGTCTGTGACACCCCAAAGAAACGGGGTCAGGTTGACCAAATCGACTGCGAAACCTATTATTCTCATATCCTTGAGACTCATACATGATAAAATGAGCAAAATGGGCCCATCATCCCATACTCGTCCGTACGATTCTGAGAATAATTTACATTTACATAGATCTAAAAGTTATTTACATCCTCTTAATACAGAAACTTATATTAAAACATTCGTTCTAATATATACATAAAGCAAATCAAGGCATTACGATGGGCCGCTTCCATAATCTGACCTCTAAGGAGCGCCGTCACACTTTGCTCTGTCTTGTACACGAAGAAGTCCTGACGGGGTGAGCTAACATCCGATGAATAAATCCTACAAGGGTTATTCCCTGCCCTAGGTGCATATCACCGAATGATCATTTCACGATCAAGCCGACAGCGATCTATGCATACATGTTGTCTATCATGAAAAAATCTACATGCATGTATGAGACGACACTCTACATGCCTCAGTACGAGTCAACCTCCGACCCACCACCAATGCAAGTGTCAATGGGAAATCAATAAAATTCGATTAAAGACTCCCATCACAACGAAGTAGTCTATGTGATTTTTATTTAATCGTTAAGTGATACTCAAGTGATACTCATGCTCCCACTCTGACTGTGAGTAGATCAAGATGTCATCCACGAAGACTCCGACAAACTGATCTAGATAAGGTTGGAATACCCTATGCATGAGATAGTGAATCTTCTTTGGCGCTGACCTCGTCGATCGAAAGGGCATCATAGTAAACTCAGAAGTGCCCATAAAGCGTCCTAAACATCGTCTTAGGGATATACGTAACCACAACCCTCGACTGATGGTGCTCCGGTCACCGAAGGTCTATCTTGGAAGTAGACTCAAGCTCCTCTCAAGCCCGATCAAACAAATGATCAATCCTTGGTAATGGAGTCTGGAATTCTTGATCGTAACCTGATCGACTACTTGTAATTAAATGCACGATCGAAGGTCTTGCCGCTTCTTCTTAACAAAGCAGTAGGAGCGTCCATTTGGTGAAGTCTTTCGGTTGATGGTCACTGTCAGCTCCACATGGCGGACTCGAGTTCACTGCAACTCAAGTGGTGCCATCCTATGCGGAGTCATAGAGATGGGTGGGAAATACCGGGGTGTAACAGATCACAGAAATCTAGGCCTGTGGAGGTAATCCAGTTAGCACATGCGGAAAACATCCATATACTATAGAAATTACTCAAGGTAGATCTAAGTACGGTCTCTCCTCGTCCTCTAGGTAAGGCTCGCTAAGCGACAGTAACTTATCCTGAAGTGGACTCAAGTATCTTGCATCTGGGAAAAATATCAGTGCTTGTCACTGAAATACCACCACAGTGCGGAGTGCGTGGCGAAGATAGCCACTCTCTACGGCTCACAATCGATGCGACCACATGGTATCGCGGCTTGATCCATCCCGGATGACATCGAACTCGACATGTCCATGATCCTCGGGTCTGTGGTAAGGTCTGAGATCTCAGACTCATGACCTCGGCGTATCATCCTTATTCTCGCCCTAATCCCTAGGGGAGAAATCATGTACAAAGGCTCCTTGAGGTCTCAACCTCTAAGTCTCTAGAATCCTTATAACATTTTCCGCATACTTAGGCCTGCCCCTCTGGTTGGAGCAGACTAGTCTAATCAAGATGGCGTGGAGTAATCTCCGCAACTCTAACACTTCTCGATCTGCATGAACCAATGAGTGCCACCATGAGGATCTCCTCCCCCTGTGAATGTCGGAGGATGATGCGCTCACAAACCTACGAAGGTTACTAGGATCTTCTGTCTACGCTATACCCGGCTGTCGCGATAGCGGCTAACTGTAATACCTCTGACCTCGAGTTAAAGCCTGCGATCAAACATTGGTGGTGCACAACGTGCCAGTGGGCGTCCTCTACGTCCTCGTCCTCTTTTGTATTTACCCACAATTAACATGGCAGTTAAATCTCAATATAGTATCTCTAAGGCATAAACACGTTCTAAGAGACATAATCATACACATAAATCGATTAGCCATACACATTATCCTTGCATTCTTGTGTCTGAGGCAATCAAAACACACACATTTAAAAATATTGTTTTCAACAAAAATTTTATTTTCAAAAATATCATTTTAAAAAATTTTATTTTAAAAAATTTTGTGATGAGCAGTGTTCATGAAGCCAGGGTTCCACGAACAATGTCAAAAATTGGCTTCGAAACGATGCGAAATTTAGCGGGGTAGCAATTTCGGTACACCAAGTGCGCGACCCACGACCAAATAACAGCGGTAGCGCGGCGTCGTGCGCAGCGTGCCCGGCGTGCGCCGGTACGCGCGCCCAGCGTGCGCCATCGCCGCGCGCCCAGCATCTTTGCCCGTCTGCGTAGCGCCAGCGTCTTGCCGTCTGCGCGAGCTGCGCGTGTCCGCATCGTAGCGCCCGTAGCGTAACATCTTCCGCGCCCGGCTAGGCGTTACGCGCGCCAACGTGTCACTCAAAATAAGCGATAGCCATTTAGTTCTGCACCATTTTTTCCCATTTTCGCATTATATTATATATATATATATATATATATATATATATATATATATATATATATATATATATATATATATATATATATATATATATATATATATATATATATATATCTTCTACCTAAAACTTTTTTTTTCTTCCAGCCACTGGGAAAGGCACTAAAAATATATACCTATTATTATTTATTTATTTTTCTTTCATTTTTCTTTGAAAGATCATAAAATAACTATGGTGTCTATTTTCTTAACTTTCTTCAGTTTTACACTGTAAAACTCAAAAATTTTATTTTTTCTCCAGTGTTCTTCTGGTTACTCCACATGTAGTGGCTTTGAACACTGCAATCTACACTTCAAAAAACATTTTAAGGGTTCAATTTTAACTATTCTCTTATGCAAAAACTGGTATAATATTCACTTTCATAAAATCCACTATGTTCTTGTCCGAAGTTGATAACTGTCCAGAAATTTTCTGGACCATTTTTTCTTTTTTCAAAGTTTTCAACCTTGTTCTCACACTAAATCCTAGTGTTCAACCTCAAATTTATTAAAATTTGATTTCATTATCCAATAACCAAATAAATTGATTACAATTTATTTCATCTCCAGTTTACACACTGTAAACTCCTAAGTTTTGTTTTCCAACATAATAAGTGTGCAATACTTACCTGGAGCACCCCAACATCATACAACACATATAACACCATGTTATAATCATCATTCACAAACAAATTCATCAAATCACAATAAAACACACCAAACACATATGCATGCAGGTCCTAGTTTTGTCTCGTGATTTCCTAGGTAATCTCATACCTAAACCGAACATCAAACCACATAAGTGGTGATGTTCTTACTCGACTATGGCCTAAGCCCAAATCCTCAATCTCTAGGTTTCCATATAACTATACTCTACATCAAACCACCCAAAAGGTGATGGATACCCAAACCCGAGCTCCCTAGGTATTCGTATACCTAAGCTCTGATACCAAGCTGTGACGAACCAAAACCCGGGGGTCCGTTGACTACTCGTCAACCCACGGAATACTCGTGAATGTCGGGTAACCCGACATTTTTCACGAAAATCGGGCAGAGTCTCCTTTGTACGGGGAGCTCTACCCAAATACAAAATCTGTATATAACCTGTCCCAAACATCAATATCATGAGTACAAATGCACCCGGCCATCTAATACAACACTGTTACTCATCAATATATATATATCCAACTATATCCAATAGTTTCCATAGTTCAATTGTTTTTATTTTATACAACATATATTAAAATTTAAAACAATTTAATACATGTAACTATCGTGCCACATTCTACTTCTAAACCCGCCCCTGTGACGTCGTCTCCTCGCACGCTTCCTCGCACCAGAACAAGATCCTCGACAGGGTGAGCTAATGCTCAGTAGTGGATCACCCTAAGTGGGCTACTCTCCACCTAAGTGCATATGCAATGTTCCAAAATAAACATACATTCAAGCAAATGCATGATCCTACTTGAATGTCTAACTAATCATCTCATACCCGAGTCCTCACCGACTCCCTCACACTCACCTAAGCCTCGTATGAGAATTATTGTTTGTTTGTGGACAACCATCCAATGTGTAAATATATATCAATCTGGGTCGCCTTCTCACGATTGATATTACATTTACGGACTACCCTCCGATGTATATTAATCGGTCGCCTCCGACTTACTGATATTTTTAGTATGACTACCCTCCGATCATTTTTAGTTTTAGACAACCCTCCTAAACCATTTCTCAGACTCATCCGCTGCACTCACTCCCACCGTCCCAGTGTCCCAACAAGATACTAGAATCGCATGACAATTCCATTATAGTCTATAACACATGCAAATATATAAACATGCATATATTAACATAAAAATTAAATCACACAATCATGTTATGTAATTTCTCATTTCATCACATCAAAATTAGCTCAATGGGCTAATGATCAAACACGAGCAATTCTACTGAATTACTCGACAACACATTAATTCACAAATTTATTTTAGAACACTATTTCTCGAGAATAGTGAAACCCTACATTATTCTCGGGAAAATCACAATCATCTGGCTTCACTTAGTGAACTCCGGGTTTCACGGCTACTTCCGCCTCATACACATCAAAGCATCATTTATAGCACATAGAACATCACTAAGTGATGCCCAAACAGCCCTAACTCCCACCTTGACGCATGCAGAGGGCTCAAAATTGACACCCGGTCCTGCTCGTGGGGATCGATCAAACAACACTCACGGCCTCAATCAACTCAAACATCGAACATACTTAAATAAAGAATAAAACCCAAGAGGGAGAAACCTCAGATTCTCCTGAGTATGATGAAACTCCTTAAATCCTGCACTCCACGCCGAAACCTCCCACATAGAGCAGCCTTCCCTTCATTCCGAATAACTCCACATTTATCTCCCATGATTCTAGAGAGAAGGAGGTCCTCTCTCTAAAAACCTCCATTTTTTCCTAAGTCAGGAAGTAGCCAATGCCCTCCCCACGTTTTTGTTTTGTATTTCAAAACAAGAGGATGACAATTTTATTCGATTTCTTCTGGCCTATTATCATTTAGAATTTTAAAATGACATCTATGTCCTTTCTTTCCTTGGCTTTGACACTCTAAGATCTATCTCTGGCCATCCATTTTCATCATTTACTCATGCCACCATGACACATGAGTACATGTTATATGTGACTCCTCGTCGCATCAAAATCGCTTTACGACACCGAACCGCACGTCTCGGTAAAAACTGCAAATTCCTAACGCCTCGAATTGACGTAATTACTTACTAGCTAGATTTCATTGCATAATTCCAAATCTGAAACTGTTTCACATCCGAGATCCGTAAATAAATTTGAATTTTTAATCGAAATTACAATATCAGAATTTAAAATTACGATTGGCCATTTTCCGTAAATTGAATTTTGGTCTTACAGCAGTAATCTTCAACTAACTAATTTTTATTTTTATTTTATTTATTTTTAATTTTTTTCATAAACAACTAAATATAAAGATAATATATTTTTTCCTACTATTAATAAATTAACTTCAGACAACTGGGTAAATATTTATAGGTGCCTCAAATGGGTATAGTTTGAGAATTTGTATTAATGAGCTATCAGGAACCATCGTAGATTCACATCCGTGTTATTATTTTAAGACATTGCAACAAAATATACTTTTGCTGATAAATTTTGGTAGAAGATTTAAAAATATTAGAAAATAAGAGCATAACAACAAATAATCATAACAAGTTTCCTTTCCGAAAGTCATTTTTATGTTGTTGTTCTTTCAACAGAGTAGGTGGAAAGACAAGACTGCTTTTGCATGAAAATTTACAGGTAGAGATGCTGTGAATATCCGCCCAATAGAGAGATATATGTCAAGTCATGAGAAGGAAATAAATCTTCAAAAGTCGCGACTGATTGTTATTGACGATAAGCACTCTAAGTCTAGTCATTTTGAAAGCTTCAAAGGTAACCTATTCATGTTCATGTGCACTCATCATTAAGAAGATCCCTTCAATTTTCTCTACCCCATATAAGAAAGAGTGCAAAATAAGTTGCTAACCACAATAATTATAAATAAACATTAATAAGATGATATAGATAAATAACTACTCAAATAAAAGATATCATAAACTATATCTATGCATCTACCGTATTATCATAATAATTTACGTATCCTCATGTTTCCATAACTCTTCCTCTCTCCCGAGTCCATTAGGACATTCTTTATAAACAATTTCTTTATCCATTTGCCAACTAATCATGCATCTCTATCTTTTTGTTTGTTGAAATGGTTATGAGACAATCTATCCACTCAGAGACATTTATTCCACTTTCTCGCTTTTGAATCCGTAATCCATCCAAAACTTTTGTGTTACTATTTCCACATGAGCCCTTTTGAAGAAACATGCAAGTCTAGAATATCATATTTTGTATGATCCAATCCATCATAACTTATTGAAAGCACATTCGTAATTTCCATGTTGGGCACTTCTCAGCTTTCTTCAATTCACTTTTCCCACCTTTTACTCCCTTCGAATAAAAAGAGAACCCAAAACTTTCTAACGCTTAATGGAAGACGATCAAAGTATATCGTGTGTGACTCACTGATAGAGAGATCTCTCGTAATCTTCTCAGAGACATTGTCTAAAGGCATAAGAATGGGGAAGTTGAAGAGCTTGACTTTACTTAATTTGTCAACCTCATAAATATAATCCACTTCATGTGCCTTTAGCAAATCTTTTTTCTTCTTGCAGATGGACTTACTTCCATGACTAAACCAAGAATGCTTTCCAACCAAGTGCTCTTAACTGCCTCGAATCATCAATATCATCAACAAAACAAGAACCTGAGGAAAGCTTGTCCTTTTTATTTCTTTTGATTCACCTTCATGAATTTTCTTCAAAGTCGCCTTGTCCTTTACCCTAGAGTATCATCAAGAAGTTGTTGTTGAAACTTGGCATTCAGAATCTTTGTGATTCTTCTCTGACATTTGTGAGGAAACTAGTACTGGAATTCGATCGAAATTTTGTTATAAAGAGCAACATGGTAGTTCTAAGCACCCACCCAGCCTCCACAAACCCCAACCATACGAACACCATTTGACTGGAATCTCAACTCGATACTAGTTTTTCTAAACTAGAATCCATTCCAAATAATTTTTCTATCAATATCTAAACCATAGGGGTATGGTTCCACAGTGATTTTAATAATATCTTGAATAATCTCTGATTCATAGCTGCCAATTGCAAAACATAACAGAACATGCATTTTGCATTAGCATTAGTTGCAAAAGACGATAGGATCTATATAGAGAAAATTTAATGATGCCTAAATTTTCAACTATAACTTGTTAGGAGGTAATAAGAACTATATAATATGGAGAAAATCTCCTAATGATGCCTAAATTTTCAACTATAACTTGTCTGAGGTGGGCTAAGAACTTAATTAAATTAAAAGGAAACAAACCACACTTATTGAACTACATAAAAGTATAATTTCATTATTTTTTAGAAGTGCGTACATATGAAAGAATTGACAGAAGAAAATGAAAAATATGATTAATTTGTATTAGCAGAAGTGGAAAAGAAAACTTAATTCATATCAGTATTAGCTTGTGGAACTCAATCTCTTAGAAACTTCAAAATAAACTTGACATGTCTATAATATTATTATCACCTATTTTTAAATAAGGGATTTCATCATTCAAACTACTTATCTGCATTCAATCTATTTTGGACCTACAATTTTCATGCTGATTAGATGGTCAGTTAACACATTAATCTTTCTATACTTGCATGACTTTGTTCTCACCATTTATTTGGAGAAAGATCCCCTTGATCTAATTCCTATTTGTATATAAATTAAATTTGATCAATCTACTATTACTTGCTTCAATCTTATTAAGTGTTCATATATTTCTAAAAGAGAGGTGCCACAATCATGAGGAAACTTTTCATACATTTGATATTCTCAACACCTAGCATTAGACTTAAGTTAAAAACATTTGAAAACATTAATTTAAAGGAGAAAGGCTAGTACTTTGAATGAGAAGGTAAAAGAAGTTACAATTACCTGTCGACCTTCACATCATATCCAGCCAGTTTGCTCACTTCCTCATGGCAGTCTTCCATCTTCTTATCTTTCCTCTTTTCTTCCTCATCTGCATTTTTCGTGATCGAAAAATGCTATTTTATAAATCTTTGTTTCACTTCAGACTGATCCATGACAGAAAATTGATAACCTTTGCTCCTTCCTCTTGCAGTTGATGAATCTTGACCAGCTCTTCCAAGCACCATTTGCTGGCATTTGGAATGAGCATAGTTTTTTGAGAACACAATAACGGCAATCCTTGATTCTTCACACAGCTTGTAAGAGCCTGGGTGCGATCTCTTCCCCCTTTCGAAGGCCTTCATTGTCTCTGTGTTATTTTGATATTGCTACGCATTCAAAGCTCCAATAGAGATGATCCGTGAAGCTTCTGGCAAGATCTTGCCTTAAAACTCTAAACACATCCCACTCCCATCGAATGAGAATCAAAAGTGGAAGAAGAAGAAGATGAAGAGGTATCATGTAGGTGCTGATACTGAGGCCACATAGCTCAATGTAAATTGGAAGAAAATAAAGGTTTGGGTATAGATGAGACAGTACTCAATTTCCTTAGCCTATGTAAAGCTTGAATGCCGGTGTGACCGAGCCAGAAAAAAATTAGGCAGGGCAAGTTTCCAATTTTATTCCAGTGGGTAGTATAATAAAAAAAAAAAAATTTAAATATTTTTACTTATAAATTGCACATTGTAAATTTTAAAAGGTCAGTGAAGGCAAATGATGGATCTGCCGTCTGTGTGGGTCATGACTGCATACTCAATTGTATTCCTTAGCTTTGATGTATTTAGTTTTTTTTTTTAAATTTATTAAAATACTTAAAATTAAAAATAATACTACTGAACACTAATATCAAGAATTATTATGAATTCATGTATTAATTTGGATATTATTTAAACTATTTTAGCAATTTAAAAAAACTACGCATGTCCAAAACTCATTATTCCTTTAATTTTTATAAACTAAAAGTTAATTGTCTATTTAATGTAATTAAATAGAGGTACAGATGAGAGACATTGCTCACTTACTGAAGAGTTCAAGAAAACAGGGGACTGAATTGATATTGCATTTTTCAAGTCAGCTCTTTCGTAGTGATTCAGATGAAAAATCTCCATCTACAGCACAGGTAAAATTCATCAGTACTTACTACTAGCCACTTTCTCCCATACATCTTCTCTTGTTTTCAGGTAGCTGCCCAACAAGGCGAAAGTACCTGCCAACTGTTTCAACCGCATGAAGAGTGTGAAAGAACTTGAAGGTCCTCTAAGATTCAGAGGAACAGACGCCATCGGTTTCACCCTTTCAGGTAGAAGTTGAAGTCTCTCCCCAGTACTTGCTTTCAGCTCTTCCACCTGGTTAGAAGTATTAACACAAATATGAATTTATTGAGACCTTCCAATGATGTCAGAAACTATTCATTTTCAACCAGTTTTGTAAAACTTTAATGAACAGAGTTTTGTTTTGATGAGTTTAACACTCTTTGTAAGAAAGAGGGAATTGTTAGATTATCTTACACTCTGTCATACTCACAACATAATGGTGTGTAGCATAGCATACAGAATAGACTTTGATGGAGAAGGTTAGATTGTTACCTCTAATGCTTAGTTGCCGGTTTTTTGGGCGTGTTACGTCCACTGATGTTACATTTGATCAATAGTTCTCCCTCAATATAGGAATAAGACCTCAAGAGGCTGGTTTGGTAGTTCCGCTTACTTATCTCGCATTTGAAATTTTTCGGATGTCTGCATAGTCTATGTTGATAATGGGAAGTTAGAACCCAGATCAATGAAGTGTATATTTGGTTATAAATCTCAGTGAAAGGTTATAAATCGTAGTGTCCGTAAAACCAAGAAATTGGTAATTAGTAGAGATGAGATTTTTGATGAGACTTCCATGATTCAGTTCCTGGCTCCTAAAGACTCTTAGTAAGGGATCGTGCAGAGTTGACAAAAGTGAGTTTTAGCTGAAATTTTTGATGTCTACGCTCATGTTATAATGTGGGAAGAAACTAGATCAATGAAGTGTATATTTCTTGGTTATAAATTTGTGTGGAAAGGTTATAAATCGTGAGTGTCTTAAAACCAAGAAATTGGTAATTAGTAGAGATGAGATTTTTATGAGACTTCCATGATTTAGGTTCCTGGTTCTAAAGACTTAAAGGTTGATCGTGCGTAGAGTTGATAAAAAAAGTGGAGTTTTAGACTGTTTGCTACTACTCCGACAAGGAGGTTCTTACACTACAATTGCACAATATTATATTTCAGAGATAGAGAGGAGGGACTATTAAGCCACCACAAAAATATGATGAAGTCGATTTGCTGTATATGCCTTGAGTGTAGCAGATAATATCAGTCTGATCCCAAGCAGAGCTATCCACTTGGTGAAGAGGGAGTAAGTCAAGGATTGAGGTAAGTGGATGATTGTTGGCAAGAAGAGATGGAAGTCCCTTCATAAAATGGGATGATGAGATATTATGAGGCTACCTAAAGGGAATAGAATCCATTTGTGCAAATGGGTGTTCAAGAAGAAAAAGGCACAATTCAGAAAGAGTCGAGAATGCAAGGTACAATGGTGACTCATTAGTTACTAGTTGTTACAAATATATTCCAGGTGTCGACTTCACGATGTATTCTCTAGTAGTGAAGCATAGCTCAATTTGAGCTTTGCTTGGTATTGTGGTTTTTCATGATTTTGAGTTTGGAGCAATTGGATGTGAAGACTGCATTTTACTATAATGGGAGCTGAGGAGGACATCTATATGCTGCAATAGAGGGTTTATGGTTTCAAAAAGCGAGGACTATGTTTGCCTACTTAAGAGAGGTTTCTTTATGGTTTGAAATAGTCTCCCTAGACAATGGTATAAGAGATTTGACTCATTCATGATCTCCATGATTTTAAGAGTAGCTTTGGCTAGTTTTGTCTATTTCAAACGATGCAACTCATGAGTCACTAGACTACTCTTATATTGATGACATGCTAATGGGAGCCAAACGATGCATTGAGATTATTGCTCGTGGTGACATTAAGCGCCAGAGTAAAGTCGAGCCTAAGACAATCCTCGCAAATATGATGCGACTCAACTTCCTATAGCCAAGTTTGTGCATTGGTGGGACTCGTTGTTGAGTTTTGACCTCACATTATTGTGAAAAGATGTGACGTCCCAATCCCGAGGTCACACACAAGCGTTTTTTTTTTTTTTTTTTTTGTCCTTTCATTTCGTTTCAACACAATCACATTGTTGAACACACTTAGTCCTTTACTACAAGGATCTCGTGAAACTCTCTAGAAAACTTGCCAACAGTGTGCTTTTTTGTGGAAAGGATGAAGAATCTTTGGGGACACCGGGCTATTCACCGCCTAAGGTCTGTGCATGTGGATCGCCATTTTCTTGTCTCGAGGGGGTGGGTTTGCCCTTTTCCCCGTGAAAGACTTGATGCTGGCTTCGTCGCGCCTCCCATGCAAAAGGGATGCTGGGTTATGAGAAATGGCTCCTCTCGTTTGTTTCTGGGCTATTCGAAAGAGATGAATGTGGTCGTGCTCAAGACGAAGCCTTTCCAAGTCCAGATTGAACCCGCTTATTTTCTATCTCTCTCGGGCTGGGGCTTGCGCTTGATGTGGAACACCCTTTTGTTAGAGATATTTTCGCATTCCCTAGCGCCGTATCGAGGGTCGCTTTTGTTTTTTGCTTTTTCGTTTCATTTTTCGTCGGGCTGCCTCTCAGATACGCCCGTATACCCTTGGGGTCCTTGTTCTCTTTTTTGGTTTTATATACTTATTTATCAATAAAAAATTAAAAACCTGAAAACTTGCCAAAATATATTTATCATGAAATACTGGTTTAATTACAACTCTTAAATTCATAAAATTACATTTAAATGGGTCTTTCTACCCAAAATTTTACATAACATACAAATCCAGGCATCAATCTTTCTTCACAATCGAGGTCACAACATGACCATCGCCGGAGTACCTCTAGTACCTGAAAATGGTTTTCCTAATGACTCGGTGAGCAACGCCTTAATAGAGAAAATTCTACAAGGGTTACTTCTCACCTAAGTGCACATGCAATGCCATGTTCACAATTTCACATTCAAGTAAGAATATGCAGATTTCACATGAAAGTCCACATCCATGGCTCATGCCTCAAGTCCCTCATCGACCGCCACACATGCATTTTGCCATGGCGAAAACTACTTCCAAACTAAAAAGATTTATGTTTTAGTTCTCGTGAAGGTTCATTGGTCGACTCCAATAAAATGTCACACCGATATATTTTTTCATCGATAAACTGGAGCACATCAGGGACAACCCCCTCCGATATATTTTTATTGGATAGATCCGATGACCATGGTGGACAAATCTTCCGAGAAAAAGTCGCTTGAGCCAGCCAGCGTCGTGCACTCACAATCTACTACACGCGATGTCCCCACGTGACGCGAAATGCAATGCTACCGCATGGTATTTACTTATTTGCATGCATGCATGTATCAATATCATTCTCACAAAACTGCATGTTATTCAGCTAAGAATTTAAATCATGCAAACTGAATTTTTTTCCATGTTTCAGCTCAGAAAACAGTATACATTTCTACCATTTTCATACAAAAGCTGTGTACGTTATCAACGAAGAATAAGACATGCAAATTGGATTTTTTTCTAGTTTTCTAACCAGAAAACATCATGCATATTTCCAACATCACTCACATACTGCATGTTATTTAGACAAGAATTTAAATCATGCAAACTGAAAATTTTTCCAGGTTTTCAGCCTAGAAAACAAAAACTGCACGTAATCAACCAAGAATAAGACATGCAATCGGATTTTTTCCAGTTTTCTTAACCAAAAACAGTAGGCACACAAAAAAAAATCCAGCACCATACACACATTTTCAGTAGGTTCAACTCAGCTCCAAAGCTGAGTTCTTTCTGGAACCAAATGAACCCCAGAAACTCACACAGTTTGTTCTTAAAGTTTTAACCAGCCCTAATGTTAGGTTAAGCCCATGGCCATTGAATGGCCCTTAGACAAAGGCATCCTGTGCAGATAAGAACCCTACCTCTCTGAGTGTAGGCAACCTCCTCATTTTCTTACTCTTTTCTTCTTTCCTTCTTTCTTCCTTCCTTTCTTTCTCCTTCTTTCTTTCTCTTTCTTTCCTTCCTCTCTCTATTCTACGAACTGATTTTCTTCTCCTCAACCACCAAACTGTTTGGGTTAGTGTAGGACACCACCTCAAATCAGTTTGACATGGCCACACAGGGCCATGTGTTCTCCATGCTCTAACTATATCTACTACCATGCTCATGCATGAGAGTGGCATGACATCAGTTTCCACCTGTGTGCCAAGTGTCCCTCTCTCTCTGTGCTACATGGCACTACACCTTCATGCCAATTGTCACTCAATAATTTGTCCATCTTCGCTCTTGAAATACGTGAAATTCGACTGCTCCTAACAACGAAATTCGACCGTGCGCCAGATTTTTGCAGAAGAACTCAACGGCGTAGTCCGTGTCGCCATTCGAGATCTAGAGAAATTCTAGGCTTACCATCTACCGTGATTTATAGTCTATCATTTCGTGATTATTTGTTTTTACAAGAGGAGTATAGTTTTAATCTTGTTTTGAGATATAGAGTTCACATGCCATTTATGATGGAAATTCATGTCAAGGTGGAGATTGCTGTTTTTGTGACCCAATTTGGTTTGGGCTTATGTCCGACCAAGGCCCGTGGCATGCTGACTTCGTGGAAAAGAAAAAGTTGAGAAAAATAGGACTGCTTGTGGTTTCGGGTTCGACCCTTTGCTCGGTATTGCTATATCAACACATTGGGTTTATTCCTCAATTCAAGTACTTTGTAATTTCTCTAGATTTTATAGTGATGTTTTCTCATATGCCCGTGATTTTTCCCGTCCTCGTAGGATTTGATGTTTTTTCTTTATTTCGATTTTCTTTATAGTGCCATTGATCATAACATTAACTTTTGAAAACTAATGATAAATTTTAATTCAAATTTACATTCTTAAACCCAAGTCTAAATCAAATCAATGGGAGACGACATCAAACCACTAAAACCCAAATTCACTTTACTTCATACTTTTCCCCTAGCTTCATCAACCAAATGCAAGCCAGGTTTAAAATATCAATAACAAGAAAACAACAGATCGATAAATATGATATTAAACTAAAAATCCAACCTCGCTAAGACTGGGGACAGGTGTTTAATCATTGCCTCTAAAATCTAATCAAATCATGAGCAAACTCAAACTCCAACCGTCGGCCTCAATTCGAGCAATCCAAATCCGACTTAGATCCCAAGTCAACGGTTTGACCTTAAGGGTTTTAATCCAAGCTCACAATGAATTGTGTATACTTTTTTTTTCGTTTCACCCATTTACAAAATTCAAACTCTACTAATCAACATACTTAACCAAGTTGATTATTACAAATATCTACAAGAATCTTATATTAAAGAATTTCAAATCGAATTTTACAAATAACGACACATAATTTAGATTTCTAAAAATACATACAACTCTACTTGATACAAGTCAAAAAATAAAATAAAATAACTAAAAGGACAACTCATTATAACTGTAGCTTTCTAGTAAGCACCTCCGTATGTCCTCGCTCTTGCTTTCCCAAACTATCTTTTCGCATCTTAAAAATTTTAGATAATAAAGGGTGAGTATTTCCACATTGCTCAATAGGGTGATTCAATAACACAATGGGGTTAAGTGGTATAGCTAAAGTTCAATATTTAATGATTAACACAATATAAAAACATACTACATAATTACACTTAATCCACACAATCTCTTTGTCATATAAACAATTGAATAAAGGTTCAAAGTTAACTAATTAAATAAAATAATACATAAAAAATTTACACACACACACGTGACATCAATACATCATCAAACAACATTTCACCAAATTCACACACAATTTACACACCTTTCGTATCATCAGACATAGTTCACACACACATAATTTAAACAAGTCAACAAATCATCAACATGATACACCACACAAATGAAATGTAAATGGTATGAAAATGAGAATGACGTAATCATGAAATGCACATTGTTATTTCGGGCTTTCACCAAATGATATGCTTCATACTCTAATACACCTCTACTGAGTCTCTCCAGGTAAGGCTGGGTCTTTCTCAAATTTCTAGTGATCTCTCCCTTTAATTCGCTCACCTGCATTTGCTTCTTATTTTCCTTTCTTTTCATCTTTTCCTCCTTGTTTACTAATTTCGTGATAATCATCTCTTTATAAATAATCATGAATGTGATCGAACACAAATCTAATTTATTCATATTCATATTCCAATTTAAATCACAATCTTGGATAATATAATAAACATATGAATATACAAACTTATATTGAATTTTAGCTCAATTTTCCATTATTTCTTATACCAATATAATATATGCATGTGTTGTTACTAACAACCACTCAAATCATTTATCCACGTTTCAAGGACAACTCAATAATCATAACATCACATAAATAATCCTCTTTCTCCATGTAAATTATTACATCAAAAATACATTTTCATATACAAATCTCACATCATTCCATCATGTTCGTCTACTAATATTCATATTCATTCATAATAACAAAATTACATCACAACATATTAAATAACTCCAACAATTTACACCATCATTTTCCTTCAATTGTGTTCTTCCAAATATCATATAAATAAAAGACATACTCATGATTCATCCTTCATATAAAATTTATTTATTACAAACTAATCAAATCCTTCAACACACTACACAATCATTTTATTTATTTTTGTTCTTTTCACATCTCCAAATATTTATACTAAAGTTTACAATTTCCTTGTACATCACAAAATCCATACCAAGAAATATCATCATACATTCTCATCAAATTCCACCAAGGTCTGTAGATACTTTCATAATCCCTTGCAATTAGATAGTCCTTTATTTTATTTTATTTATTTATTTATTTTAACTTTATATTTCAAGTGCTTCAAAAGAATTTTATTCCCTATGCTTCAAGATATCTAAACAATGTGTAATATACAAATTCTTATCATTTTTCTATATTCATACTATATTTAAAAATTCTTAAATACACATTGCTATCTACTAATAAAACAGAATTCTGCAATGCTTCCCAGATTTTTCCCACAGTACTACAATACATCAATTCCCATAATTTATTTATTTATTTTGATTTATCTATTTATCAACATATATATATATATATATATATATATATATATATATATATATATATATATATATATATATATATATATATATCAAAAATCTCAATGATCCACATTATGAATTCAAATCAAATAAATGAGTTCCCAACAATAAAGGGATTATTTTTAAACATCTCAACCCACTTAATAGCTTTTTTTTTTTTCATATTCCATGTCTAAAATTCTAGAGTAACCCATATTATCATTTCTACTCAATTAAATAAATTCAACACTAAAGAAACATTTCAACAATATTATTACTATCCCAAATATTACAATAAAATATCAAAATCAGCATTCCTCCTCAAATTGTAAATAAACCTAATATTGAAGCATGATATTCATATTAAACTCAAATCCCATGTTTAAGCTTTAGGAGAGTTGGTCATTTAATACCCAAAACAATTAATTCACTAACAACCATATAAATAATCCATAAGTATCCAAACAACTCAAAAAGTCATCCAACAATTAAATACAAAGCATATATTAACACTTAAACAAGATTTATGATTTATTATATAATTTAAAATAAAATTAATAATAAAAGTTAGGTTGAACCAATTCTACCTTAGATATGCAAAATCTAACCGTTGGAAATAAAATCCGACTTCATACGAATCTTCCCCATGTCTAATAGAACATCTTCTCAATTTTCACGTGAAACGGAGATCGTTTGACAACCGAAATAACTAGCCGAAGAACCACGACCCATTTTCTTCCTCTCGTCTACAAATTCTTTCCCTCTCCTCCTTTCTTAGTACACTTTTTATTTTTGCTTTTCATTTCACTTTGAAGTTTTAAGTGGCTTCACGCCTACATCCTATTTATGCTAACTCCTTTATTATTAATTCTATTTTATTTTATTTTTCTTTAATTTTGATTTTACTTTACTCAAAACATTAAAACTTTACCTTTTTTTAATTAAAAAATAACCTAAATATATTCCCAAAGGTCATGATGTTATTATTATTTTGTTTATCTTTATCTTTGTAACATTTATACTATTTATTTATTTTATTTCAATTTTATTGATTATGTAAATCTTTAATGAAGATAAAATATTTGAATTCTCATAACCTTATTATGATAAACTTTATCATGCATGTCCTTATACATTAATTTAAAACTAGTTATTAATTTCATTTTTTTTATGATTATACATTATATTAAACTTATAATTTTATCTAATGAAAATATTACCATATTTTTAATTAATTTACTAAAATTCATGATAAAAATATAAATTTTAATATTAAATAAAAAATTATTTATCTATTTTGCTAAATTAAACTCTCAAAATTTCTTGCTTGTTACTTATGATACGGCAACATTTTCAATGGAAAGACTTTCTCATCGTAGATTACTACTTTAATAGCCGAACCATTAAAAACCTTCATGCACTTATATGTCGATATTTTTATCTTTTTATTCTTGAATTTGATATTGTCAAGATTCAAAGTTTATTTTCATAATAGAGAAAGATACAACAAAAAACACACAACGAACAAATTCTTTTGTTACTAGTAAAGAAGAGATTGAACGTAAGATCTCAGCCTTAACCTATTGTCAAGCTTGGGGAGTGGGAACGATCGCAGGTTAAAAAGTCGACAAATCTTCTTCATCTTTGACTCTCTCGTTAACTGTTCTAAGACAATTATTTATAAAGATGATTCACCAAGCGTTTTGATGATGTGGTAATACTGTAAATAAATGGATAAGAGCTGGCACATAATAGGCAAAGTTCAAAGAAAATTTCAGGACACATATTTTATATATATAGTAATAGAAATAGATAACGATAAGAACAGAATCCAACATACCATCCTACCCCATCATTCAATCTCAGTACACTTCAGAACATTAATAATTATAGTATACCATAATTTCTAGATATGTATGGTTTCTCAGATATCTATCCGTTAGATTATTATATTGTTAGATGTATTTTTATTTTCCTGTGGATTGTAATTTGTATTTTCCTAGTGGTTGTATAAATTCTTATATAAGGTCTCCTCTTGTACTTGTAATTTACAGTTTATAATATACAAAGACTCAAGTCTTCTTCATGGTATCGAGTGTTCTTGATTTTTTCCACGCTTCGTGGTCTAGGCATTACAGCCCACTATATATAGCTTCTTTTCCAAATAACACCACCAAGCTTCCATAGTACAACTTGTTTTTTCCTAACAACCACGCTGATCCTCGTTTCCCTTCGCAAGCATAAAATTTGAAGTTACGTGCCACTCTGAGGTAGAACTTGTCGAGACGATCACATTAGTGTGCGCCAGGTTCCCAAAAGCCGTCACGCCATCACGATCCGTCAAGTCCCGCGCACTTCACGCCGCATCATGCGTAACTTACGCCAACACCATGTTAGCTCTAATTCAATCTGGATGACTCGCGCCGCGGCTCCATCGACGCACCACGCCGTACCGCTGATCTTTGCCACGTCATCCCATTGACCGTTGACCGAAATTTGACCAGGTGCATTCTGACTTATTTTCGCGTCCTGATTCCATTTTTGCTATATGTTTTTCAATTCGGAATTTCGATATGCTAGGTGATGAGATTTCTCGTCCAATTCATGTTATTTTTAATGGAGATAATTTTGCCTAGTGGTCTCAAGCCATGCGTAGTTATCTCAAAGGCCGTGAAGTCAGGCTTTATGTCTCTGTGACCGGCCCCATTCTGCACGCGGACAAAGAAACTGATCGCTTCATGCCATTCGATTGAGATCAGAGTGCTAATCACAGATCATCACTGCTCGTGAGAATACATCTATTCCATCCATTGTTGATGAGTTTGGCAACATTGATATTGCCAAAGAAGCTCGGGACTTACGGTTACTTGGTATGTTTGGATCGAGTGGTGCTCGCAACTTCAGCGCTCACACGCCGAACTTTATCGATTTGTCGTGAACCGTGAGCTTATCACCGTATATCATCACGCACAAATTCATTTTGGGATCACACTGCATTCAACAAGTTCTCTAATTATGCTGACACCAAATTGGTTCATGTTCATCGTGAACATGACGCATCGCTTAAATTTTTAACGCCTGGATGAATTTGAATAAGCAGAAGTCATATCTCCATCGTAATCCTTACCAATTTCACAAGCTATTCATAAGTTAGCTCGATAATGAGACCATCTTTAGATTGAACCCATTTCTATCTGTATCATGGTTCTGCTTACTCCACGCTGTTCGTTGCATCAAGCATTCGCTTTTTCCTTTCGCTACCACTTACCCATGTTTCTAAAGGCAAAGGGAATAACGTTAGAAGACATAACAATAAGAAGTCTCTTCATCTCAGCCTCTATAAGAACAAAGGTCATTGTGAAACTTGTTACACTCGGTCAGATTCTTAACACCGCGACTTGACCCAAATCACTATCGCCTACGGACTCCCATTCCAAGTCTGTCCTGCTCATCTCTCTCTATAGCATCTAAAGATGTATTAATCAGTTCATCTTCTATCTTCCAGTGCATCCAACACTACTCTTTCTACGATATCAGGTACTTCTCCTATGTGGCTTCTTGATTCTGCTTGCTGCAATCATATGATTTCTTCTCCCGAGCGTCAGACTCCTTCACACACTTCTACTTCTCCTACCATATACACTCGCAGAATGGTTCTCCTATGCACATCTCTCATCTGTAATGTCTCTACACTAGCCTGTTCTGCTTCAATGTTTACCGTGTATTCCTAAACTCACTCATAATATTCTTTTATTGGCAACTCACTAACTTGATTTTTCTCTTAACCTTTCCTCTTACTCAGTGTGGTCAGATTCTCAGACTCGACAGATCGCTGGGACCCACTTAAGGCTCAAGGTTGCTCGAGCTCATCTTTTCTTATTTACCGTCCTCTCATCTCTACTGCCCTGTGATGAGCACTTCTTCGCTTATGGGATTCTTGCCTCGTCATGCATCTATCTCAGGTTAAACAACTAGTTTCAGTTTGTTAGGTTCTGCTTTCAAATAAGAGTTTTGATTGTATGCTTTGTCAATTTGGCAAACAAACTGCTTACCATTTAATAACGTTGTTTGTCATGCTCTTTCTTCCTTTGATCTTATTCATTCTCGATGTGGCTGTGGCCCTCTCCCATTTCTACCCTGGGGTCACTGCGATTTTTGTTATTTTTGTGGATGATTTTTCCCGATATACTTGGATTTATCTCTTCAAAAATCGTTTTGAACTTTATCAATATATCGTGACTTTACCAAAATGATTGAAACAAAGTTTTCTAAACCTATCAAAGTTTTTAGATCTGATAATGCCCAAGAATATAAAGCCCATGAATTTACCTCTACTCAACATCAATTTGGTAACGTTCCTCATTCATATCAGGTGCACTCTAGCAAATGGCAGTATTGAGCGCAAACTCGTCATATTCTCGATGCTGTTCAGGTTACCTACTTCACGCCCTTCAACTCCTTCTCGCCGGGGAAGTCGCTCTATTATATTACACCATCAATTGGTGTCCTTCTCCCATTGTTCGAATCAAACTCCTTATGTTCCGTTGTTTGGTTCTTCCTCTTAAGACTTAATAGAGTCTTCGATGTATCTATTTTGTTCTTCTTCATGATCATGAAAGAAACAAACTTCAGTCTGCTCTCATTTGTGTTGTTTTGGGTATGGAATTGAAAAGGTTGGCAGGTGTTATGATCCCATTAGCAAACGCCTTGTGTTTCTCAAGATGTGGTCTGGGAACACAAAATGTTTTACCAATCACCTCATGTTCATGTTTCCTTATTCCCATCGATCCCCTCCCCGACCTTTTCCTATGAGTCTCCCCACCCCGCGCTTGAGTCTCCCCTTCCCCCTTCATTATTGATGTCTCTTCTCATGCATCCGATGAGCTCTCGCAGACCGATCATCGACGCAAGGCCCAATCGATCCCGCCCTAAGATCCTATCGGGTCCTTCTAACTCATGCACTTCAATCGTCCTTACTGCAACTCTTCCTTTTCACCTTCATGACTCTCATTGTTTTTCGCTTCGCTTCTCTCTGTGGACTTCCGACTCTTCATGTGAGGCTTCCTAACTCATGGCAACAAGTTATGAAAGAAGAGCTGATGCACCGTGATAAGACTGTAATACGGGATCTCGCCGATCTCCTATCCGGAAACACATCGATTATAAATGGGTTTATAAGGATCAAGACTTGATCTAGATGGCAATGTTAGTTTAAGGCCAAGGCCGCTTCTATGCTGCTGGGTTTCACTGTGAGTATGAGATTGGATTATGAGAGACTTTTGCCCCGTGGATCGACTTTCTTCCATTAGGACTTTATTTCATTTCTGTCAGAATGGACACTCTTTTCAGATGGATGTCAAAAAATGCTTTTCTTAACGCAGAACCTCGCAGGAAGTCTATATGAAGCTCTTGGTTACTCACCCTTCGTGGGTCTCTCACGAGTATTTCAACTACTGGGCTGGCACTTTATGGTCTTAAACAAGCAAGTTCCCTAGAGATGGTTTGCAAAGTTCAATTTCTAATATCTCTAGCATGGTTTTTGCCACCTTTGATACAAATTTTCTAAGATGGTTTGTCATGGTATTACTATTCTCCTCTCAGATGTCGATGATATGATTATTATAGTGATGATATGCGGTATTCGTAGATCTAAAGCACTTTCTTGGTCACAATTGAAATGAAAGATCTCTACTTCCTCTTAATGACTTTCAAATTCAGGAAGTTTCTTCTTCGCAGATGTTTATTATCTTACTCAAAGCAGTCTGATCTGACTTCTCGGCGATTATCGCGATGGTAAGATAGTGGAAACACACTGTGAGTATAATTGTTGCCTCAATTCTCATGATGGCGAATCAGCTATCGTGCTACTCTTCTGAGGAACTGACGTTGGGAGTACAATCTATCTCATAGTTACTCGCCAGTATTTCCTATACGATTCATGTAGTTAATCAGTTTATGGCTGCTCCTAGATCTCCTCGTTATGCTGCTGTTCTTAGGATTCTTTGATATCTGAAAGGCACCATATTTGATGATCTTCATTTTTCTTCCCATTCTTCATTAACTTTTCGGAATGACCCGGATCTGGATTCAGGCGAGTGATCTCAGCGATGCGATCGATCTACTCTACAGGTTATTGTTTTCTTAAGGTGATTCTCTTATCTCTTAGAGAAGCAAAAGCAAATAATTAGTTGCTTTCGTTCTAATATTTTGAAGCAAAATATAGAGCAGCGGCAGCTACTCTGACTGAACTTATTTGGATTCGTTGGTTACTACGGGATCTTGGTGTTATTTGTTCCCTTTGCGACTAAACTTCGCTTTGATGTCGAGTGCTATTCAAATTGCTCATAATGATGTCTTCCATGAGCGTACTAAATATATTGAGATTGATTGTCCACTTCATTCGTCATCATCTGCTAGGAGTACCTCACACTTCAGTACATTTCCTCTTTGTATCAGTTAGTTGATTTCTTCACCAAACCACTTCTTCCAGGAACTTTTAGAGCTTTAACCCAAACTAATGGTTTCTCTTAAACCACCATGAGTTTGAGGAAGTCTATTAGATTATTATATTGTTAGATTTATTTTTATTTTCCTAGGATTGTAATTTGTATTTTCCTAGGGTTGTATAGCCTAGCTTATATAAGGCCTCCTCTTGTACTTATAATTTACAGTTTATAATATACAAAGACTCAAGTCTTTCTAGTCTTTCTTCACTATCTGTTATACTTACTATATATAAAAAGTTACCATGAGGAGAAAAGATGGAACACACCGCAAGAATTAAAAGAATGCTGTAGTATTAAACTCAGTAGGTTACTTGCTATGGAAGAGAATCTGGTGTATTGGGCTTTCCAGAAACCCGATCATTTGGAGGACGGAGGAGGAGAGAAAGGAATAAACAACAAATGGGAGAAGAAGAAGAATCCTAGTTTTAAAACAATAATGCCGATCGGTATCGGCATTGTAATTTTAAAGTTCAATGCAAGTCGATAGTGGCGTGAAACTAAAAATTTACAAGACCCGCCTTGACTTATGTCGCGACATTGAACTTATGTATTTACGAGCGTGAAGACCAGCGGCGCCAGATGTCGCGACACTCCGCAGGCTTATCGTGACATTCATCCAAAAGGAGTCACCGGTAGGAATGTCGCAGCAATATCCGACCTAAAGACCAACCAACAACGCACATTGTGTCGCGACAAAGTATTAGTGTTCGCGACATTCATTCAAATATCCTTGATTGTACATTGTTAAGGCGATTATCATGACCGACCTTGAAGACTAAAGATTGGAAAGGAAGGTCGCGACAATCGAAATAATATCGCGACATAAGTTGACGGTATAATTTTTTAAAGTTCAATGCCGCGATTACTAAAAATTATAATCTTTGCGATTAGTGACTAGTATTGCTAATGTATCGCAGATGTGACTAGGACGCACAAGTTTGGACATTATTTTGATTTTAGAGCTTATTTTTTTTTAAAATATGTATATTAGTCAAAACTTCATATTCTCTGTTAGGCTTTGTTTCGTCTACGAATATTTAATATGTGAGCAACTAAACACATCTGAGTTAATTTCATCGATCCTTGCGGGATTATAAGCGTTCTCTTTAGTCCTCCTTTGCTGTTGAGCGCTACGAGAGTGAGACTTTTTTGTTACTTTTCCTTACTATTTGTCTGCATATTCTTCGACTTTCTTCTTTGCCATCGAGGAGGAAAAAAAAAAAGCAATGCTCTCAAATTTTGAATTCCATGGCGGATAAGAAGAGCACCGCAAATACATCCGCAGAGATTCTATAAAATTTTATTTATATGATCTTCTTAGAAAAATTCGAGAGAAATGACCCAATAAAGAAAATTTATTTTTTCTTAACAGTTTTTCTTTCCTTAATATTTTTGAGAACCAAGGCGTAACCTTTTTTAACATTTATTCACTTGGAATTATAACTAAATATTTTATGGTCCTTCCCTATGCCCCTCTCAACCCTCTAACCACTGAGTGATACCTCAGTGACACTTAAATTTTTATATTAGACAATTAAATATAAGAAAATTATTTTCTTAGCATTTTTCCTTTCCTTAGTGCTTTTTAGAAACCTAGTGTTTTTACCTTTCCTCAACTTATTTTTGGAGTACGCCTTTGTATTTATATTCGGTTCTTTAAAGCACTAAGAATGTATAGTTTAGAAATTGTGTGTCTACGTTTACTTTCATTATCACATCCTTAGAATTACTTTGATTTTTATGCTTAATGTTATAATTGTATAGCATTCATTGCCTTAATGTGTAATCAATAACATTGTGTATACTAGGTACTCATTTTTTTATCAAATTAATATTTTCACGTCGAATCTTTGCATAATACTTTTTTATTGCTTTTATGTGATATAATATCGTTTACATCTACAAAATCTTTTATATATATGTATGAATCAGACCCAGAGCTTTTGTATCTCAGGCCTTTGTATATTATCAGTTGGAACAGAGTAAAGATTTCCCGCAAATTAACACCTCAGTTCATCTTGAAAAGCATAGAGTCCCCCTACTCTTGGCTCTTATAGTTTTCATATTATACAGAAATACGTAAAAAATATGTCAAAATAGATACTTTTCTTGTGTAATAATTTATATCCTTAGGGTTTACTCCACTTTTAATGAAGATAATATTTTTGTATATAGAGAAGAGTACATATACTAAATTGTTATTTAATTTAGAGAGCTACTATGACTTACCGGTGACCATTTCTAGTATCTTAAAAGGAAAAGGTTGGGGAAAAGAGGGAATGAATTTTGGGAAACAAACAGTATTATTTTATAATTTAGTGTTTTTCTTTTTTTCTAATAATAATTTCCAAACAGTCAAATGCATCTGGCCACCCCCATATGGGGCAATATCCATAATTATCAATGCTCCCATACTAGCGCAGTTTACAATGAACTGCCCAAGCATGCAGCCAAATTCCAATTATCACGGGTAATTGATATAGAAAAAATACAAAAATAGCGTTCACCTGCTGCAACAGATTCATCAATAGCACTTCATGACAAGTATTTATATAAATCATGCTCATGACTTGCTGCTGAATTTAGGACTTTAAAAACACTGGAGCTGGTAGGCTATCTTAATATCCATCCTTGGCAGCATGTTCAGCATCCCTTACCCCCACGTTATAAACCGGAGATAAATCGGCGATGTAAACTTTGCGTCGATCACGGTATCGAAGGCAATCGTTTCGTGATACGCACCTGATGATGAGGAGTAACAACGTGAATTTACATAAGAACATTTCACGACTATCTGATGTTTTTCTTTGAATTTGTTTTTACCAGTAATGTGTGCATGCAATGTAATGGTACAGATGACCCATGTCTATTGAGGATTTGAAACAGGTAGTTGGGAGAGAGCTAGTGGCAGCTGCTGGTGGCCGTCACAGCAACTGAACGCTTCATTGATGCAGTTCAAAAGACTTGGGACGGCATACCATTTTGAAAAGAAATTGAAGCAGCATTGACACATCTATGATAATCACCATCACATTGGCGACAAATATAGCGATCTCTCGATGTCTCTCTCAGGTTAGTCTTCTAAGGCGGCGCAGTTCAATATTTCATGTGGTAAGGGTCATGAATATCAGTAGGAATCTTCACCTATATACTATCTTATATCTCAAAAATTTTCCATTAGAGTTGGGTGATGTGTATTTTTAGAAGACCCCTTTCACCTCCCACTAAAAGGCCTTATAGCAGGAGGAAGGTTCCTCTATATATATTTACTTCAATTGGACCGTATCCAGCCGATGTGGGACTTCCAACTCGACCACACACGGAGGCTAGGTTTTTTCTTTTTCTTTTCTAGATCCTTTCAAAGGATGATAAGTGTAGAGCCTCCTCCACTATGATCTAGACACTTGGCCAGCTCTAATATCATGTTAACATTTTAGAATCCATTTCATCTCCCACTAAAAGGCTTTATAGAAGAGGAAGGTTCCTGCATATATATTCACTTCAATTGGACCGTGTCCAACCAATGTGGGACTTCTAATAGGTGACCTGAATTATGTCTATATTCTAGGGTTTCATAGTTTTTTTATAAGTTAATAATCACAATACTTTGATGTTGTATCCAATTTCTCTTCATGCAGCATGTTTTTTTTTCCTACTTATGGTTTTTCATGTAATCTATTTGCTCCTTTTATTCTTTTTCATTTTGCCTATTCTCGTGTTTTGTCTCTAATATTTTCATTTGTAGATATATTGATAGGTTCAAAAAGATGAAAATGGTAGATTCAAAGATGTATAATCGCGATGTAGAACGCTGCTAGGTGTCACAGGCCTAACTTTTCACAGCGGCATGGCCGTCTCGCGGCCCGGCCCCTCGACACACAATAAGAGGACCCGTACTCCACACCTCCGTATTCATACTCCGTACTGGTAGTTTATGCACAGGGCTCATCGAAGCGGCTCCAGCTTCCGACCGATTTACTTGCGAGGTAGGCCAGCTTTGCTAACTGCATTGTCAAGTCTCGACTGCGAAACCAAGCTCCAGCTCGCGTTAGCTCCTCCTGGTAGGCATGCCTTGACTCGAAGCGTCTACTTAGGCACTCTGCTTGCGCACCTGCGGAAGCGCCCCGACTCGACACGCATACGCCCATGAGACTATGATATCTCCTTCAATTCATCTGACTGCGTGCGCGCGGTGACATAGCACTCCTCGTGCGCTCGTCCGCTGCTATCCCGGACCCTGAGTCAAAGTCCGTAACAAACTCTCCCCCGCTTAAAATCTTGCACGCCCTCGTGCAAGGCACATTTCACCAGGTGTCACCCTTGAAGACTGCTAGCTCATCCCGGTGCTTGTCTCTGTCGCGCTGATGCTCGGTGGCATGGGCGTCCACGATGGGAAGAGCGCGGCTTCATATGTGCTCTAACTTTTACATTAATCGCCTCCGCACTCCACTCCACTTTAGTAAGCGGCCTCTCTCCGCTCTACTAGTCACAGATACGGCACCTCAGATCCGGAGGCACACCCATATTCTCCATGGGTCCCCCTTGGTGCAACTTCATCTTTGGCTTCACTTGATTACTTGTACTGCCATAGGAGAGATAGGCTTTAAGATCGCAGGAGTAGAACACCTCCTTGTTCTCCACCCCTGCCTCGCTCTGATACCATTTGTCACAGGCCTAACTTTTCACAGCGGCATGGCCCGTGCGGCGGCCCCTCTCGACACCCTGTCGAGGGACCCAGCCTTCCACACCTCCATATTCATACTCCATGCTGACTGGTTTCGCCCTGCCTAGGGCTCATCAGGAAAGCGGCTCCAGCTTCCGACCAGTTTGCGCAGGGTAGGCCAACACCCTTCTTCATTGTCAAGTCCTCGACTAGCGACAAGCTCCCCGCTCTCGCATTGCGCTCCTCCGGGTAGGCATGCCTTGACTCCCAAGCGTCCTGAAACACTCTGCGTGCACCTCACAGGCGCGCCCCGACTCCTGACCGCCGCGCAGACTATGATATCTCCTTCAGACCATCCCCAGTGCATACGCCCGATAACATAACCTCCTGTTTGCTTCGTCCATCTCATCGGACCACAAAATTAAAGTCGTAACACTAGGTTTGTATGAAGCATCTTAGGAGTTCGAGAAGGATAATATTCTAGATGGCTTACTTGCTTCCACCACCCACTCACCTCGAGTCTTTGGTAGAACATTTAGAATGCCCTCTTGCGGTACAAGTAACAAATCCCTATCTTAGGCCCATGAGAAAAGGTTTGGAAAGGCTGAGATAAGGTCTAACATATCTATCTATCAAAATGAAGCTTCACACCTTAGTAGAGCTTTATTGAAACTTACTCCAAGTTAGATTCCAACCTATTGCAGTCAACACCTTATAAGAAAGAGCTAAGCCAAATCACTAGGTCGGTTTTCAAATCTATTAATTCGAACTTCTACTTACGGATAATTCATATGAATTAGTGTATTTCTTAGGTAATTGGAAGGATATGATTCTATAGCAAGAATTTACACCTTTATCCGGGATAGTGGTGAAACCTACCTTTGGATCGTCGCGAGATGTTTGGCCCGATATATGCTAGAAGAATACGACCAAGCTACTTGTTCTAATAGCATTGATAGATGACATTTATGATGTGTATGGCACTATTGAAGAAATTGAACTCTTCACTAGAGGCAATTGAGAGGTATGATAGACAAACAAATTTCACATTTTGGAATGAATTTTTCGTAATGTGTGGCGCTGGCTCTGAGTCCACTGACAACCGTACGTCACGGCGGAATACGTGGTATATATCTCGATACCACTAGATCCGTCCCATTCGCGGAGGATCCATTCATGCATATATATTTTAGAAAAATGTACAAATTTATCAAACAGTTCATAAGAGTTCGAGTTACAACTCTCTTATATACAAAATATTATATGTAAAATCTAGTTTTTTTTTACAATAGGGTTTCTCAAAGCCATAGTTCGGCTTTCTTCACACCTGCGGTCTTGGATGAGAATTCGGCCTTTTGTGCATAACCTACACTTGAGGGTCACGGCTAGTGAGTAATGCCTAGTGGGGATAACTCTGAGGCACACTCACCCGCCTAAGTGCGTGTAATGCCATGTTCACCTGATAAATACACATCAACATTCCAATAAAGAATATGCAAATTCTACATGGAATCTTACATGCCATGAAACAAGATGAGACTCATCATGCCCCATGTCCAGAGTCCTCAGACTCCCCTCACACATGCTTATACGAGGTTAAAAGGCCGTCATTCTAGATGACATCATTGATCATTTAAAATAATTTCATTGTTTACATAAACCAAAAGCTTTTGGATGATACATTAAGCGTAATTTTATATTCAAAATCCATGCCCTTTTTATAGGTAGCGGATTTTGGTGTGCTTCATGCTGCAAACCCAGACACTTTACGGCCTTTCATCGTTGGGGACTATGTTTGACCATAATTGGCGAGTCTTTCACCCGAGGGGATCTATCCCTTCTCTAGCGATGCAGACACATATTTTCCATTTCAACGGCAATTAAACTCTGATGAAGCGTTTATCCCATTTACCAAGCCCACCCAATCAAACGCAAGCGCTGGTGTTGATTTTGTTCTATGCATCCGCCCGTGAAATCGATGGCTTTCCCATGCATATGCAATGCAAAAATGTCATACATGTTATCTCATGTTACGTATATAATGAACCTTCATGGAACGATTTATAACGTACTTTATGCCAAGTACCATGGACAATTATATCCGAAATATAGTTATCCATTCATGCTAATATATATATAACGCGATATATCAACATATTTACAACACGACCAGGCGTATTTATTAAATTTCGGAAATAACACACAAAAATAGTCCACACAAACTAACCTTTCTGACCGCCAGAATTTCAGCTTTTGTTTTATTTTATGTTTTTTACAACTGTTTGTCATTATAGCTATAAATTCAGCCGTAGTAGTCCTCAAACTACGCCCGAAAACTATCGAAATAGTTCCACCAGCAAAAGAAATCCGACGCCATTTCCAACCTTCACAGGCCAAAATAGCTCGGATACCGTCATCGAAAACCAGGTCCTAAAGCATCGAAAAACAATCCAATGCGCCAAAACAGTCTCATAGATTTAGAAATGAACCCTTGCACGACCATTTACTACCTCTTTGTGTTTTGGCACCTACTCATAGCTCGTAATTAGGCTGACTTTAATTCTCAGCCTATATGAGCTTTCGCGGTTGGAACCTTTTGAGTAGGAGAGTGCATATGGCGACTCTCTATCTCCTTCTCATTTTCCCTTTCCCATACGACTTTTTTTTTTCTTCTCTCTTTTGTTTCCTCCCCTTTCTTTTCTTTCTTCATTTCTTTTCTTTTTGTATTTTCTCTTTCTTTTCCTTTTCTTTCTTTTCTTTTTCTTTTCCTTTTCTCACTCCACAGGTGTTTCTTGGTTTGATGATCGAAGAGGAAATTTCCTCCTTTCTATTCCTCTCATAGCGTATGTCTTATTATGATTCATTTACCATGTGCCATGTGTCACATGGACATATGCCTTTGAGTGGCAAATGCCACACCACATGGCTCTCATGCGCCGTGTGCCCTCCTCTAAAGCTTGCCCAGTGGCATCCACATGAAAAGTCATGCCATGTGGCACCACTTCATGTCATCCAGATGCAGGTGCCTCGAAATGTGAAATTCATTCTCGAATCCAGTGAAATTTGACTGAGTAAGCTAGATTTTTGAGACGATTCAATGGTGAGTCATTTTGTAATTCGAGATCTAGAAAATTTCAGGTTTTACAACTTTTGTATGCTACAATGGCAGGCCAGTTTGCACTTTTTAGAAAAATTGCATTTCCACTGGTTTTTTACATTCTCATAGCCCCATGCAGCCCCACTCCCCCGTCCTTAAGAAAATTTCGTCCTAGATTTTATACACATACCCTACAATCTCATGTATGCAACAAAATTCATTTAAGTACCAAATGACTAAACAGCGTACCTTCATCCTTAAATAAAGAAAGGATAAGTGCGCGTCATGTCCCTCACGTTCCTATTTGCTATTCCATCTCGATGCTACCATAACACATTCCACTAGCCTCGCCTTGACAAAACCTGATCCGGCTATCCATGATACGCCTTGGTCCCTCTTCGAAGAGTCCCATATGTCAATAATAAGCTCATGATCCACTACATAGTTTGGATGCGGGTGTATTTTAGACATGGAGACATGGAATGCCTCATGGACACGGAAGTAAACTCGTGGTAAAAACCAACCGATGTGCAGCCCCATGTGCACCATCTTAGTGTATGAAGAGCCCGATATACCTCGGCTTGATAGTTTCCACAACTTTAAGATCTAATCACTCCTCTCTTAGGCATCACGCCGAGAAGACATGATTACGCCTTAAACACAAGGGATTGTCACCATCTGTCCCGGTGTAACTCTTCTCACAGGCTGGCGAGTGAGAAGAATGTTTCCATATCAAATCCACCTTCGGAGGTGTCTTTAATAAAATCCGGACCGTGGTGGATCTCTCCCATCTCCGTCCAACAAATGGAATCGACGCAGCCTCAGTATAAAGAAGCCTCATAGGGTGCCACCATCTGGCAACATCTTTCGCCCGATAAGCTGTTATTTATGGAGTAAACTACCAAGGGTAAATGCTCTTTCTATACCCGGGATCACATGGAGCGACCTTGCGACGCCTCCTCCGCGGAACCGGCGTTCCTCTCTCGCGTGTGTTTTACGGATGGAAGTAGTTATCGTCGTCGGCGTGTTTACGACATCTGAAATCTTGAGAAAGTGAGACTTCCATGGCTTGATCGGATGCGGCTCGAATAGAGCGAGCGCTCCGCGCTGGCGGATGAGTCTTTGGCGTGTTATGACATGAGGCCACTCGGCGTGAAGCGTCACGACCAAAGTATTGCTCGCCGGGACCGATCATCTGCGCCTTAGTACGTTGGATATCGCGGCGGTGATCCGTAAGTCAATCGTGATGTGTTTCCGCTCGCTCGGCTACTTCCGGAAGCCCGGGTAACCTAGCGGCCTCGATTCTCCGATACTACCCGGATGACCGCGTGAGACATGTCGTCGAACAAAATCCGCCATGTTTCTTTATCCCTCTAGTAATATTGACAATGAGATCTCGGTACATCTTACCGTTGCCACCTGGATGCATAAAAGCGGGAGGCGATGGAACTCCTTGAGAATCTCCTCTCGGATCATCAGCTAGGGAACCCTGACCCATCCCTATGCAAGGCTATCATCAGTGTGAATGGGCCAGCCTTCATCACTTGTACTTGACTGTACCCAGTCCCTGATGGACAATATCTCTGTGTCCTCTCCCTGGGACTTAATCACTTTACTCAGTAGGGAAGGTGTAGCCACTAAACTTCCCCGAAAACACCACGAGCAGTCTTTGTCACTTACGTAGTCAAATTGTCCCACAGCCTCTAGTATGCGCCCTCTGAGGAAGCTACACTAGACAGTACTCCCTGTGACTTCCGATTGAGTGCCTCAGCCACTACATTTGCCTTATCGGGATGATAATGCAAAGTGAAGTCATAGTCTTCTAGATATTCCATCCACCTGAGTTGTCTCAAGTTGAGGTCCCGTTGTGTTGTGGTATGAAAATACCTCGAACTACTCACCGTATAGATAGTGGCACCAAGCCTTCAAGGAAAAGACTATGACCGCCAACTCCATGTCATGTGTAGGGTAATTCTAAACATGGTTCTTCAAGCTGTCGAGAACCATAAGCTACAACCCTCGATTTGCATCGAAAACACACATCTCGGTCGGAGTCCTTCGACATCGTAGTACCTTTGTGTACATCTATCCCCTTTCCGGGACTATCAGGATAGGGGTTGAAGTAAGCCTCATTTTAATTCTGGAATGCCTTCCTGCTTTATTCATTCCACTCAGACTTATGACCTCTTTGGGTTAATCTTGTCATAGGTGCAACTAATTGGAAATCTCGATAAATCTCGGTAGTACCACATAATCCCAAAGTGTATCTCGAGATTTGAAGCTTGGCCTCTCCCAACTCATAGCGCCTCTACCTTCTCCCAAGTCTCAGTATACCGAAGATGACCTTTATGTCCCAGGAATTTTACTTGATGGCCCAGAAACTCACACTTACTGAACTTGGCGTATAATTGATGTTCTCTTAGGTCCTAGAGAACAGTCCTCAAATGATCCTCATGCTCCTCCTATGCCTTGGAGTAGATCAAGATGTAAATCATGAAGACTACCACAAAGGCCCGATCTAAATAGAGGAATTTTAGACACTCTATGCATGAGATCCACACAATATATAACACACATTATGTAACCTGATCATCACCTGACGATTCACAAGAATGCACAATGAATACTTTGATACCAAGCTATGATGCTAATATCAGACATCGAGCCCTAGGCATTCATAACCTAAGCTCTGTATTATAACTACATGTCTTAAATCCATGCCCACCAAGCCCTATGCATTCGTATACCTAGGCTTTGATACCAAGTGTGGCGCTGGCTTGGGGTCTAGTTGTGACCCGTCAACGGTGAATACTTGTGAGTATCACATATCTCGATACCACCAGATCGCGTCCCATTCACCGGGATCCATTCATGCATATATATTTTAGAAAAATGTACAAATTTATCAAAACAGTTCATAAGAGTTCGAATTACAACTCTCTTATGTACAAAATATTACATGTAAAATCTAGTTTTTTTGAATGGTTTCACCAAGCCACGATTTTGTTTCTTCACACCTACGGTCCGGATAAAGGGTGTTTGCACAGCCATAACCTACATCTTAAAGGGTCACGGCCCAGGGTGAGCGTCTTGCAATGGGGATAAGCTGCCAGGCTACTCCCCACCCTAAGTGCGCAATATCATGTTCACCTGATAATACACACATCGACATTCCAATGAAGAATATGATTCTACATGGGAATCCACCCATACCATGGTCGAGATGAGACTCATCATGCCCCATGTCCTAAGTCCTCACAACTCTCACATATGCTTATACTAAGTGTGAAAAACATCGTCTGGATGACATCAATGATCATTGCAAATAATTTCATTTGTTGCAAACGAAAAATTTTGGATGATACATCCTGATGATCATTTTATATTCAAAATCCATCTTTTGTGGGTAAGCGGATTTTGGTGTCCCCATCGTGGGCTCCATAGGCGGACACTTTCACGACCTTTCGCCATTGGGACTATATCTGACCATAATTGGCGGATCTTTCACGAGGGGATGTCCCTTTTGCTGACACACATTAGATATTTTCGTTTCATGCAATCGTGCGACTACATTTGAGCGTTGTCCATTCTGAGCCACCCCGTCAAACGCAAAAACGCGGTGTCGATTTACCAACCATGCACTCACACCCATGAATCACGATGTTTCCCGTGCATATGCAGTACAAAATGCTACTACATGTTATCTCATGTTACATGTATAATGAACGCTACATGGAACAATTTATAACCGTGCGTACCGATACCATGGATAATTATATTGAAAGCATATAATTTACATCCATTCATGTTAATATATATAACACCAATATATCAACATATTTACAACACATTCAACATGTTTATAAAATTTCCGGCAATAACACTTTAAAAATAGTCACAAACTAGCCCTTCCAGGCCATAAATCCGGCCATACCTGGCCTTGGAAATAATCTAGACTTAGTAAAGAAATTTCAGCTTTTGTTTTATTTTATTTTGTTTTTTACAACTTTCAAGCCTTTCATTTACAGCTATAAATTTAGCCATTAAGCAGTCCTCAAACTCGGCCCGAAACTGTCTCAAAACAGTTCACAACCAAATCCAACATGCATTTTCCAACCTTCCCGGAACCAAAAACGGCCTGGATACGACCATAAAAACCCGGTCTGACATCCGAAAAACAGTCCCAATAAAAACTCAGTGTGAACAGGTTGAACCCTGCGACCTACGACCCTTAGATTAAGAGGAACGATTGCAGAAAACCCCGACCTCTTTTTGTGTTTTGGCACCTACTCATGCTCTCGTCGAGTAGACCAGCCTTTAATTCTCGGCTTTGTCGGTATCGATCGTTGAAACACCGGAAATCGGAGAGTGCATGGCCGACTCTCCTATCTCCCTTCTCTCATTTTTTCCCTTTCCGATGCACGTCTTTTTTTTTTCTCTTCTCTCTTTTCTTTTCCTCCCCTTTCTTTTCTTTCTTTCTTCCTTTTCTTTTTCTATTTTTCTTTCTTTTCCATTGTTTTCCACTTTTTCTCACTCCACCGAATTGCTGCAGTTTGAGTCGAAGAAATTTCCTCTCACTTTCTATTTCTCTCACGCTGACATGTGTCTTTGCCATAATTCATTTCCATGTGCCATGTGTCACATGGACATGCGCTAGGTAGTAATTTCCACACGTGGCTCTCGTGCCCAGTGCCTCTAAGCTTTCCAGAGTGGTATCCACATGGTCGCGCCATGTGTACCACTCATGTCATCCGACCCATGCTTGAAATGTAAGAATTCAGAAACGTCTCGAGAATCCAGCAAAATTAGTTGGGTAGCTAATTTCACGAGAAGATTCTAGCAGTGAAGTAGTTTCGTCATCGAGATCTATAAAATTTCAGGTTTTCAACATGTTGCCACGGTGGCAAATTACCGTTTTACCATTTTCAGAAAAATGACATTTTCACAGGTTTATAATGTAAACCTAAAGGAGAAGGGCTAATTTCAAGTGGGACGATAATTGTATAGATTAGCTTCCGGAATACATGACCATGTTATCATGCTATCTTAGATGCCTCTGAAAAATTGGAGAGAGAATCTTATTGTGTTCACTATGCAAAAGAAATTAAGAATTCTTCTTTGAGCTTGAAAATATTAGGGAAAGAAAAAAAATACTAAAGATAGTATTTTCTCATATGTATTTTCATCATGGAAAATATAAAGAAAATCAAATATAATCCCAAACTCCTTTACATTTACATATTTTATGTACGGAATACATGAAGCCATTTTATCATCTTTATCTTAGATGCCTACAAAGAAATTGAGAGGAGAATGAAAAAAGATCTTGTGTGTTCACTATACAAAAGAGGTGGTAAAATTCTTCTCGAGCCTAGAAAATACTAGGAAAGAAAAAATATTAAGGAAAATTGTTTACTCATGTTTCTTTTATCATAGAAAATATAAAAGAAAATCAAATAAAATCAAACTCCTCAACATTTTACATATTTTTAAATTTCTTAGTCCTTGTATAATAGAGATAAACAAATAAAATGAGTTAGAATAAACATATAGAATTAATTTATTAAGTTTAAAACTATTTTTTATTTCCCTCCAAATTTTCTTTTCTTACTTTTCTTCACTTTCCAGTTTCAAATGGCCTTCAGTTCTAGCTATCTTTGTCTCCCCATTTATACCCATTTGCTTTGTTGAAGATATTCCAGATGAAGATATGTTTCAGGCTTACTTCAACGAAGCAAAATGGCTCCACGGAGAATACACGTACCAACTGTAGAAGAATACGTAGAATTGCACTGATAAGCTATGATGTCCCCATGTTCACAATCATCTCCTTTGTTGGAATGGGAATGATAGCAACAAAGAAGGCTGTTTGATTAGACCGTAAATGGGCCAAAGATCGTGAGCTTGCTCCACAATTATCAGGCTTATGGATGACATGGCTTCACACAAGTACTTTGATATATTACTTCAAAATGCTGCCTAATACATATCTCAGCCACAAGGCTGTGTTTGTTTCTAGAAAATTTGAAGGAAAATACAAAGGGAAGGAACAAAAATAGAGAGGAAAATAAAAATGGAGTTAAATCAACATATTAAGTTATTTAATATTTCAAACTCACTTATTAATTTTAATTGATCATAATAGTAAAGATTAAATAATGTTAAAATCTATAAGTTTTCTAAGTAATATTACTTATATTTGATTTTCTTTGAGATTTCCCTTAAGCTCCATTTGGATCACGGAAATTACTAGGAAGATTAAAACACTAAGGAAAATCATTTTTCAACACTGATTGGTTTAGTTGTGGAGAATATAAAAGAAAATCAAATATATTTAAAATTCCTCAAAATTTTAATTATTTTTAAATTTCTTAGTCGTCCTTATATAATAGAGAAAAATAAATAAAATGCGTTTGAAGAAACATATAAAATCATTTTATTAAAATTAAACTAATTTTTTTTGTTTTTCTCCAAATTTTCTTTCTTTCCGGGTTTTCCTCTCTATTTTCTTTCATAGCATTTTTGAGTTCTAGATGAAGCCTTTGCATGTTTTTTTTCTTTTTGTAAACATGATGTCTTGCTATTTATTTTCATGTAGTTTGAGCAAGAGAGGGCATGTTGGATCAAGTGTTGAATGTTACGTGAGCAATGATGTCTCAGAGAAGATGCATACCTAGAGCTTAACAAAGCAAGTTGAGAAAGTTTGGAAGGATATAAACCAGAAATACTCAGACCTACTGCTATTCCTATGCATCTCATAGCCGGGTTCTCAATTTTGGACGAACTCCGTGCCAATATAGTAGCTATAAGAAATTTTTTTCCTTTTGATGAAGAAAGACTACTGAACAAGGATCTTACAAACACTATTGAAGAAACACAATAATCTTCCAAAATATATGTATCATCTTTAGGAAAATTTGACCACCAACATTTGAATTTGAAATATTAAGACCTTTTTGATTAGACAACTGGCAGTTCTATGAAATGTGGACAAATATAAACATTTAGATCCTGAGATAACTTCCAAATATCATCCATTAATAAAAATAGAACTAGGGATATTAATCTTCTTATTATAGCAATTTAAAACTATTTTTGAGTCACCTTTAATCTCTAAGTCCAAAAAAACCCTTATTTTTGTGATCAATGCAAGTAGACCTTATAGCTTCTATGTAATTTGCGTTTCTGGTTTAGGGCTCTCCTCTATATTTGGTTTATTTTGGAGAGCTTGATATCTTGTCAAGTGAACATTTTAAATTTTTCAGAATCACTTTGGAATTGTAGATCATTGTCATGCCAGAGTGGTACTCAATTAACTATCCTTGTCAGTATAGATGACTCAAAATTTGTATTCATGCCAAGAATTTCTCAATACTCAAGATTTATAATTTTACGAGAGTGGTTACAAGACAATGTTATCTAGAATATATCATAAATTATTCAATAGACTATTGATAATCAAAATAATGTAATTAAAAAAAAAAAAGAAAAAAAGAATCTCATAATTCAAAGAATAAACAATTTGATAAAGTAAGGCTCGTGGACCCAAAAAGTACTAAGGAAAAAAATAGAGAAGGAAAAAAAATGGAATAAAAATAGGATTAAACTTCATAAATTAGTATATATGTTTATTCAAATTCATTTTATTTTTAAAAAATGTAAAATTTTGAGAATTTTATTATATTTAATTTTATTTTATATTTTCATGGTGCAACCAAACGCCCAGAAAATAATTTTCCTTAGTATATTTTTTCTTTCGTTAATTACTTTCTTGGTTCCAAATTAGACTAAATTAATATTTAATTTTCAAAGATGAAACTATTAACCTCCTAAGACTTCGATCACCAACTCTTGATAATTTGTAACATCTTTTAGTGTTTATGGTATTAGTTGCCAGGCAATAAACACATACGTGATAATCAAGCTAATACGACAAAGAGTAAACGATTAGAAAAATTTGAATGAGAAGAGTAGACATAAGAATTCAACATAATTATGCCAAGCGAGGCGGTATAATTTCTTGATTTTCTAAAATGTCAAAAGAATATTCCATTAATCAAAGATTAGTTCGTGATGCAATTATAGAATATTCAAAGAGAATGTTTAATGACTTCGTACTTCTTTATTTATATATTTATTAAATTTTTATGAGTGATGAGTTAATATTTGATGTGGAATTAAATTTCGTTGGAGCTTAAAGTTGGCACACTCTTCAGCACAAAACAAGCTGCATATTTTTGAAGCTCCAAATCGAGGATTCACTTGAAAGTTCTAAAGGGTGTTATAAGGGTAGTCACACATAACTCCTAAAGGATGCTAGAGCAGGTGTGGGTCACATGACTGGTCACGTGAGCTGTTCCAACAAGAGTTGGAACTACGACTCCTGGAATATGTTTCAAATTCCTAATTAGTATTAATTTCTATGTGTAAAGAATATTTTATACGATAATTCTTAAGCCTTATATTATTGTAATATTAGGTTTCCTTATAGAATAAAGAAAGTTGTTAGGAATATCCTATAAATATTCGAGATCATGAAGGGAAAAAGTTATGATGAGAGATGAACTTGTAAAGGCTATAGGGATGTGTAGAGATGTAAAAAAGAATAGGGATACTCGATGAAGCAATGAGATTTCATGGTTCAGGGTATAGATATAAGGAATGGGCCGGGAAACATGTGATGTTTTGGGAACTCAATTGTATGTTGTTCTACACCACATAATATTCTCTATCATAAGGTGGAAAGATTTTCTTTCAAAACGTAGATGTAAGAGTAAGGTGCGAATTGAACCCACGTGAAAACCACATGCATGCAGCGACGCCGTCCGGGTGTCTCGTTGACTCAACTGTCAACTGCGAATATCCGTGTCTCATATTATGAGACCTAATACATGATAAAAATGGTCACTTGGGCCCATACATCAATACTCACCAAGAAAGAAGAAAGAAGAAGAGAAGAAGAAGAGAAAGAAGAAATACATGCTATATTACAATAGTTGAAGTTGATACATCACTCTTATTTAAACATATATTAAGATTTACAATTTTAATACACATGTTATACAAAATGAATACCAAGCCACAATCAACTTTATCCTAAAGCGCGACCTCACAGTAGCGCCGTCCTCCATTACACTCCACATTACCTAAAATAATGATCCTCGGCCGAGGGTGAGCAATGCCCGATGCGATAATCTCCTACATGGAGTTACTCCGCTAAGTGCACATGTAATGGCAGTAATCACACTCAAAACGACCATGATCCTACTTGAATGTCTACATGCCCAATCCCATGTCTCGAGTCTTCCTGACTCCCTCCACACATGCTTAAGTAGGTTGTAGAGAAAAATACGATTTCAAAACAAAAGGTTTTGTTCTCGAAAACATCTTGCTAATTTCGGTAAATATATTGGAATGACCCTCCGAGGTGAATTCTTGGGTAATTCTCGAAAGCAGTCATCAGGTCCACCTCAGAGATGAAGCTGTTGGACAACTCTCCCGAAATTCTTCGAAAAATCTTCCATGAAATTCCTTTCCCATGACCATTTTCCTTTTCTTTCATTTTCGTGTCATGCACTCACACCTGTCGTTCTAGGGTGCGGTGCATATGGAATGCATTATGCCATTTCAAATCATTCATGCTAATATATTTTACATGCATATATTAACAAAATTAACTCACATAAATCATATTTATTCAATTTTAACAATAACACCAAAAATTAGCTCACATGTGCTAATTAAATCAAGCAATTCATTTTGAATCACGAATCACACAACATATCATGTGAGCAGTGAGAACCTGACTCAGCAACGTTCATAGCCTGCATAAAGGAGTTTTTCACTCAATCCCAATCGTTGGAACTGAAAAACACACGGCCATTTGGCCTCAGAACATCCCTATCCATTCACATGGCTCTTAGCCAAAGAATAAAACAAGTAGGAAAAGATCCCTATCTCTTGGAGTTGTCGGAAGTCCACAAAATCGGTGCCCACGCGTAGCCCTTGCCGCTTAGAACAACTTTGCTTCTTGCTCCGACGAGGGCGGCGGTCGATTGTAGGAAATGCAGAGAGAGTCACTCTTCCTCTCTCTGGCGGTTCTCCACACCTACTCCATGTTTTTGTTCCCGATGCTGGAAGAAGACTTTTGTCTCTTTATTTTAAATCTTTTCAATAATTCCATCAAATCCTTCATTTAACTATTTATTTCAGGGCCTTTTGACATTTAGCTTAATCTAAAGCCATTTCATCTTCATTCTCTCTCTAATCATGCAACATGTGTCACATAGGTACATATAGTAGGTGACTTTTTTCACATCACATGTCTTTCCTGGCCCGATGTACGGCGCAGGCACGTTGCGCAAGCGTGAATTTACATTTGTCTCGAAATTCGACAAAGTCGACGTAGTAGCTAGATTTGTGAGGCGATCCCAGCGATGATCTGTTTAAGTGTAGAGATACAGAAAAATTTTGGGTTACGATGATACCATTTACCTTTTGAAAATTAGAATTTTCTCGGGTTTTACAACATCTTTATGTGAGTTATTTTTTATTTTTTTGTTCTTAAATTTATATCATCTATATTAAAGTTTCCGCTAGCACAACAATTGATATCAGAGCCAGATTCAGGCTTGACTATGTAGGTGAAATCCTCGGATATCGAACATAGGTGTTGAGCCCTAATTAGTTGGCAACAAATCCATGGTTATGCTCTATCGAATAGACGGTGTGCTCCCGATCTTCATGTACGTGTTGCTACTCCACAACGAAGAGGCATTGTCCTAGATAAGAGCAAGCTCTCGAGGCGGTGGTGTTTTCATGTAAGGCGTGGTAGAAACATGATAAAAGCCAAAGAGAAAATCTTTACGATTGAAGAGAGTGGATGAATGAATGATCGTTTGAGAGGAGGTTCGGTGGTATTTGTTCGAGAGGATTGTTAGAGCTTAAGATTGAAGATTTCTAAAAGAACAAAATATTTCAAAGCACATTAAATGAAGACAAAAAGGGATTTCAATTCAAGGTGGAGTCAATGACAGAATTTAGAATTTGAGACACTAATATTCCAACAATTCCACATAGGACTCCTTTGCACTTTCGTCTCGGACGTAGCAGCAATATGAAATAAACCTTATCAACAGTCTGAGATAATGTAGTGCTAGCTAGAAGATAATAATGCTGGAGATAAATCGAGAGTTTCCGATCTGATAATGAGGATATCTATATAACTCAGATCAAGGAACGATCTTCTACAGCAACAACAATAGGAAGAAAAAGGATAACAGGTGCAGACTTCATCAAGAATTCCAAAATACGTTACAAACTAAATCTTAATAACTCAGAAATAAACCTTATTTTTTTTCAAAATAAAATTTAATATGCCAAGTATAAAAATAATTTCATAAATTTATTTCCCTCTCTCTCATAAAATACGTTACAAACTTCTTTTTAATGAAAATACATTAAATTCAGTTTTAAAACGACCAAAATAATAATAATAGTAAAAAAACTATTCCAAACACGTCAAATGCCAAGCCAACAAATATATAAGAAGCTTGTTTATGTAAATTAAAGAGAAAACTAGTTTCGATAAGTTTTCAAGCGGACACGTCATATGCCTCTCGCCCAAGCTTAGTAATTTCATCACATGACAGTAGTTCAATCGAATGGATTTTCAAATCCAGTAAGCTGACTGTTATATATGACACAATTTCAAGTCATCCAATATAATAACTTATCTGGAGACACAACAAATCACCACAAGATGATTCACCTACTAGAGTCAATCATGCATTATTAGACAACAATTTTTTTTTTGTCAGCTTGGTAGTGAATATCTTAGGCTACCATTCTAATGCTGAAGCTTGTAGCCTATCTTACTCATATTTATATTTACTCACCAGTTGGGCAATAATATCAATCCTCAACATGCCTTCTCAGCCCTCAGCTTGTGACCGGCGGATGGTTAACTTTTGCCCCAGCATTTAGAGCAATCATTTCATCAACTACACTCCTGATGATGAGGTAATTGTTTTGTCGTTGAAACATGTAGCAATTAATAGAGAATAATAGAAGAAAACACAAAGAATGCACATACATTCCGTGGTTATGCACATACAGATTTATGGTTGACAGAGTATTTATATGTCCACGGGAACATGGTTGAAATCTCTGTGTCATATCCAATTAAAATTATATAAGAGAGTATTTATAATTATCCTAGGTATAAAAAAATTTGAAAATGCCCCTAGTTCTGCTCCACAATGGCATTTGCCCTCTTTCTCCGTAGATAAACTTCCCTTAATATGTATGAGCCATGTACTACAACATATGTGTATACATAACCCTTGGCTATAGGCAGAAGCGGGTACAAGATTTGAAAGAGGAAGTGAGAAGGGAGCTAAAGACAGCCGCTGGTAAGCCTTCACAGCAGCTGATCTTCATTGATGCGGTTCAAAGACTTGGTGTGGCTTACCACTTTGAAGAAGATATTGAAAAAGAATTAGGAGATATCTATGATAACTACCATGACAGTGATGATCTCTTCTATGTTTCTCTTCAATTTCGACTTCTGAGACAGCAAGGATACAATGTTTCATGTGGTAAGGCTCATTAATATCAGTGGAAATCTTCACATATATGATTTAATCTTATCTCAAACTTTTTTTATTTTTCATTTTGGCAGATGTATTCATGAGGTTTAAAGATGAAAATGGTAGTTTCAAGAAATGTCTGATCAATAATGATGTGGAAGGCCTGCAAGGGTGGTATGAAGCTGCCCATCTCAGGGTGCAGGGAGAAGAGATACTAGATGAAGCACTTGCTTTCACCACTACTCACCTCAAGGTTTTGGTACAACATTTAAACTATCCTCTTGCAGAGAAAGTAAGTCAAGCTCTCTACCGCCCCGTTAGGAGATGCTTGGAGAGGCTGGAGGCAAGGTTTAACATATCCATCTACCAAGATGAAGCTTCACATAGTAAAGCTTTACTGGAGCTTGCAAAGTTAGATTTCAACCTACTTCAGTCACTTTATAAGAAAGAGTTAAGCCACATCACTAGGTTAGTTCTCAAATCTTACACTCATTTAACTTCAAATCTTTTACTATATGGTTAATTTCTGTGAATCAATTATGTTTTAATTCCAACCAGGTGGTGGAAAGATTTAGATTTCTCCTCAAAGCTGCCGTTTTTCAGAGATAGAGTAGTTGAAACCTACTTTTGGATTTCTGTAGCATGTTTTGAGCCCCAATACTCGTATGTGAGAAGGCCCACAGACCAATTGCTTGTTCTAATAACAGTTATAGATGATATGTATGATGCATATGAAATCGGATGAAGTGGAGACTACGAAGCAATTGAGAGGCATGATATACAAATTTTGCAGCTTAGAAAAGAAAAAATTACTTCATATGGTACAGAAAGTGGGATGAGTATTAATATTACTTGAATTTTAGGTAAGAAAAAAATAGCATAGATAGGCTTCCAGGATACATGAAGCCATGCTATCAGGCACTGTTAGATGCTAGCTTACAAAGAAATTGAGGAGAAGAATGAAGATACATATTGTGTTCCTCTGCAAAAGAGTGATGAGTCTCGGAGTTATATGTTTGAATGTTTCCCCATTACATGAAACATATGTTTCCCCTATGGGCATGTTTGTTTATAGTTCTCAAAACTGTTTTTTTGTTCTGCAAAAAAGAAGAATAAGAAAAATACAAAGAACACATTTGATTTTCAGTTCTTTTTTTTTTTGTTCTGAAAAATGCAAAGAGCACATAAAGTACTAAATTCAAATAACAAGAACAGTTTTAGATAACACAAAAACTGTGTTTTGTGTTTTCAAAAAACTAAAACGAGGCCATAGATTTTAAGGTTGTGTTTGGTACAGAAAAGGTACTGAAAAGAGAAAAAAAATTCTAAAGAAATGATTCTCTTATGTTTGGTTATCTAATAAAAAATCTCTAAGAAAATCAAATATAAATAAAATCAGCAAAAACATACATAATATAAATGTACTCCTGCAGTATAAACTAATAATCAAAATGGCTTTGAGTAGTAAATAAAAATAATATATTGGAGTTTTAACTAAATTTTAATTATTTTCCTTCATTTTTTCTTTCCTTTTACTTTTTTTCCTCTCTTTTTCCTTGCACTTTCCTTCAAATTTTTTGGCAACCAAACCAAGCCTTACTATTTATTTTGTGAACATATTCCAGATGAAAGTGCTGTTCGAGCTTACCATAATGAAGCCAATTGGTTCCATGGAGAACAATATACCAAGCGCAAGTACTTGAGTGTTGCACTAGTAACCTCTGATGTCACCTTGTTCTAATCATCTCTTTTTTGTTGGAATGGGAAAAAATGCCAGAAAGGAATATTTGAATGGAGTCTTAGACCCTAAGATTATGAAAGCTACCTCCACAATTATCAGGCTCATGGATGATATGGCTTCACACAAGGTAGTACTCAATTCTATCTCAAAGACAATAAGAATGTTGTTACAATCTACTTCTAACGTCGAATCAAGGTAGTACTCAATTCTATCTCAAAGGCTATTGACTGTTTGAAAAGTATTGTTAGAAAAAACAAAACAAAATTGTTACGGCATATATGACTCATATTGAAAGTAACATGGGGCAAATTTAAGACGCCAATGTAACTCTATTTCAGTAATAGTGAAAGCTTAAGCGCATTATTTCCGTGGATTATAGGCATTGCGAACCCACGTAAAATCTATATGCTTGTTTCCTTTCTCCATTTCTAATCACCATTGTTGTACAAAATCACAACATAAATTACAAAAGAATACATTATTTTTCAAAATTTATTCCTTTTTCCCAGTCTTTCCATTTTAAGATATATCCACAAACCATACAGAATCGATCTAGAATTATATTAAATAATTAATGTTACAAAGTGTATTGATTGAATGATAGGGGTACAGATGGTTTGTTGCTTTCTTGGATATGGACTAACATATTCCTGTTCTTTAATAATATTATTAATTATTTAATAATAATATGCATTGAGCAACATGGTTAGTCAACAGCACACACTTCACGACACTTTCTATATTGGGCAGCCCATGTGCCTGTGCCTGAGCCTGAGCCTGACCAGTTATAACTGCGCATTTCTTGGAATTTTTAAATTCTACACTGGATATTGAAAAAGTTTTCTGCAGCTTATGTATAAACTTTTCTTTTTGAAGAAGTATGTATCATTCATTACAATCATTTGAGATAAAAATAAAAAATAGTTCCTTCGATACATGTTTTAAAAAAATAATTATCTTTTATTAAATATTACCATATCATATTATAGATATTATCATAATATACCGTAGATATTATCACAAGAGATATGGTAGCATCTTTAGTACATTATGATATTATCTATCATAAAAATAGTATTTAACGAAAAAGAACGTTATTTTATTAAAACGTGTAATGAAATGTTATTTCTCTTTTTTTTTATCATTGATAGCCATTATTTTTGTATCATTTGTTTTGATACATACTTTTTCTCTTTTAACTGTTTTGTTTTTGTTTTTTTTAACAATATAGAGCATATTTTTGTATGCCTTATTAGCCACACCCCTCATTTTGAAAATATTGAATTGTAAAGCACCGTAAGAGCTTGACGTATGTTATGGTATGCATAAAACCAAAAATTGTACCTGCAATGGAGTTATAAGGAGGTTTATGTACTATTGGAAGTAATTGAAATAGATAGTAGATAATTATAGGAATGAAAAGTATTTTTATGCTTAGAAGAGGAAGTTGAAGTTACAGGATATGTGAATAATGACATTACTAGATAGAAGAAGAGTGCTATAGTATATATGTTCACTTTGGTACTATTTTATTAGTTGGATTTCTCAGTTATAAAAAGTTATTGTTTTCTCTACAACTGAAATAGAATGGTGTGATAACTTATATATATTGGTAACTCGATTTTATGGAAATATTGGATATATCGAAATATTGATGAAAATTTATTTCGCAATATCGATTGGATGAGGAAGGTAATTAAGTCTTATGAGTACATTAATATGAAGTTAGATATAAATTTGATTTCATTATCACAATATCAACTGTAGTTCAGTTTCATGGATGACATCAATTATAGTAAACTTTTTTTATAGATGAGCTATTTTAATATCTTTGGGTAAATGATCTAACTTTTAAACAATTATATCTTGAATAACGGAAAGGACAAAAGAACACACTAACCCTAAGAATAAAAAAACATCCTTAACACAAATCCTAAAGTGAAGCAAATTTAAATGATTAAAGAACTCTCCTCTCTCTAGACTAAGGGTCCAATTAATTTAAAGATTGTTATACTTTTATATTTTCATGGGAATTTGGATTATTAATAACTACTTTGCTCATTGCTCTATCCTATGACCTTATTTTATTATTTTATATGTACTTAATAAGATTAAGTATTAAGTTATTTCATTTTAACTGTGGGTAGTGGTGTTGCTAGCTCTCTCTTAATGGGCAATGGTGGTATTTCGTGTTTTAGAAGATATTTGTTTCTATTCATAATTTTTTTAGAAATTTAAGTAATAAGTCATAAAAAGTTAAAAACAAACAAAATTGAATGATGAAAAGCTATTTAGCAATAAAAGAAAAAAAAACCACACCTTAGTTTTCGATATCCCAAAACCTTGATTCCAAAGGGGTTGTTTTCAAACATAAAACTGATTTGTCTATTGCCAATTTAGAATGCCTAGTAAGCCACCTCCTCAAAATATGATAGAAGAACCACACACTCCTCCTTGCGCTTTATTATAATCCAAAGTTCTTTCTTATGATTTTTTTTTAATATTTAATATTTAATATTTTAATCTAAAGCTTTATTCTAATTTCTTGTTTCGAGGCTTGCTTTGTGACACGAAGAACGGGGAGTCTGATGGCCACGCAAATCAACACACGAAGCTTGTCTCGCCCATGAGACTCATACATGAAGTAAAATGACCAATGGGCCCATCATCCATGCTAGTCCATACAGTTTACAAGACCATACATTTCTATAGATCAGGTTATTGCATCATCTAATCACAAGCATATTAAACAACTTCGTTCTAATATACATAAATAAGAATCAAGGCCCGCGATCCAGGCCCACTTCATAATCCCGGCCTGGGAGCGCCGTCTGCTATACATCTTTTGTGCAGAGAAAGGGGGTCCAGAGCGGGGTAGGCCCAACACCCGGTAGAGATAAATCCCTACGGTTATTCCTGCCTGGAGTGCGCCTTCACAAATGATCATTCCACGATAAAACCAACAGCTTGATACGTGCATCGTATTTGTCACATCGCCCAAAAAAAATCTACATGCATGTATGAGGCGACACTCACATGCCTCAGTACCGGTCGACCTCGACCCACACCTCGATACAAGTGCGATGGGAAATCCAATCTTTGAGTCGATCCCGACTCCCATCTCACAACCCCGTAGTCTATGTGATTTTATTTAATCGTTTCGTGTCTTTTAAGGCGGCATAACTTTTAAGTCTCACCGCGGGTCTCTTACACCCCTCAGGCATTTTTCGGGCTTTCAGGTGGATCGCATTTGTCTAACCGAGGTTTCGGCTTTTCACCTAGGGAGTGGTATCTATCCTTTCGCCCAGACACATTTCATTTTCCCATTTTCATTTAACATTGTGGAACTCGGTGGACTTCGTCCATTCCCAAGCCCACCGCGATTCAACACAGCCAGTGCCAAATCGATACCATGAACACACTTTCATGTAATGTGGTGTTCATAGCACACGCAATGCACAACAATTTATTGCCCTTTGCACTCAAACCCATGACCAATGTATAGAAGACCTCTACAAGGACATTTCTACACCATACACTATGTGTGTGCTATGAACACTCATGTCTGTGCACAACATTTCATTTATTTAACATACATGCGAGTCATGTTAATATTCCATATTCAAATCAATACATCACATAAGCATGCACTACATCTTTTCTATCATTCGGTTGTCGTGTCAACATCATTCAAGCATGTATTAAAATAATTCCAATCATTACTTGGGCAAGTAATGCCATAATTCATATTCTTGGGCGAGAACATGGCCCTTATGGAGTCCATACGACCCAATGCATATAATTATTTCCATCTTTATCACATAATTTCACATATTTATGTCATTGAATTCATGGCAATAACACACATTAGCCATTCCGTATAAATCCGACCATGCCCGGCTAAGAAATAATCACGGACTTAGTCAAAAGCCCTATCAAATACTTCACAAAACATCCAACACATTCCTGCTCGGCCATATGCAATCCCAAGCATTTTGATTACAAACCGGTTCCGAAAATAGAAGTTCCGAAAACAAAACGAACTATTCCTCAACTATCCATGACCCAGCCCAATGTTCAGCCTACATTTTGGCTGAGAACTTTATTTTATTAAATTCTAGACTCAACGAGCTTCCGAGTAGAGAGTCGAATCTTGTGAGCTCGGAGTTCGGACGAGAAAGTTATGGGCGTCCAAAGTTGACGCGGCCGATTCACAAAGGTGTGCGGAAATTTGGGCACACCCCCGTTTGTCATTCTGCTCGGGATTTTGCCATCCCAGAACATAGTGTTCGGTCTCGGACAGTCCCGACCTGTAAAACTGGTCTTTGACCATCACACAATCACAAATAAACCACATAACATCCAAATTCGCCCAGAAAACCGGACGAAACCCATAAGAAAGCCATTACCACGGCCCCTAAGCGTAAAACGCGGAGTAGGAGGAAACCTCGCTGCTTGCTTAGCGCGATTCCGAGTTCTTTGCCGTCCAAGAATGCGCTCCTTTATGCATAGCATGCTTCCTTTTCCTCTTTCTTTTCCTCTCTTCCTCCCTTTCTTCTTCCCTCTTTTCTCCTTTCCTTTCCTCCATTCTCCTGCTTTCTCCTTTCCTTTCCTCCCTTTCTCTTCTCCTTTCCTCCTTCCTCCCTCTTCTCCTTGCTTTGCTCCCCTGGTAGAGCTTCTTTGCTGTATGAAATGAACTGCCCATGCCCATATTTATAGCCTTCATTGTGAGCCATGCATGTTGACACATGGCATGCCATGTGTCACACACATGGCTTGCCATGTGTCACACATGCATGCCCTTTGCCATGCATTGTGACACATGGCTTGCCATGTGTCACCACATGGTTTTCCATGTGTCATCCACATGGCTCGCCATGTCGCGACATGTTTCTCAAAATACATGAAATTCCGACTATGCCAGAATTCAAAATTCAGCGGGTAGCTAGATTTCACGAGCGATTCAATGGTTCAATCGTTTTGTCATCGGATTTGTCATTCGGTAGGTGATTACCATTTGCCCTCCTTTTATCGAAAAATTTAAATTTAAAATTTTCCGCGGGTTTTACACTCTCCCTTAAAAGAATTTAGATCTGAAATTCACACACAATACACACAATCAAACACACATGCATATCGACAGTCATTTAAAACATTAATGACTAGAAGCACCTTCCTCGTCGAACGAAGGGATAGTTGGCGCGCCGCGGTGTCCTCGAGTTCCCATGTCGCCTCCTCGACTCCTCGGTCTTTGCCATAACACTTTTACAAGCCTCACGGTCTTGCCAGCTGCAAAACCTTTTCTCGGCTATACGCTGATCGCACTGGTCCTCCTCGAGGTCCCATTAGCATGACGGCTCTCGATCCGCTATGGTTGGATCACGGGTGTACTTCAGAGCATAGAGGCGTGAAACACCTCATGAAGACGCTCAACAAACTCGTGAGCAGCTAATCGTCGCAACCGTGCCCACCCTCTCGAGTACCTCGAAGGGTCCAATGTACCTCGGTGACAGCTTCCCTCGTTTGCCAAATCTAATCACTCCTCTCTTAGGCATCACCTTCAAGAAGACATGATCACCCGCCTTGAACTCTAGAGGTCGTCGTCGTACATCAGCGTAACTCTTCTGCCGGCTCTGAGCAGTAAGGAGACGCTTTCGGATCATACCCACCTTCTCCGAGGTGTCTCTGATCAAATTTGGACCAATGATGGAGCTCTCTCACCTCTGTCCAACATATCGGTGATCGACATGGCCTCCCATAGAGAGCCTCATAGGGCGCCATCTGAATACTCGCCTGATAACTGTTATTGTAGGCGAACTCTACCAAGGGCAAGTGATCCTCCCAGTTACCCTTGAGATCCAGGACACATGCTCGCGGAATATCCTCTAAGATATGAGTAGTCCTCTTTGATTGACCATCCATCTGAGGGTGAAAAGCGGTACTCATCGACAACTGTGTCCCCATGGCCTTCTGGAAACTCTTCAGGCTGGCCGTATAGCGAGGATCCGTCCGATACTATGGAGAAGGCAGAACTCCATGTAACCGTACTATATCCCGTATATACAACCTGCAGAATTCCTCCATTAGCGAAGGTCATTATGCGGCGGAAAATGTGCGACTTGGTAGTCGGTCCAGCATAACCCGCAGCATCATGCTAGTGATGTCGTGGCAAGTGAGTCATAAAGTCCATCGTGATGTGCTCCCTTCCACTCTCTATCTCCGATGGCGGGTAACAACTGGCGGCCTCACGGTGCTGACCTTGACCTGCTGGCACGTGAGACACCGTCGAACAAAATCCCCTACATGCCTCTTCATCCCGCTCAGTATCTGCGGCAGCGAAGAAGGGTCGCAATGCATCTTGATACCACACGGATGTCTGTGAATCAGAACAATGGAACTCCGGGATCTCTCCCTCGAGTAGTCATTTTGGGGGGACCTGACCCATCCCTTTTATCTGCAGAAGACTACCATTTGGTAATGGATGGCCCCGGCAACCGTGCACATTGTACTTGATTGTACTCGGTCACGATTGATACTAGTTCACGCATCTGCACGGGACTCCTATCCACTGCGCTAAATAGAGGCAGTGTAGCCATCATACTTCCCGAGTGCGACTTGCTCATGTCTTTTTGTAGTCTGAATTGACCGCTGTCGCGAGCATCGCCATCGGTTCCCCGACCCTTGTATGCGTGCGTGGGCGGGAGCTGTAACTTGTCTGCGCCGGGTGCAATTTCGCGTGTGCCTTTCGAGTGGATAGTTAGGGCTTGGTCACCGTCATTTGTCTTATGATAATGATGACTCTTTGATTTTCGGGCTCATTTCTCCCACTCCTTCCGGTTCGTCACATTTCTTCCTTGGACATCCCACCACTATTGTGTGCCTCTGCTCCTGGACACTTTTCTTTGCCTTTGTGAGTTCGGACTTCCCACGCCTCTAAGTCTTACAATACGAACCTTTTTGTGCGAGTCTTTCTCTACGTTGTCTTTCTTGGGATAACCTTTTACATTTGTATTTAAGGTCCCGCTGCGTCTTTGTCTTCTTGGTCACTTTTGGGCTATCTGGCCAGGCGTGCAAGGTTGGGTTAGCCGAATTTTATTATTTATTTTCATCATGGGTCCGGGTTGTTCTTCTTCTCTGTGATGGTGGATTGCTTTTTGCTATTGCTAGTTTTGGGCCAGGCGACGGGGTTTTACGCCGCTCGGCGAGAAATTTGAACCGTGATGCCCGGAGGTGCCTCCTCTTCCCTTGGACAAGGGTAAGGGAAAAGTGAACCTGATCGAATACTTTGGGGGGTCAGAGTGCCTAATATATCAAATTCGGCATGCTTTTAAGTGGGACTGTGGTCGTTTCTTAAATGTGTACCTTTGCGGGCATTATCGACCTCGCCGGCGTTCGGGTGTGGTCCCGGCGTTTTGACCCTCTACCAGCCCAGTCTGTACCCTAGGAGATGGTGTGTTTCTTCAGAAGTGGCCTTCGATGCGGTCTTAGCTTCCCTGCATCCTTCATAAAAGGGTTTTGTAGCACTTCAATGTCTGTCCTCCTCAACTGCTTGATGGTTGGGGTATCTTGGTTGGTTTGTTGGTTTCTTTGGGACCCCGGGGGGCTCGTTGTTCCCAGCGTAGCCTTGCTCCTTTACCTTTTTAGCCCAAAGGAGACATCCAGGAGCTGCTATTTTTCTGGGGCGCTGCAGCGCTCTGCGGTGATTTTCGATCTTCCCTCCTCCCACAGGCTGTGGAAGGGACACTACTTCTTCGTTAGGGCCGTAATTGGGAGTATGACCCTCTCGACAGGGACGACACCCTGGGTGTTCCGGTGGCTTGGACCACCCCCGAGAATCTTCGTGAGTGTTCATTCTGTTTTTGGTTATAACTTGTGCGTAGTCCACTTCCAGGTATCTCTGATTACATCTTTTGTCTACGTGTTTCTCGGGTGCTCGGATTGACTCAGTAGTGGAAGATAACGCCATAAGCGTTGGCGTTGTTGAGAGTGTCCTTCTCGTCCTTACGTTGAGCTGATCAAGTCGGATGTTCGGTCGCCGAGTTCGAGGTCCCTCGTTACTGTACTCACGAGGCATTCTCCTTCTTCCTGCGCAAGTTCCTCCCATTGGGCCTCATTTGCGGAGACCCGGCTGGGGCTGTTTGGGTCCCATTGGAGATGGTGTCTCGGAAGCCCGGATCGGGAAAGCGAAAACCTCGGACTCCGTTGAGAGAAGGAATGAGGTCGGCTTTGGTCAAAGTTAAAGTTGGGGGCATCTTCATCTTCCGTCTCATGTCCATAAATCGGGCTGGTTAAGGCTCTAGTTTTCTAGTTGTGATTATTCTAGTCTGCCGGTGAGGTCTGGGTCAGTCCGATGTTGAGTCATGCCGTACCGACGGACCGCGAGGGGACGCCACCTCTAAGAAGATCAGTCGAGTAAGATCGGATCTTACTCTTAATGAACTCCAGAGGCTGATCTTGTCCATTCTTAAGGATTCGATCTCAAGAGAATTAAGTTGCTGCCGTTGATGAGCTTTGGCTCTATCTCAGGGGTTACCTCCATAAGTTCGTACCTTGTCATACTTGATTCCATTTTACGAGTTTCGAACTTGTATTAGATATTTGATTCTATGCGGGTGTGCGGTGGCTACTCGTTTGAAGGGTTTGGCGGAAAGGCGAGAGCTAAGCGAGCCATGCCAAAGCGGCCCGGGCTTATAAAGCGGGTGGCTTCCTCCGCATCAGAGGCTGGGCGGTCTGCCCGCGGTCGGGTGCAACGTATGGCCAGAGAGCGATCAGGCTTCAATCGATTGAAACATGCCACGTCGGCCCGGGTGCTTTCAGTGAGGGTGGGAAAACGAGGCCAGCGGCAGAGACTCTTTGACGAACTGGGAGGCTCGGGATGACTTGAAGTGTTTGTGCGAGCGACTTGATGGAGGCTAGGGACGGGCTGCGGTCACGCGATGAACGGTGGTTAGGGATGGGCTTCTCACATCCAGCGAGCTTCGAGTCACAAGAAGAAGCTGGCGTCGCGTCAGATGATTTGCTTGATAAGATGACGCTGGTTGACAAGGCTCGTCGCAAGGCCTTGAGAGGCGGTCGGCTCGATTGGAGCGCATTGGAGTGTCGCGGTACGCGTGGGATCTTCGCCGTGCGATAATTTTGAATTGACTCTGTGGAGACGAAGTTATTGGAAGGGCGCGAGGGCCGGCGTCCTGTCGATGGGTTTGGGTGGCTTCCGGAAGAGCATCAATGCCTATTCCGGCATGGATTTCAACTTTGACCTTCCCAGCGATATGGAGGATGAGGGGTATTTCTCTGCGATTGATACGGGCAGGGGCATCCCAGATTGAGGCCGTTCCCTTCTTCCCGTCCGCTTCTCCTTCGATGCTTGATCTCCTATGCGTCTTCGCATGCCCAATGTCGGCTTTTATACTTTCTTTTCTTTCTTTTTTTTTTTTTTTTTTTTTTTTTTTTTACGTATTTTAGGCCGGGCTGGGACCCCGAAGACATATGTAACCTTGTCGTTAATGAATACTCATTTTTTTCGTCTCTAATTGCGCTCTTCGCGATGTTCTGTATGAACCGAGTGGCAGATTGAGCGTACGAGGTTGAGTAGTTGAGATCTTCAAGCGAGAGGCTGGCTGGGGCTCAGTGGGGCATTTACTGGTTGAATTGATTCGTAGAGGCTGCGTGGCACGGCTGAATAGTTGAGCCCTTGTTGAAATTTGTTGGGCTCTTGTGGGCTCACATGCACGAGCTAAACCCGATTCTAGGTTGCATGGCACATTTAGGAAGAGCTTTCGTCAATGCGTCGCTGCTTCAGGCCCAGTCGGAGTTGATTCGCATGGTGGGCGGATTCACTGGTTGCATGGCTTTGTTGGCCGAGCTTCGTCCCGTCACGAGCTGCTGGGCTCCGTCAGTTGATTTGCATGAGTTGAATTGATTCCTTGGCATGGCCTGTTGGCGAAACTCGTCAATGCGAAATTTCTTTGAGCTCGTCGGTGATTTGCATAGAGTTAGACGAGTTCTGGTACATAGCTGTTGTTTAGGTAGAGCTTCGTCAAGAGTGAGCTGGCCCGGGCTTTGGGCGTAGCGAGTGGCGATATAGCGACTTGTTCGACTCCTTAGGTGCGTGACTGTGCGGAAGTAGACGAACTTCGTCAAAATGTTCTTGGCGGAGCTCGGTAGCTGTATTAAGTGGCGATATAACTGAGTTCATGACTCCTTAAGTTCGTGACTGTCTGTGATGGAAGCGAACTCGTCAAAGTGGCTGCTTTGGAGCTCGGGCGCTATAGCGGATGGCGATGTAGCTGAGAAATTTGTTTTAACTCCTCGGAGTGGCGACACAGTGGAGTAGGCGAACTACCAATAAAGTGAGGCTGCTGGAGCTCGATGGCCCGTGGCGAGGTGATATAACTGGTACGACTCCACTCGGGTTGCGTGACTGTGCAGTAAACGAACTACGTCAAAGTGAATTTCTTTGGAGATAGAAGCTGGCGCGTGGCGGAGTGGCGAATGTAATACGAGCTATTCGACTCCTCGGATAAACGTGACACCGTCAGAGTAAACGAACTCGTCAAAGTGAGCTCTGCGGGCTCAGTGGCGAGTAAGTGATATCTTTGAGCTATTCGACTCCTCGGGTTGCGTGACGCTGTGCTGAGTGGAGCCAGACGCTTCGTCAAGTAATTTCTTGGAGCTCACGGCGCTGTGGCGCAGAGTGGCGATGTAACTGAGGCACGTTGACTCGCCGGGTTGCGTGACGTCTGAGTAGGCGACTACGTCAAAGTGAGTTCTTTGGAGCTCATTTGTGGCCCAGTGGCGATGTAGCACGGTAATTTGACGACTCCTCGGGTAGCATGACTATGCAGTGGGCAGACTTGCTCCAAAGTGATTTCTTTGGGCTCCGGTAGCTGTGGCCCGGTGGCGATGTAATATAGGCCCCATTCTGACTCCTCAAGTGGCGTGACACGTGCAGTAGGCCGAACTTGTCAAAGTGGCTGCGCTGGGCTCGGCGGCGTGGCCCAGGGTGGCGATATAGCTGGTGTCGACTCCTCGAGGTTGCAGTGACTGTGCAGAGTAGACGAATTCGTCAAAGTGAGCTGCTTCGTGCGGCCATTCGACTTCTGATTTTCTTGGAAAGGTGTGAGCGTCTTTAATGCTGATTTATGGAGAATTTGGAACGTTTGTGCGAATTTTTGAGTGCTTTGGCCTTCTTATAAATGGCGGCTTCATTGCTATGGAGTTTATACTTTGAATATTCTGCCTCTTCTGGTGCGTAACTGAGATATGTGCGAGATGACGTCGAGTTTAGTCGATCTTCATTTGGGGATCACGAGATTACGGTTCGGCTCTGTGAGACACGCTAATGGTAGTTGTGAACCACCATTCCCTTTTATGGGGTGTCATGTTATTCACAGCCGCTAGGGAATACGTCGGAAGGCGGTGCATCTCTTGTCTTTGCTCTCTCTGTTTATGTTTTCTTTTTCTTCTCCTTCGCCTTCTTTCATCTTTTCTTCCCACATCTCATTCTCCCCACTTTTTGTTTCTTACACACTCTTTTGTTCCCCCCTCCTTTTTTTTTTTCCACATGCTGTTTCTCCCTCTTCCGCTGGCTCCTTCCATCCCTTTTTCTTCTTCTCCTCTTTTCCACCTCTTTCTTCACAGTGTTTTTTTATTTTTAAAGGGGAACACTTATGTAGTGCTTCCAAGATGTAATCGATGACACGATTATGTGAGACCGCCAATACATTTGGAATAAAGAGAGACTTTCCTTTATGTCTATGAGCTTTCTCATTCTATTTGTGTGTTTATAGAGCATTATAATATGGAGTTGCTTATAAGCGTCTTAACAAATAACCGATACTAAATGGGTTTGAATCGTTCGCGAAAATTGTTAAATCTCCATTTAAGATTACAAACCAAGGTCACGATAAAAATGTATAGATCATTCGCATTCAGGCATCTTTGTAAAAATTTTCCCCTCCTCTGTTGAAGCTCATAATTGCCTAGCACGATAGGCTGGAATATTATGTAGGGGCGCTTCGAGTTGGGGCCGTTCCCATGTCTTCGGATTCTTCGCTTCTTTGGCGTTAGCTTTTTCCCAAACAAATCACGGCATGTAGCTCCACGGGTTTGACTTTAGTTGTAGTGCCTGTATCTTCCTTTGGTAGTCTTACGTAAGCCTTAGAACACCTTTCGCGTTTTTCATCACAGAGATCAATTAGACGAAGAGCCTCATCATTGTGTTCCACTCACTTCTTCGATTCGCCAGGGACTTTGTCCAGGCCTCGGCGGGGCTACGGCTTCCGTGCCGAAGGCTAGGGCGAATGGGGTTTCTCGGGTTGCTGACTTTTGTGTTGTCCGGTAGGCCCATAGCACTTCGGGGAGGTATTCTACCCATTTTCCTTTAAAATCTTCCAATTTGGTCTTCAACGCGGCCTTAAGGGTCCTGATGGTGACTTCGGCCTGACCGTTAGACTGTGGATGTGTTGGAGATGAGTAATAATTCTTAATTAGAAACTCGACACGAGAAGTCTCACGGTGGTGTTGTAAATTGTTTTTAGTTGTCGATACCCGGGGCTCTTGGGATACGAACACGCATATAATGGCTCGCCACACAAAAGCTAGCGTATCTTACATTTATGTGATTGTAGCTAAAGGCTCGGCCTCAACCCACTTGGTGAAGTAATCTACTGCGACGATGATGAATTTACATTGGCCGCTTCCCGAGGCGAGAGGTCAGTATCCAGGCCCCATTGTTGGAAGGCGGGCTTGTGATCGGCGTCGAGGGCTCGATGGGAGGGTGAGATATTGGCGTGCTCGGCGGATCTGCATTTCTTGACTAGGTGGTTGTGTCTTTGGTATTGTAGCAGGCCCGATGGTATCCTGTCACCAGGCCTTTCCACGCGATGCTCGAGCTCAGATATGATTTCGCGCCATACCCTCATGGTACTTCTCTTATGCGTATTCAATGTTTTCATGATGCGCCTTGAGGATTGGTGTGAAGAAGCCTCGAAAGCACATACGGGCTTCCCATATGATTAGTGAACTGGCGGACCTGCGTCCTTATTTTAAATTTGCCTTAACTGGTGCCGTCGAGGGTAGGCGTCGAGTCTATTATGCAATCCCGAATGGGGTCCATCTGACTCGGCTCGGACCGCCTGGGCGGCGACCTCCATCGCGGAGATTGATGGAGGCTGCGCACGGAGTATTCGATGAGGTGTTGACCTGCTGAGGTCTTCTATAAAGTACATTCGCCTTTGCGAGGCGTCGGCTCGGGGTTCTACGCTGCGGGGACATGTCGAGCTGAACCGGCCACTGAATTTTTTCAATCGTCTGTACCTTTTTTGGAGTATGGGATCATTCTTCCTCTTTTGGCCTGGGGTGTCTTGTTGTTGTCTTCTTGCCCGGCTGGGGTCGGGACTTCTGGTGGTCAACTTCCAGTGAATGGGCGAGGTTGAGGCCTACTATGACGGCCTCATACTCGGCCTCGTTGTTAGAGGCTTGAAATCCGAATATGAGTGCGTACTCAATGTCTATTCCTTCTGGAGAGGTCAGGATTAGACCTGCTCCACTCCCGCCCATTGCATTTGAGGGCTCCGTCATAAAGTTTCGGATGGGAGGTCGTTCATTGTCACGGCGTTCTCGGAGTTACGGCCCGAGAGTGAATTCCATGGCGAGTCGGCTAAGACTGTCCTTTTATTACGGAGTTCGGCTTGTATCTGATGTCAAACTCGCTTAGCGCTCACATGGCCCACTTTATCGACATAGAATAAGTTTATGTAACACTTGCTTCATCGAATTATTTTGTTGGAACCTGCATGGTATTAGCACGGGAAGTAGGGCGGGTTCCAGGCTATAGTTAACAAGGCCAAAATTAGTTCTCCATCCTTGGGTACCTCTCCTCGGCTCCTCTGGCTTCAGGCTGCCCGATAGTAAGGCGGGTCTTTGCCTCGTTCTTTGTCTGACGGGACATTTAGTCGAGAATGCGATACGACTAAGTATAGAGTAAGGGCTCGCCTTCAGCGGGACTCACTAGAATAGGAGGAGAGCTCAAATCTCGTTTTCAAAGGCGAGAATGCCTCTTCACGCCCATTATCCCATTGAAGGCCTTCTTGAGGACTTGGAAGAAAAGGTTGGCATTGTCACTTGCCACGGATCACGAACCCGGCTTAAGTAGCAATCCTTCGTCGGTTCTTGAACTTCCTTTATACGATGGCGGCGGCATGTCGAGCACGGCCTTTATTTTTATGCGGATTTGCCTCGATTCCTCGGTGGTGGAATCCCATGAAACACAGGAATTTTAATTTGATACTCGAAGCACACTTGGAAATTTGGATTCGGTTCATGTTGTAGTTTCTCAAGATCTAGAACGCCTCGGATAGATGAGCTATGTGGAGCTCAGCTGTGATGGATTTTACCAGCATGTCATCTATATACACCTCCATAGTTGTGCTTATGCGCAGGACATCCCGGTTCTGCCTTTGATCACGTAGCTCCTGGTTCTTGAGCGAATGGCATCACCACGATAACAATAGGTTCCTGCCTTTGTAATGACGAGGTTTTTCTTGGTCGCTGGGTCCGCTGATCTGGTTGTATCCGGAGGAAGGCATCTGCGAGAGTTGCGTGGCCCTTGATGGCATCCGCGATGAGTCGGTCGTGGTAGAAGGAAACTGTCCTTTGGGCACGCCTTGTTGATGTCAGTGAAGTCGATGCAGAGTCGCCACTTGCCGTTTGCTTTTTTGACGAGTACGACGTTGGCTAGCCATTCAGGGTATTCTACCTCCCTGATCGCTCCTGCCTGTAGGAGTTTGCTGACTTCCTCGTTGATGGCTTTTTATCTTTCTGGCGTGAAGCTCCTCCTCTTTTGTTTGATTAGAAGCGAAGGATGGTGGCGGCTCAGCTGTGGGTGATTACCGTGGGATCGATTCCTCCGTATCCACTTTACTTCCATGCGAAGACGTCTTTGTTCTGTCTTAAAAAATGGATGAGGAGGTTTTTGAGGTCTTCCGCTAGCTTGGAGCCGATCTAGGCGAGATGTTCAAGGTCGTCGTCCAACAATACTGGTTCCAGTTCTTCTGAGGGCCCAGGTCGAGTGAGTACCTCGTCACGCATGTCGAGCTCGTCCAAGTATATGTTGTCGACCGTTTTTTGTTTCATGGATGCTGAGTAGCATTCCCTAGCCACTCGTTGATCTCCTCGAACCATTCCTACTCCGTTTACGGTAGGGAATTTGATCATCATGTGGTATGTGGAATGGCTTTATTGCATTGAGGAGGGTGCGCCAATGACGTAAGCGGCGGGCGTCTCTGACGAGGAATCTTGCGTAGTCGTCAGAGCATGGGGATCTCCCAAGGTGAGTACCAATTGTGTCGAACCTAGGGTAATACACTTTCCCCGGAGAACCCCGCGGATGAGTGTTGACGGGCTCTAGTTTCTCCTTTCGGAGTGCCCATTTTATCGAAAGTGTGAAGATGATGTCGGTTGAACTCAGTTGTCAATTAGGACAGATGAACTATTTTGTTGGCCACGGTGCCCGCGAGCTACCGGGTGCCAAGATTAGTCATGAGGATGTTGGCATCCCTCGGATCTGAGGAGTCAAAGAATGTGATGGACGGGGGTTTAGACACTTTACGCTTTGTATTCTCTTTATCTCTGTCGACACGATCGCTGCGTAGATGGGCCTTGTGGCGGATTCTCCACCTCCTGCGAATCCTCACGGATTACTGGATTTCCCAGGGGTTGTTAGTCTTGGTCGTCGTGCTGCCCCGAGGTGGTGGTTCTTGAGCGGGGCCTGGTTTTTAACTGATTCTGAGGGGATATGAGCGTCGGAGGTACGCGTCGAGTATTAAGTACTCTATTTCTCTCTTGAGTTGTATCACGGTCGTCGCGATGCGGTGTCCGTGGTCCCTATGGAACTCGCGATTGCCCAGGTTAATCTCTTATTCGGGTTTGACTTCATTTGGGTTAGCCACCTCTCGAGGCGCTCGTTTCGGTACTTCACGCGGGACACGTGATCACGAAGGCTGATGGGGGGTGAAAAATTTGAGGTGAATAAGCGTCGTCTCGTCTTCGGTTCTGCAGTGGAGCCCAGAGGCGATCTACGAGGTTCCATGCCTTTTTGGGGATCGTTCTCCATTTTTCTTTGGAGATCCTTCTTGGTCGCTTTGTCTTTTGGGGCTTCGTCCTCGTCGTTTGTCTGTCCCGCTTTTTTCCTTATGAGTGGAAGAGCTCTCTTTCTTGGATACGAGGGCTTCTTCACCGTTAATATACTTCTCTGCTTTTGCGAGCACCTCAGCCATGCTTGTTTGGGGGTTTTTGGAAATGGAGAACATCAAGTCTTTCGCCCCGAATCCCTAAGCCGAAGCCAATGAACGGTGATCCTTGAACTTCTCGTCGGGTATATCTACCTTTAGAGACTCGGCGTTGAATCGTTGGACATAAGACCTCAGGCTTTCCTACGAGCTCTACTTGATGGTCAGCAGATGATACCTTGGCTTTCTATACGTCCTGGCCCCAATGAAGTGAGAGACAAATGCAATGGATAGCTCTCTGAATGAGGAGATTGACGACGGTGGAAGTCTATTGAACCATGCCAAGGCGGGGCCTTTTAGGGTGATAGCGAAAGCTGCGCATCATACTTAGGGTCTTGATACCCGTACGGTTCCATTTGGTTTTGTAAGTGTTGAAGTTATTGACGGGATCTCTGGTGCCATCGAGCGCTTCCACTGTGGCATTGAACTTGGTGGAAGGGAAGAGGTGGGTACCTCGGTACCGTGCAAGGGTGACTCGGCAGCCGTGCCAGGTATCCGTAGTGTCGGGAGCGGCGATCCCTCACAACTACTTCCCTCGCACGGTGAGTTCTTGTTGGAGGCTCTTGAACCTCTGTCCCATGATTGTTCTCTGCTCAGTGAGTGTGTGGAGTTCTTCGTTCAGCGTGCTCTCAAGTGTTGCCGTTGCCTTCCCCTCCGGTAGATGTTGTCACCCTTACCCAGGCTCGGTAGATGCATACGCGCCACGCCCGGCTCCATGAGAATTATCAATGTCGTGTTGTCCTTCGCGGGAATGTCGCGCCTTCCGTCTGTCCAGACTCGTGGTAAACCATCTGTTTGATGAGTTATTCCCCAACTCTTATTAGGCGTTGATTGGTGGCGAAGTGCCTCCACCTCATACGTGTTGGCTGCATTGTTTCTGCTGGCGCCGGGGTCGGTGCATCTGCGTTACTGGTTGGTCCTGCATCCTTGGAGGATTAGCGTTGCTCCTTGTGTTCAATCGATACCATCGATGGCGAAATCGGTTATATTTGTAAAGGCCTTCGTTCCCACGAGCGGCATGACTAATGATGCCTTTTTCAACCCGAGCGGGCTGGAGCGTGTAGGGGTCGTTGGGCGGACTGGATTGTTGAATTTGGGATCAGCTCCTGGATCTTAAGGCAGTAGGATCGCGGCTGCCTTGTTGAGTGCAGGCTCTGGACCTGCTTACACCTCTGTAACGAAGAAGGGGGGTCAGCGGGGCTTTGCCCGTGGCCTCTCCGATGCCTAAGTCAGTTTCTTCCTGATAGAAAAGAGAGACTGCTTAGAGGGCGAATGTGTAGCGTATGTCTGCGTATGAGTATGCGTATCAGTGTGAATATTAGTATTGGCGTACCTTTCATCGATGGGGTGGCCTTGTATTTATAGTAGATATTGTTTGATTGGATGGTATTTAGGATTCGTTCGTTGGTACGGGATATTTTGTTATTATCGGTGTCGGTTGGTAAAGGGATATAGAAAGAAGCCGGTTTATTTGGGATAATCTTCCTTCCTTATTGAGATCCGATTCGATGATGATTTGTGTGTATCTTTTTCCTTATTGGTGAGGTTTGTTAGTTTGCGGAATATAATATTATTAGGGATTATTATTTTACGTACTATGGGATACTTTCCATGTCCGGTCTTTGGGCAGCGGGGTTGGACCCTCGTGCAGGTTGGCACAAAGGCTGAATCTTTAGCGCAAAGGCACGAGTGCTTCAATGGGCATGCCTCTCCTTTGGGCTTTAGCGAGTGGGCTTGAGTGTTTTTCGTTAGGGCGCCTCTTTCTTGGGCTGTAGTGGGCATGTGAGCCTTATTTTTGGAACACATCAGGCAAAAATAGTTTCTTTCTTTTTACTTTGTTTTTGCTTTTATCTGCATAATTTATTTTTTTGTTTTTTGTTTTCTTCATCAATGGCTACCATTTCACGACCATGAGTGAAACTAGTTATTAGTAGCATAAGCAACTAGGGAAAATCTTAGTGGCGTCGATAGCCCATGTAAAAGATCGGGGAACGAGAGGCGCCTTATAAAGCGAAATTTATTCACAGGTTTGCTATTGGTGAATGAAAAATTTTCATTCCTCTGTTTCCTAGAGATGACATTTTCCTTTCCTACATTTCCTAGGGATGTACCTTTCTTCGGGTATGCTCTAAATAAAAGTATTCGCACGTAAAAAAGAAGAAAGAATCGAAAGCAACCTTTACTTACACATTGCTATGTGAAGTGATACCAAATCGGGGAACATAATGGAATGAAGTGGCTCATTACATTCGTTGATTCTACGGGATGACACAGGTTTATTTGGCAGATCATAAGAGTGATGTATGTGTTGTGTATCCGTCTTTTCCATCAAATGGTGCTCACACAATTTGGCAAATCTATCAGATTATTCGTTCGATATTGGGGCGAATATTTCAAGAATGAATTGGCGATTTTCTGCATTTGGTTGGTACCGTCCATCAAACATCTTGCTCTCGAGTCTCCTCGATAGAATGGGGTTGCTGTGACGAAAAGCAGGCACCTTTGGAGATCACTTGATCTCTCTATTACTTGGGGTCATGTTCCATCACACCTATGGGTAGTAGAGTGCTAATGGGAGCGAGACAACTGTGAGCTTCTCGAACTTCGACTCGATCAAAACTTCGGTCAAGGCTTCATTTCAGTGAGCTCGACTCAGGAAATGGTCAAAAGTCGAGTTGAGCAACTTCATAGCACGACTGGCTCGCGAGAAACTTCGAAAATATTACATATAAACTTTTTTTAAAAGTTTTTTTTTTTTTTAAATTTGATATCTTTACTTTGAGATCTCCATAAATAATATATCTCTATTTTGTATTCTTAAAAATCCCATAAATTTTCATTATTTATTTAGTTATAATATATTTATTTTAAAAATAAATAATTTTCTTAAAAAAAGATTTAAGAGAACTCGAGTTTGAGCTCGAGCCGAGTTCGAGTTTTGCGTTTTCGAGTTCGATTCGAGCTTCATTTTTCCAGCTCGCGAGCTTCCAGTTTGATCGGGCTCGGATTCTGGATTTTCGAGTTAGTCAAGCTTAGCTAAGCTTCGAGCTCGACTTGCATCGTGGCACCCCTAATGGGAGTAGCTTTGAGTTCCATTGTCTACTTGATTAATCATTACACCATCAGTGTTCTTAGGTTGAAGACCTTTGGATGTATTATCGACCGATGCGGCACCTGGTTGTTCATTTGGCACCCGTGTCTTTGAATGTGTAGTATATGTTCACTTCCATAAAATCAGCGCTTTAAGCTGGAACCCGTGCATTGAAGTGTGTGTTTGTGGGGTATGGCTCAACTCGGAAGGGTATCGGTATTGCAATACCCCTAAGAAGTTTTTTAGCATCTCATGGATGCTAATATTCCATCAAAAAGTATTTTTTCTATCAATGAGGATCCACGATTCCTCACTTAGTGGAGTCTAGAGATGAGTACAAAATAAGGATGAAGTAAGGTTCTTTGAGATAATGAGGCCATCCTGGTATTGAAGTCGAGGAGCCGGCGATACATCCTCCATTGAGTGCTCTTATTGACTCCTAATATAGATCGAGTCCATGATAGTACACATTGTCTCCCTCGTCTACAAAATCCACTAGCAATCTTCTCGGAGGACTCCTTAGAGGTATTACAGTCTATTCCTGTTGTTGACTCTAATATTCAAGATCATTGCATTGATATAACTGAACCTGCATGTTGTACTACATACAGTCAGCTCGTACAACATATGTATCTAAATCCCAACGATGTAATTTTCTGCACTAAAGTTCTTTTATAAAAGTAATTGTTTGAATAAAACAGATTTAAATCTTATAGCCTTTGGAGAGATAATGGACTTTCAGGAAAAAGGGAGAAGAAAGAAGAATCAACAGCCATATATATAATAGAAAAACTCAGAAGGAAAGGAAAGAAAGGAGTGTGGCTTAAAAATGCTTGGACAAACGTTTAGTATCTTCTACAGCATATCCATTGAACAAAGTTACAAAAGCTCAACCAGTTGTGCGTGGTCATCTTCATCATCTTGAGCTTCAACAACATTATTGTTAACATTCTGTGTTGTAATCCATCGGGGATCACGTAATTCGTCGCTATGCTCAGCGAATTGTGTGGTGATAACTTGTTTCTGCGGTGGCAGTGCTAGCACATCTTAAGCAGCTGATCTGGTATCATCAAACTTCTCTGCTCTTATGGTATCTCCATCATTAGCTGATAATATTCGTTGTGCTTTCTGGAGTGCCTTGTGTTGTCATCTTCTGTGATCATCAATATCCAGTATCATTATATTACATAGGGATGTCCATAGTAGTGTATATAAGATGGATCCCATCTTTCGCCTACTGGTAAATACCGTCACCCATGATGAAACCTTGAGACGTCTCCATTGTTTGATCAATGGTGCTTCTCAATATCGAAAGCAGGATAAATAAGCCACACACATTTTGATTTGATCAGCACAAATTTGGCAGCAGGGAACTGCACATTATCCACGTCCTTTTAGATTGCTTCACCATCACCCATGAAATTCCAATTTGTAGTTCAACCAGCAAGAGCCGAAGGAATACAAACAAGAGTATATAACAAAAATCCTAAAGAAGTCATTATTTTTTATTGCCAATCAGAGGAAGCTCTACTGTTGTGAGATCACTGTAGTATTCATCCACTCTGGAGTCCATACCTTTCAGAGCATAGACACTGGTGCGCTGTCCCAACCAGAGCCACATTCAAACTCCTGCACAGAAGTATGAACCTTAAATACAATGTCTTCATGAAGAAGAGCTAGGCGTAAATTAATGTTGTGAAACATCATACATACCTCGATTATGATTTGAGAATTTTGAGGCACCGAAAAACGAAAAGCGAAAGACTAGACAAATTTTCCAAGCATGTGCAATCGTGGACATCTAGAGCTCGTAAGGTTGGTGGAAGGTCTGGGCGCTCGGTAGGGCTTGGGGCAGTGACTCAAGTAAGACTCTGGTTTGAAAGTTCAGATGATGTCTGCAGCTATGCTAGTAAAACATTCTATGTAGATTTAGACTTGAAACTGCCAGACACTCTAGACATTGCAAACTCCCCGTTTTCTGGGAATTTTCTCCAAGTTCTGCATAAATTGACATCTGCCTTTTAAGAGGTCAATTTACAAATACTTTGGAATGTTCACAAGGCTGCTGCAGTCATTCAGATACAAATCTTGAAGCCCTTGTAGATATTCAATTGATGATGGCAACTCTTTTATGGAAGTTCCACTCAAATAGAGGTGTCTTAAATTTTCCATATTCTCCGAGATTTTTTGGTGAAACCATGGCTTTGAACAGCTGGAGCAAGAGAGAGTTATAAGAGATTTCAAATAACAAATGCTTTCAGGAATACACACAAGGTTGTTGCAACATCTTAGATCCAAATATTGAAGCCCTTGTAGGTGTTGAAGCTTTCTTAAATTTCCTATATCCCCAAAGATTTCTGGAAAGCTCCTTAGTTGAGAACAGCCTGAGCAAAAGAGAGTTGTAAGGGATTTCAACTCTAAATGCTACTTGGAAGACTCCTAAGGTTGTTGCACTGTGTCAGATTAAAGGTGAAGCCCTCGTAGATTCTCAATTGATGACGGTAGTCCTTCTATATGAATCCACCCAAATCAAGCTGTATTAAATTTTCCATATTCCATTATTTCTGGAAACTCCCACAGATTTAGACAGCCAAAGCAAGAGTTGTCAAGAGATTTCCAGATTACAAATGCTTTCAGGAAGACTGACGAGTTGTTGCAATAATCCAAATTCATAAATTGAAGTCCCTTTTAGATGTTGAATTGATGCTGGTATTTCTTCTATTGCAGTTCCATCTAAATGAAGCTCTTTTAAATTTTTCCATCCTCATGGGTTTTTCTGGAAGCTCCTTATAAATCCAGGACAACTAAGCAGAGGAGGAGTTAATAAGGGATTTCCAACTCATCCTGTTGATATTCCTACTCGATAGTGGGTATCATTGATTCAACAGCAGAGGCAGGGTTGTTGTGTTCATGAGCATGGGAGGCATATATAAGATGGATCCCACACTCCTTCACTTTCATTGCTTTACCATATGAGCAGCCACCTTGGGATAATAAAACATCCACATAACACATTAGGGCTGATTTGCAAGGAATCTAATCTTGGCATTGGCGCAACTGACGTTCATGACCAACCAAAGTCAAATCACACACTCGAAAGTAAGTTTCAACTTTATCTTATCTCCCTCAGATTCATTATCCAAGTGCTGAATCATAAATAGAGTACAAAAACAAAAACCCAACAAGAGTCACTATCTTTATACCAATCTTGCAGGGAAGCTTTGCTACTACTTCAGATCCCTTTTCTTTTGAGGGCCTTGTCCATTTTGGAACTCATACTAGAATAAATAAATATTTGATTAACTTTATCGATTCTCTAGCATTATTCCTACATTCCAAATCATGTAGAAAATAAAATTAACACGTAAATCCCCATGGCTGTTATACCAAAGAAAAAAAAAAGTGGCACAAAATCAAAAGTACCTGAATTAGTGATTCGAAGCATTTGAATAGTGAAGATGAGAGTAGAGAGGTGATGACGTTTCAGCAATTTGCACCCATGCATCTAAGTTTGACTGGATGGAAGCTCCGCAATTTGTTCTAGTCTAAGGCAGTGACTAGTGAAGGACTCTCAGCATAGAAAGTTGACTGATCCAAGTAGGTATGCTCTAAAACAATTCTCTATTAGAGTATAATTCTACCAGAGATATTAGGAACCAAATTTCAATGAGTTCCTCCATCCTAGTTTGCAGTAACTTAGATATAATACTTGTAATGAGTACAAGCAGCAAATATCACTCATGATTACTCCCTATTGCATTAGCTTTGAAGCTCAGATGATATAGCCTCTTTAAGGAGCATAAACCCGACGAAGAAAGCAATCGACAACACATTGAATTTAAGCCATGAACATAAAGACACTTCAAGCTTTTGAGCCTACCCAGGTTTTGTGGCAATTTATGGAGTTTTGAACAGTAACTGGCATCGAGATATTGAAGAAAGCATAAATTACAAATACTTTCAGGAAGAGTCACGAGTTCTTGGCAACCTCTGAGATTCAAAATTTCAAGCCTATGTAAATGTTCAATTGATGATGGCAGCTCTTTTATAGCCGTTCTGTTCAGGTAAACTCCTTAAGTTTCCACATTTGTTAAGACTTATGGAAAGCACCGTAGTTGTGAATGATTTAGAAATAAGAGTGATTTAATGGATTTCAGCTGATCGACTGCTTGTCGAGGAAGACTCTCAAGGTTTTTGCAGTCGTAAACATAAGGTATCGACAGCATTAGCAGCAGCAGTGGGTATACATAGATGGTTGATTGGCTGACCCTTTAAACAAAACCGAGTTTCCACATTCACTCGAACAATCAGCGATAACATCTCTTCGATACCCGTCGAATCGTTTGCATATATCGGTTGGAACCCACACTTGGGCATGGTTTTGTAACCGCTCGAAAACCTAGCGAAGAGACGCGAATTGATTAGAGCAATAAATCTTCATAAGAGCAACTTTGGGATAGAAATACAATGTTACCCACATTTGTTCTGAGGCACATCTCATAATGGTAAGTTTACAATTGCGTACCATGGAGATCTTGCACTAACTTAGGAGAGATTCATATGCATCACCAAGGCCAATACACATGCTAAATCAATGGAGACCAAAGATTAAATCCAGCAAAATCCTTATATTCATTCGGGGCCTCCTCACCAAATTCATTCTCAAATTCATATGCGGAATCGCTTTCGGGTATGCCCTCCACATCTATCAATTAGTGGAACACCGGCACAAAATATAACAACTCCTAAAAGTCATCATTTTCACTTCAAACTTTTGGCGACTCTATATTTATATGAGATCCCTCTTCTGATTCCTTATCCAGTCCGAAATCCCACCTAAGCATTCATACAAATTCCTTGGTCATTGTGCAAGAATCAGTGAAGATACTTTATCTAAACTTCTCTTATATTCGAAATCCTGCAAAAAGCGCACAAGGTAAATCTAGGGGTTTTGTGCCATTAATGATATGAGTTTTTATGCGTGGATAAATACCAGGGCAACAACTTGGTCTTGTTGTTATTTACATAGGGTATTAAAGTGTAGTTAATTCCTTATAGTGAGATGTTAAATGGACTTTAAAATAGGATTATGAGGGAAGTTATTATTGTGCTATGGAGTCGAGAGTGCTTCTAGTAGTTCTTGTGAGCTCCATATACATTGATTACATGAGTTATGAGGGGTTAGATTAGCTTTGCTTCACTTACTACGTGGATAAGCCTATTTTTGATAATTTTATAATGTTGCTAAAAAAATGAGAATGACATGTAGATTAAGCTAATTGATTAATTAGACAATCATGTTGGTTAATTAATTAATTAAAATCCTTTTAGAAATTTAGATTAAGTAACTCAAATGTGTGGACTCAAGTTACTAAGGTTTAGTTAGGGAAATGTTAAATACTTGCTTAAGGGTTATAATTTTGAAATTTTCATTTTTGATTATCTTCTTCCACATCAAGAAACAAAGAACTTTGACCTCCTCTCTAAAACACCCTATCATCCAGTGCTAAGAATTAGATAAACTCATTAGATAGAAGATAGTAGGTTATTTTTTAATGCTTCTTTAACTTTTGATTTGGTTCTTTTTCGAATAGATTTGTTAAGAATATCTTACCAAACTAATACTTAATATTTTTCTAATGCAATAATTTAGATTTTTCTTTTGTTAAATTTGTCTTTTTGCTTCCATTCATAGGATATAATGACTTAAGGAGATTTTTCATGCACCTTAATAATCTAAGCTTGGGATTAATAAGGAAAAAAGCGACTTGGGATTTTTCAACCGATGGATATTGACCTAGTGTATCACATCTTGATGTACCATTTTTATCGAAGCCTGCCATAGTTGATGAAGGGCTTACTAAACTAACTTATTAGCTACCATTTTACATGGATATGCGATTTTAGGTAGAAGTTTAGTTATATTATTTTTGTATTTTGCACTTTCTTATTCTATTTTAAACATGTTTCCGATACCCATTTGTGAATTGGTATAGGTTAGGGATTAATGGGCAAGAACATTAAAAAAAAAAAAAAAAACAGTTGACACAAGAAAATTAAAACATACTTGATTTGCTGATTTGAGGCAATTCACCAAGAATACATCGTAACGACAGTCGAATAAATTTGTGCGCATCCGCGGTCGTAGACTTGAGGGAAGCTCTGGAATTTGTGAAAGCTTCTTATAGTGATTCAAGCCTAGGGCTCTTAGGTTAGACAATTGACTCATACCCACAAGCATGTCACTGAGGAATATTCCTCCTTCTTCCTCTGTATTGAAGACTCCTCTTAGATCTAATACTTTTAACGAGCATAGATGGAAAATTTATTCAAGACTTCCTTCATTTAGATTGAGTTTCGTACTTAATTTTTCCAATGCGTTCAAGCGGTTATCTCTCTTTAATACTCTTGGTGTTAGATTTCATTCATCTAAACATAGTATCCTTAAGTGAGATAAACCAGACAAAGAAGGCAATCGACAACTGACCGATCTCAAAGAAAGATTCTCGAGACATGGCATTATCTCAGAATCTGGCCCGATTTCCCGAGTTTTGGCTTGAGATATCAAGCATTAGAGTTCTAAGAGAATTCAAATTACAAATGCTGTCAGGGAGACTCTCAAGGTTTTTACAGTTGTTCAAATACAAGTAACGGAGGTCTTGAAAAGTTGTCGATGATGGTAGCTCTTTATAGGCTGTTCCATCTAAACCCAGAACTACAGTTTTCGATATTGCGTGATTTTACGGAAAACTAGTTAGTTTGAAACGACCATTGCAATTAAGATGTAAGGCGTTTCAACATGAATGTCCTAGGAAAGTCTCAAAGTTCACATCCTATAAAATTCCAGGGGACAAAAAGGTTAGTTCACTTAACCCTTATGTTATTAAAAATCAAAAGAGATGGAAACATAGTAGAGGAGCGAGAAAGGAAATTTGTTATGCATTGCAAAATCAAAGCATGAAGAACAAGATAACCAAGCTGAAAAGGGGGAAAAATCTTCACCATACACGTGTCCCCCCAACAACCATATCTAAAAAGGGAATAAAGAAAAGGCAATTAATCCACACAAGGTTAGTCTTAAACATATGTAGAAGAAACCTTCGATCTATATTTGGTTCCCGGCAGAAATTGAGAAAAAAAAAATGCAAAGAGAAGAAAATATAAAAAGAGAGAAAAAGTAAAGCATATAATTTTAAAAAATAGAGTTAAGTTGATAAATCATTTTTATTTTCTACTTCAAACTCATCTTATCTATCATAACAATGCAATATAAAAATTAAATAAATAAAAAAAGTGTATGTGACGCCCCAAAACCCGGGGGTCCGTTGACTACCCGTCAACCCGCAGAATACTCGTGAATGTCGGGTAACCCGACATTTCCGCAGAATCGAGGCGAGTCTCCTTTGTACGAGGGGAATCTACCCCGAATACAAAATCTGTATATAACTTTGTCCCGAACGCCCGATATCACTTGAGTACAAGCAATTTGTGGGCCCGGTAACACTACTCATCAATATATATATATATATATATCCAGCTATATCCAATAGTTTCGAGTTCAATTGTTTTACTCTTATACAACATATATTAAAATTAAAACAATTCTATTACATGGCAAGGCCCGCCAAGCCCACATTAGGCTCTCTTCTAAAACTCGGTCTCTAAAGAGCCCGAGAAATTTGTCTTCTCGCGCGCCCCCTGTACCTGTAAATAATATCCCTCGACAGGGTGAGTTAATGCTCAGTAGTGGAATCACCCTAAGTGGGCTACTCTTCACCTAAGTGCATATGCAATGTTCCAAAATAAACACACATTCAAGCAAATGCATGATCCTACTTGAATGTCTAACTAATCATCTCGTACCCGAGTCCTCACCAACTCCCTCACACTCACCTAAGCCTCGTATGAGAATTATTATGTTTGTTTGTGGACCACCCTCAGTAAATATATATCAATTGGAGTGCGCCTCCGGCGATTGATGTGTTATGAACTACCCTCGATGTATCAATTGGGCCGTCTCCGACGATTGATATTTTTAGTATGGACTACCCTCCGATCATTTTTAGTTTTAGACAACCCTCTGAAACCATTTTCTCTAGACTCATCTCATGCACTCACTCCTACCTTCCTAGGGTGTCCCAGTGCATATGGAATGCATGATGCCAATTCCATTATTAGTCTATAACACATGCAAATATATAAACATGCATATATTAACAAAAAATTAAATCACACAATCATGTTATGTAATTTCTCATTTCATCACATCAAAATTAGCTCACGTGGGCTAATGATCAAACACGAGCAATTCTACTTGAATTACTCGACCAAACACATTAATTCACAAAATTTATTTTGTGAACACTATTCTCAGGAATAGTGAAACCCTCGGTTACTATTCTTGGAAAATCACCAATCATCGGTTCACTTAGTGAACCCGGGTTTCATGGCCATTTCCGGCCTCATACACATCAAAGCATCATTTATAGCACAGAACATCACTAAGGATGCCCAAACAGCCCACTAACTCCACGGTGCATAGAGAGGGCTCGAAAAAATTCTCACCGGTCGGTCCCAGTTTTGGACCGATCAAGCGGCTCCTCCGACCTTCAATCAACTCCAAACATCGTAAATACACTTAAATAAAGAATAAAACCCCAAATGGGGCTTATTACCTCTCGAAGTATGGCCAAACTCCTTAAATCGGTACCACAGCGAAGCCCTCATCACGTAAATGACTTCCCTTCTTGTCGGCGGCAGACGGTCGGATCTCCGCGATTCTAGAAGGAGGTCCTTCTCTCTCTAAAACCTCCATTTTTTACATTTATGGCAGCTCGCCCTCCCCACGTTTTTGCTCTGTATTTCAAAACAAGAGGATGACACTATTTAGTTTCGTCTTATTATCATTTTAGAATTTTAAAAAAGAATGACATCATGTCCCTTCTTTCCCGATTTTGACACTTTCGGCACTATCACCGGCCATCCATTTCATCATTTTCTCTACTCGTACCTTATGACACATGAGTACATGTTATATCTTGACTTCGTCACGCCGAAAATCGTTATCGACACGAACCCGCGATGCCTCGAAAAGCGTGTAAATTCCGGTATCTCGGAATTAGAGCGAGTCCCGGCACGTGCTAGCTAAATTTCGCGAGACGATTCCAACGGTGAAATCGTTTAGTCATACGAGATCCAGAGAATAAAGTTCGAATTTTTAACCGAAATTACAATTTTTTAACCAAAATTACGATTTTGCCATTTTTCCAGAAATTGGAATTTCTTGGGTCTTACATTCTCCCCTCCTTAAAAGGAATTTCGTCCCAAAATTTAGGACAATCACATCACTCATGTATATTCAAGTGCCTCTACCATGCATGTAAACAATCATTTAAATCTTAAACGACTAAACCACGTACCTTCATCCCTAAACAAGAAGGGATTGGTGGCCCGCATTGTGTCCTCGCGTTCCCACGTTGACTCCTCCACTCCATAGTGCCGCCATAGCACTCTCACTAGCCTCACGGTCTTGCGTCGCAAAACCTGATCACGGCTATCCAAAATACATACTGGTCCCTCCTCAGGTCCCACAAAATTAATCAACCTCAGCACATCCCCGATCAACATGTTTGGATGGTATACTTAGGAGCATGGAGGCGTGAAATACCTCGTGGACGCGACATCTTTGGGCGATAAAACCAACTTGATGCTGTGACACTTACTTTATCCTTTTGAGTGTCTAGAAAGGTCGATAAACCTTGGCGATAACTTCCCGCAACTACACCAGGAGCACGACCACTCCTCTCTTAGGCATCACCTTCAGGAAGACATGATTCCCAGCCTCGTACTCTAAGGGTCGACGTCGTACGTCTACATAGCTCTTCACGTCGGCTGGCCGTGAGGGAAAGGCATGTTGTCGTGTAAGCTCACCTTTTCTAAGATTGTCCACCCCAATAAGATCAGGACTCGTGATGGATCTCTCTCCCACCTCGGTCCAACATAACGGTGACCTGCATGGCCTCCCATATAATGCCTCATATGGTGCCATCTGTATACTCGCCTGGTAACTGTTGTTGTAGGCGAATTCCACTAAGGGCAATTGCTCCTCTACCCTTAGGACCTAGGACGTATGCCTTGACTTGTCCTGTTAACACAGCCATATAGTCCACCTGACTGTAACCACTACCTGGCCCATACTTTGTGTAGCGACCTTCCCAAGGTCATAATCAAACAATCAATGGACCATCAACCTAGTCCATGTCATGTATGACATCCATATATCGAGCCCTTGCCGTTTCAGCTGACACCCAATCACGATTGCCGAAGGGGTATCGAATCTCGAGGTCACTCAGGCTCATATCACTCGACTCTAAGTCCACATGATAACGACCGTGTGTTTTCATCTCGATTAACACCCATAACTCTTCGACTTACACTTGGACCTCTTGCATTTCTTGGTCGAACTATGGTCTTCAAATTTGGACGGTAGTCTAAAGACAAACTCGACCACGCTCACTGGCGAGAGTGGTGAATGACCATCAGTGCACCCACACCCCGAGCTCGGCCGCGTCATTCTGAGTACGCGAGCCTTAATAATGCCATCTTTTGTGACACCAAATCACGCGGGGTCCACCAAGGCAGAATCTCGGAGATCTCTCACTCCTGTCCCGGCCTATCAGATCAGCTCTCACCATCCTAGGAAGAGGTGGCATCAGCATTCTCTGAAGGGCGCCAACTCAGAGCGTATCAGATGTGTGGATGCTTGACGGCGGCTAAGGTCTGTTATTGTAACCAGTGTTGTCAGATTCATCACGTCATCGACGACATCAACAATAATAGGTCACCACTCAGGGTCCACCACGCTTAGTTGCGCAACTGATGCATGCGACCTCGACACACTGCGCCCCTACGCTATATGTCTTCTTGGGAGTGCTTATAACACCCAGCGGAAACTGGTTCCTCCTGAACCTTACTAGGGTGTGGAGGGAATGAACCGTACTCTCTGTTCTCTGACTATTTGGGATTTGTCTTTGTCCCGAAGCCACAGGATCCTTGTCTCTGACGATCCATCTCACATGCCCACGATCCGGCTGCTAGTCACGAAACTTGTGTGACGAAGTCTTACGCCTTTTCCCGAACTAGAGAAGAAGGTTGATCCTCCCTCTTGCTACCAACACCCGTATCCCGGTGATTCTAGCATCCTTGATCTCTCTCTCTCTGTAGTCGGGCGATCCCAACCATGGAGTCCGCGTCCGTGGCGAAATCCTACGATCACGCGCCGGTGGACAACTTGACCCATTCTCGAATCTCTTGAAAATACCAGTAATCCTAAAACGCTACGTATCTCGAAGATTGGCAGTGAGTCTCTCCCAACTCATCACGGCCTCAACCTTCTCTGGAGTCGATTGACATACAGTGTTGTCACCACGTATAAAAATCTCCTGAGTGGCTGCTTCGCACTTCTTGAACTTAGCGTCGTGGGATGGTCTCTGTCGCTGTAAAACCATCCTCAAGTGATACTCATGCTCCCACTGGCGGGGAGTAGATCAAGATATCCATCCGCGAAGACTCGACTTAAAAGCGATCTAGATAAGGTTGGAATACCACATGCATGAGATCGTGAATGCTCTTTGGCGCGTGCGTCGATCAAGGGCATCACCCAGTAAACTCAAAGTGCCCATAACGCGTCCTAAACACTGTCTTAGGGATATATCACTGTAACCCCACTGACCCTCAGCTGATGGTAACAGTCACTGAAGGTCTATCTTAGGTAGACTCGTGCTCTCTCAAGCTGATCAAACAAATGCGTCGATCGCGGTAATGAGTACGATTCTTGATCGTAACCGTTGACTACTTGTAGTCAATGCAGTCAGAGGATCTTACGCTAGCTGCCGCCAAAATAGAGCCAGGAGCGTCCATGGTGAAGTGCACTGGTTTGGTGACCCTTGTCAGCAAAGCTCTGTGCTTGGACTCTGAGTTCCTGCAGCCTCAAGCTGGTGCCATCATGCGGGTCGTAGAGATGGGTGATGTCTGAGTGTAACCGATGCAGGGTCTGACCCTGCACATGGAGTAGTCAAGATGGCCTCATACGGAAAAACATCCATATACTAATAAAATTACTCAAGGTAGATCTAAGTGGTCTCTCGTCTCTAAGGTAAGGCTCGCTAGCGACGCTAACTATCCTGAAGCGGACTAAGTACTTATCTTGTGTGGAAAATCTCATTACTTGTCCCCACGAAATACCACGAGGTAAAATCACGTGTGTGGCGATAACCCTCTCATGCAATGAATCTTTGACCCACTGTAAGTTTGTCATTGATGCGTCTGGGGATGGCAGCTGAACTCTGACTGTCATGTTCATAGATCTGTGGTGAAGTCCAGGGATCTCTGGCTGCTTGACCTCGGCATATCATCCTTAATTCTGCCCTCAATCACTGGGGGAGAAATCATGTACAAAGAAACCATATGAGTTATAACCTCTAAGTCTCTGAGGAATCCCTTACCATTTCCACCATGCTTGGGCACCGGCCTCTGGTGGGCGCTGACTAGTCTATCCCAGGTCGTTAGGAGGTAATCTCGCCCAGCCTCTAACACTTCTCGATCTGCATGAACGATGGTGCACTTTTTAGCAGGATCCTGTGGAATCTGGAGGATGATATGCTAAACCTCCCGAAGGAGTTGCTAGGATCTTCTGTCATACCAGCTGTCAGATGTATGTATTCTTCATTCTGTCTCTGACCTCGAGTTAAAGCACAGCGTCGAACATTGGTGGTGCTTGACGGTACCGATTAGGACGTCCTCGTCCTGGTCTCTATAACCATTTACGGTGTAGTAATGGGTTCAGTCTCAATACACCGTGTCTTACGGGCGTAAACGATCGAGGTTTAATCATACACATAGTGGTGTGTACGATATCGCCATTCGCGTGATGCGGGAAGCGATACGTTTTTTGCGTTAAAATAGTGTTTCGGCAAAAATTTTGTTTCAAAATTTGTTTTGAAAATTTTTGTTTCAAAAGGTACGCGATGACAGTGTTCGGCGGGTTCTGACAATGTCGAAAAATTGACTTCGAGAACGATCTTGAGTCAAGCAAGATCAAGCTTAATTTGAGTGCACAGTGCCGCGATGCGACCCGATGTGCGCCCGGGCGTAGCGCGGAAGCTCGATGTCAGCAGCGCCCGCGTCAGTGCCCGGCGGCGCCGACGCCCGTGCCGCGGTCGCGGCGTGTCTGTGTGGCGCCCAGCCCAGCGTAACATCTGTATTGTTTGATTATATCTGACGTGCGAATGGGCGATGTGTTTAGTTCACCAAAATTTTTGTTTTAAATTTATATGTATATATGTATATATATATATATATATATATATATATATATTTTTTTTTTTTTCACTTCTAGCTCTTTGAAGAAACACTAAATATTTGTGTGTATTATTTATTTTTCATTTCTTGAACATAATAGAATTATAAATTATTTTCTCTATTTTCCAGTTTGCACCTTCATGAAACTGTAAAAATTTTATTTTCCTTTTCTCCAGTAGCCTCCTTGCTACTCCATACATGTAGTGGCTTGAACACGCAGTTCTACACTTCTACAAAACATTTTAAAGGTTCAAGTTTTCAGTCCATTCTCTTGTATAAAAAGCGTTATATATGCCGATTTTCAGTAAAATCCACTATGTTCTTGTCGAAAATGCAGACAGCGCTAAATTTTCTGGACCATTTTCTCAGGTTCTCGCTTGTTCTCCGCTAAATCTGGTGTTGACCTCAAATTGATTTATTATCCTTCAACAAATAAATTGATTACAATTTATTTCATCTCAGATTTACACACTTGTAAACTCTAAGTTTTGTTTTCCAAACATAATAAGTACTACTTACCTAAGCACCCGACATCATACAACATATAACAATTCATGTTATAAATCGTGTTTAAAACAAAAATTCATCAAATCACCACAAAACACAGGCACATGCATCGGTGTCAGTTATCTGGTGATTTCTAGGTAATCTCATTTGTCTCTGAACATCAAACCACATAGTGGTGATGTTCTTACTAAACATGGCCTAAGCCCCGAATCCTCGATCTCTAGGTTTCCATATAACTATATACGTAAACCACGAGGTGATGGATACTGAGCAGAGCTCCTAGGTATTACATACCTAAGCTCGATACCAAGGCGTGCCAGACGAAGCAGGGGTCCAGTTGTTTACCGTCAACCCACGGAATACTCGTGAATGTCGGGTAACCCGACATTTTCACGAAAATCGGGCAGAGTCTCCTTTGTGGGGAGCTCTACCCAAATACAAAATCTGTATATAACCTGTCCCAAACATCAATATCATGAGTGAAACGGCCGCTTGGGCCAATGTACTACTCATCAATATATATATATCCAACTATATCCAATAGTTTCCAGAGTTTAATTGTTTTTACTCTTATACAACATATATTAAAATTAAAACAATTCTAATACATGTAGAACCATCAAAGCCACATTCCGGCTCTCTTCTAAAACTCAGTCTCTAGGACAAGCCGTCTCCTCGCACGCTCCACATGCACCGTAAAATAGTATCCTCGACGGGGGTGAGCTGTGCTGTGTTATTGGATCACCCCAAGTGGGCTACTCTCACCTAAAGTGCATATCTTGATGTTCCCGAAACTCAAGCATACATTCAGCAAATGCATGATCCTGCGAATGTCACAATAATCATCTCATGCCGAGTCCTCACACAGCTCCTCACTCCTTTGGCATAGTATGAAATTGTATGTTTGTTTGTGGACAACCATCTAAATGTAAATATATATCAATTGGGTCGTCTTCGACGATTGTGTGTTATGGACTACCCTCGATGTATATTAATTGGGCGTCTCAGGCGATTGAAATGTACAAGTATGGACACCCTCCGATCATTTTTAGTTTTAGACAACCCTCGAGAAACCATTTCTCTAGACTCATCTCATGCACTCCTCCTACCGTCTAGGGTGTCCAGTGCATATAGGTGCATGATGCCAGACAATTTATAGTGCATAACAGCGATACAAATATATAAACATGCATATATTAACGTGTCATCCTTTAATCATGTTATGTAATTTCTCATTTCATCACATCAAAAATTAGCTCACGTGGGCTAATGATCCAAACCACGAGCAATTCTACTTGAATTGCTGTTAAACCTGATAATTCACAAAATTTATTTTGTAGACACTATTCGAGAATAGTGAAACCCTCAGTTACTATTCTTGGAAAATCACCAATCATGGTTCCTTAGTAGACGACTCTCCATGACCATTTCCGGCCTCATACATCAAAGCATCATTTATAGCATGGGAACATCACTAAGGATGCCCAAACAGCCCCTAACTCCACGGATGCATAGAGAGGGCTCAAAAAATTCTCGCGGTCGGTCCCGAGTTTTTGGGACCGATCAAACGACTTTCGAGGCCTCAATCAACTCAAAGCATCGTAAATATACTAAATAAGAATAAAAAACCCAAGTAGGGAGAAACCCGTACCTCTCGAGTGTGAAACTCCTTAAATCAGTACCGCTGAGAAATCTCCCCACTTTTGTCGCCGACTTCCCTTCTTGTCCCGACGACTGCCGACGGTCGGATCTCCCACGATTCTAGAGAGAAGGAGGTCCTTCTCTCTCTAAAACCTCCATTTTTTCCGTTTCTGTAGTAGCTACTGCCCTCCCCCACGTTTTTGCTCTTTGTATTTCAAAACAAGAGGATGACCACCTTTAGTTCGTCTTATTATCATTTAAATTTTAAAAATGACATCTATGTCCCTTCTTTCCAGTTTGACACTGACACTATCTCGGCCATCCATTTTTCATCATTTCTCTACTCATGCCACTTATGACACATGAAAATTACATGTTATATGTGACTTTAAATCGCGTGAATCGTTTAAGACACCGAGGCAGCGATGTCTCGGCGTGTAAATTCGTGTCTCGAGGTGGAAGCGGGAGATCGGCCGTACTAGCTAGATTTCGCGGAGCCCATTCAACGGTGAAATCAGTTTAGTCATCAGAGATCGGAAATAAATTTTGAATTTTTAACTGAAATTACAATATTGTAATTGAAATTACGATTTTGCCATTTTTCCAGAAATTGGAATTTCTTGGGTCTTACAATGTAATCTTCTAACTAACTAATTTTATTTTATTTTATTTTATTTTAATTTTTCATAAAACAACTAAATATAAAGATATATTTTTCCTTAATTAATAAATTAGCATGTTTTGACCCTAAAGAAATAGGAGAGTCTCCAAATTTGGCATGGTTGAGAATTCTGGTATTTCAATGAGCTATTGTGAACCATCGAGATTCATCCGTGTTAATATTTTAAGACATTGCAACAAAATATAATTTCTTTTAATGAATAATTTTTAGAAGACTTAAAAATATTAGAAAATAAGAGCATAAATAAATAAATAATCATACCAAGTTTCCTTTCCGAAAGTCGTTTTATGTTGTTGTCTTTCAAATAGAGAAATACAAGACTGTTTGCATGAAAATTTGATGGTAGAGATGCTAAAGAATATCCGGCCCAATAGAGATATGTCAAGTCATGAGAAGGAAATGTAATATCTTCAAAAAGTTGCACTTGATTGTTATTGACGATAAACACTCTAAGAATCCTAGTCATTCTTTAAGAAAGCTTCAAAGGTAAACTTTATCTCATGTTCTGATGTGCACTGATCATTAAGAAGCATCCCTTCAATTTTCTCAGTCCCCCATATATATAAGAAAGAGTGCAAAATAAGCTAACCACAATAATTATAAATAAAACATTAATAAGATGATATAGATAAATAACTACTCAAATAAAGATATTGTTAAACTATATCTATGCATCTTACGTATTTATTGTTAATACTACAAACAAACATCCTCATGTTTCCATAATCTCACTTCTCTCTCGATTCATTAGGACATTCTTTATAAACAATTTCTTTATCCATTTGAAATTTAGCAATCATGCATCTACATCTTTTGTTTGTTGAAATGGTTATGAGACACTATCCACGAGCATTTATTCCACTTTCTGCTTTGAATCGAGAACCATCAAAACTTGTGTTACTATTTCCACATGAGCTCCTTTGAAGAAACATGCAAGAATCTAGAAATATCATCTTTTGTGTATGATCGATCCATCATAACTTATTTTGAGCACATTACATGTTTCCATGTTAGGCACTTCTTGCAGTTTCTTCAATTCACTTTTCCAATCTTTTACTCCCTTTCTGAATAAAAGAGAACCCAAAACTTTCAACGCTAATGGAAGACGATCAGCATATCGTACTACTTGGATAGAGAGATCTCCGTAACCTTTCCGGGAACACATTGTCACAAAGGCGCCAGAACAGAAAAGAAAATTGAAGAGCTTTGACTTCATTTAATTTGTCAACCTACGCCAAAAATATAATCCACTTCATGTGCCTTTAGCAAATCTTTTTTTCTTCTTGTTATGATGATTCTACTTCCATGACCAAACCAAGAATGCTTTCCAACTAAGTGCTCTAACCGTCTCGAATCATCAATATCATCAACAAAAACAAGAACCTTTGGAGAAGCTTGTCCGCTATTTCTTTGACACCTTCATGAATTTTCTTCAAAGTCGGTTGTCCTTTTACCTTACTAGAGTATCATCGAGTTGTTATTTGAAACTTAAGTAGACCAGAATCTTTGGTGGATTCTTCTCGACATTTATTGAGGAAATAGTACTTGATTGATTGGAAATTTTTGTTATAAAGAGCGTGATGATGGTAGTCTTGTAATTCCACCGACCCACCAACTGACCATACGAGACACCATTTGTTGAATCTCTAACCTCGATACTAGTTTTTCTAAACGAGAATCCATTCCAACAATTTTCTCATCAACATCTAAAACCATAGGTATGGTTCCACAGATTTCCTTAATAATATCTTGAATAATCTACAGTTCGCAAACGATTGCAAAACATAACGAACATGCATTTTGCATTAGCATTGGTTGCAAAGACGATAGATCATATGGAGAAAATTTAATGATACCTAAATTTTCAACTATAACTTGTTAGAGTAATAAGAACTATATAATATGGAAAAATTTAATGATGCCTAAATTTTCCTTCCATAACTTATCTGAGTAATAAGAACTTAATTAAATTAGAAACAAACCACACTTATTGAACTATAAAAGTATAATTTCATTATTTTTAGAAGTGCGTACATATGAAGAATTGACAGAAGAAAATGAAAAATATGATTAATTTGTATTACTTGAGAAGTGGAAAAAAAAGAAAACTTAATTCATATCAGTATTAGCTTGTGGAACTCAATCTCTTAGAAACTTCAAAATAAACTTGACATGTCTATAATATTATTATCACCTATTTTTAAATAAGGGATTTCATCATTCAAATAACTACTTATCTGCATTCAATCTATTTTGGACCTAATAATTTTCATGCTGATTAGATGGTCAGTTACCACATTAATCTTCTATACTTGCATGACTTTGTCTCACCATTTATTTGGAGAAAGATCCCGATCTGTTCCTATTTGTATATAAATTAAATTTGATCAATCTACTATTACTTAAGTTTTCAATCTTATTAAAGTGTCTCCATATATTTCTAAGATGGCTTCTGATCATGAAACTTTCATACATTTGATATTCCTCAGCAACACCTAGCATTAGACTTAAGTTAAAAAACATTTGAAAACATTAATTTTAAAGGAGAAAGGCTAGTACTTTGAATGAGAAGGTGAAAAGAAGTTACAATTACCTGTCGACCTTCACATCATATCCAGCCCAGTTGCCTGCTTCCCTCATGGCAGTCTTCCATCTTCTTATCTTTCCCCTTTTCTCCTCATCTGCATTTTTCTCGCGGAAAATGCTTTTTTATAAATCTCCCTTTGGTTTCGCACTTCAGACGGATCCACATGATAGAAAATTGGGATAACCTTTTGCTCCCTTTCCTCTTTGCAGTTGATGAACTTGACCATCTCTTCCAAGCACCATTTGCTGGCATTTGGAATGAGCATAGTTTTTGAACACAATAGCGGCGATCAACCCGATTCTTCAATAGCTTGTAAGAGCTGAATTAGATCTCTTCCCCCTTCAGAGCCTTCATTGTCTCTAAAGGTTTTGATATTTACGATTCAAAGCCCAATAGAGATGATCCGTGAAGCTTCTGCAAAGTATCTTTGCCTCGAAAACTCTAAAACACATCCCACTCCATCGAGAATGAGAATCAAAAGTGGAAGAAGAAGAAGATGAAGAGGGTATCATGTAGGTGCTGATACTGGAGGCCATAGCTCAACAGAAATTGGAAGAAAATAAAGGTTTTTGGGTATAGATGAGTACAGTACTCAATTTCCCTTAGCCTTATGTAAAGCTTGAATGCCGGTGTGACCGGAGCCAGAAAAATAGGGGCAGGGGCAAGTTTCCAATTTTTTATTCCAGTGGGTAGTATAATAAAAAAAATTTAAATATTTTTTACTTATAATTACATTAAAATTTTAAAGGGTCAGTGAAGGCAAATGATGGATCTGCCGCTCCATTGTGGAGTCATGACCGCATACCTCAATTATTCCTTAGCTTTGGATGTATTTAGTTTTTTTTTTTTTAAATTTATTAAAATAATTTAAAAATTAAAATAATACTAATGCGTGAACACTAATATCGCAATTACTATGAATTCATGTGATGAAATTTGGATATTATTTTTTAAACTATTTTAATTTAAAAAAAAAAAAAAATTACGTATGTCCCAAAACTCATTATTCCCTTTTAATTTTATAAACTAGTTTTACCTTGTCCTATTTTAATGTAATTAAATAGGGAGGCAGATAAAGAGACATTGCTCACTTACACAGAAGAGTTCTCAAGGCGAAAAAACAGGGACCATTGGATATTGCATTTTCAAGTCAGCTCTTTCAAGAAGTGGATTCCCAGATATGAAAAATCTTCCATCTACAGCACAGGTAAAATTCAATAGTATTCCACTTCTCAATAGCCACTTTCTCCCACATCTTCTCTGTTTCAGGTAGCTGCCCAACAAAGGCGGAAGTACCTTGCCAACTGTTTCAACCGCATGGAAGAGTATGAAAGAATCCTGAAAGGTCCTCTAAGATTCAGAGGAACAGGACGCCATCGGTTTCGTCCTTTCAGGTAGAAGTTGAAGTCTCTCCCCAGTAATTCTGCTTTCAGCTCTTCCACCTGGTTGAAGTATTAACACAAAATATGAATTGTGGAGACCTTCCAATGATGTCAAGAAACTATTCATTTTCAGCCAGTTTTTGTAAAACTTTAATGAACAGAGTTTTGTTTGATGAGTTTAACACTCTTTGCAAGAAAGAGGGAATTGTTAGACATCTTACAATTTGTCATACTCCACAACATAATGGTGTAGCATAGCATATGAATAGACTTTGATGGAGAAGGTTAGATGCATGCTCTCTAATGCTTAGTTGCCGAAGTTTTTTTGGGCAGAGGTTACGTCCACTGCATGTTATTTGATCAATAGTTCTCCCTCAGTTGCTATAGTGAAGAAGACTCCTCAAGAGGTATGGTTTTTGTGATTACGCTGCCATTCAGATTGAAATTTTGGATGTCTTGCATAGCGCATGTTGATAATGGGAAGTTAGGACCTAGATCAATGAAGTGTATATTTCTTGGTTATAAATTTGGTGTGAAAGGTTATAAATGTTAGTGTCCGAGAAACGAAATTGGTAATTAGTAGAGATGAGATTTTTGATGAGACTTCCATGATTCAGGTCTTGGCTCCTAAAGACTCTAGTGTTGGGATCGTGCAGAGAGTTGACAAAAAAGTGGAGTTTTAGCTGAAATTTTTTGGATGTCTTGCATATGCCCATGTTGATAATGGGAAGTTAGAAACTAGATCAATGAAGTGTATATTTCTTGGTTATAAATTTGGTGTGAAAAGGTTATAAATCGTAGTGTGTCCGAAACGAGAGAATTGGTAATTAGTAGAGATAGAGATTTTTATGAGACTTCCATGATTTAGGTCTCTTGGCTCCTAAAGACTCTAGTGTTGGGATCGCAGAGTTGATAAAAAAGTGGAGTTTTGTAGAAATTTGGTTTGGTTACTAATTGATTAGTGGAGTGTTCTTACAGCTCTGATTCACATTGTAACAATATTATATTTTCAGAGATAGAGAGGAGGACTATTAAAGCCACACCACAAAATATGATGGGGTTGATTTGGTTGCATATGCCTTGAGTGTAGCAGATAATGTGAGTCAATGAAGGCCATCACTTATGAAGGGGTAAGTTGAAGTGATTGAGGTAAGTGGATGATTGTTATGCAAGAAGAGATGGAGTCCCTTCATAAAAATGGGACATGAGACATGGTGAGGCTACCTAAAGGGAAGAAATCCATTTGGTGCAAATGGGTGTTCAAGAAGAAAAAAGGCACACCAGGAGTTGAGAATGCAAGGTACATGGCAGGACTAGTTACTAAAGGTTACAGTCATATTCCAGGTGTTGACTTCACAGATGTATTCTCTCTAGTGGTGAAGCATAGCTCAATTTGAGCTTTGCTTGGTATTGTGGCTTTTCATGATTTTGAGCTTGAGCAATTGGATGTGAAGACTGCATTTTTACATGGGGAGCTTGAGGAGGACATCTATATGCTGCAGCTAGAGGGTTTTATGGTTTCAGGTAAGGAGGACTATGTTTGCCTACTTAAGAGGTTTCTTTATGGTTTGAAATAGTCTCCTAGACAATGGTATAAGAGATTTGACTCATTCATGATCTCTCATGATTTTAAGAGTAGCTTTAATAGTTTTGTCTATTTCAAACGATGCAATCATGAGTCACTTTTGTATCTACTCTTATATTGATGACATGCTAATAGAATAACCAAGCTTGATGCATGAGATTATTGCTCGTGGTGAGCATTGTTGTGGTAAAAAGTCGAACCTAAGACAATCCTGCAGATATGATGACTAAATCACTTCTATAGCCAAGTTTGTGCATTGAGCGGTGGGACTTGGTTGTTGAGTTTTACCCTTTGGGGCTTTGTTGTGAAAAGATGTGGCGTCCCAATTCCTGAGGTCACACACAGCGTTTTTTTGTCCTTTTTCATTTCGTTTCCGACACACCACATTGAACATAATTTAGTCCTTTTACTACAAGGACCTCAGGAAACTCGGAAAACTTGCCAACAGGTGTGCTTTTTGTGGAAAGGATGAAGAATCTTTAGAACACCTGCTTATTCACTGCCCTAAGGTTTGGTGCATGTGGACTGCTATTTTGTTTGTACGGAGGGGGTGGAGTTTGCCGCACCCACGGTGAAAGACTTGATGCGGGGTTGGTTGCGCCTCCCCATGCGGAAAAAGGATGCGAAGTTATGGAGAGCGGTTCCTCTTTGTTTGTTTTGGGCTATTTGGAAGAGATGAATAGAATTCGTGTTTGAATGAAGCCTTTTCAAGTCAGATTGAAATCACGCTTTTTATTTTCTATCTCTTCTTGGTACCAGCTTGGTGCTTGATGTGGAACACCCTTTTTTGTTAGGAGAGATATTTTCGGTATTCCACTAGCGGTGGCATTGAGAGTACGCTTTGTTTTGCTTTTCGTTAAACTCTTTCTTTTGGTTGGCTGGTTCCTCTTTGTATCGCCCTGTATACCTTGGGTCCTTGTTCCTTTTTGGTTTTAATATACTTATTTATCAATAAAAAATTAAAAAAAACTCGGAAAACTTGCCAAAATATATTTATCATGAAATACGGGTTTAATTACAACTCTTAAATTCATAAAATTACATTAAATGGGTCTTTCTACCCAAAATTTTACAATATACAAAACGAGGCATTTCTGACCTTTTTCTTCACAACTGAGGTTATTGGCGAGCCTCATCGCTCGGAGTACCTCTAGTACCTGAAAATGGTTTTCCTACGACCCGAGGGTGAGCAGCGCTTAATAGAAAAATCTCCCTACGAGGTTTACTCCTCACCCCTAAGTGCTATGCAATGCCATGTTCACAATTTCACACATTCAAGTAAGAATATGCAGATTTCTACATGAAAGTCCACATCCATGGCTCATGCCTCAAGTCCTCATCGACTCCCTCACACATGCATTTTGCCATGTATGAAAACTATTTCCAAACCAAAAGATTTATGTTTTAGTTCTCGTGAAGGTTCATTGGTCAGACTCCAATAAAATGTTGGGCCACCCTCCGATATATTTTTTTTCATTGGATAAACTTCGATAATACTGTGGACAACCCTTTGATATATTTTATTAGACAGACTCCGATAATTATGGTGGACAACCTTCCGAGAAAAAAAACCGCTTGTTCAAAGCCATGCTGTGCACTTACACCCGATATACGCGATGTCCCCATGCACGTGAAATGCAATACTACTGCATGGTATTTACTTATTTGCATGCATGCATGTATCAATATCATTATCACAAAACTGCATGTTATTCACCTAAGAATTTAAATCATGCAAACTGGATTTTTCCATGTTTTCCAGCTCAAGCAGTATGCATTTCTACCATTTTTCATACAAAAGCTGCATGTTATCAACCAAGAATAAGACATGCAAACCGGATTTTTTTCCAGTTTTCTAACCAGAAAACAGCATGCATATTTCCAACATCATTCTCACATAAACTGTATTATTCAGACAGAAATTTAAATCATGAGCTAAGAAAATTTCCAGGTTTTCAGCTCAAGAAAACAAAAAAACTGCCGCGTAATCAACGAGAATAAGACATGCAAATCGGATTTTTCCAGTTTTCTAACCAAAAAACAGTAGGCACACAAAATCCAGCACCATACACACATTTTCAGTAGGTTCAACCTGCTCCAAAGCTGAGTTTTCTGGAACCAAATGAACCCCAGAAACTCACACAGTTTGTTCTAAAGTGTTTTTAACCAGCCCTAATGTTAGGGCTAAGCTCCATGGCCATTGAATGGCCCTTAGACAAAGGTATCCCAGGTAGGATAAGAACCCTACCTCTTGGAGTGAGGCAACCTCTCATTTTCTTACTTCTTTTCTTCTTTCCTTCTTTCTTCCTTCCTTTCTTTCTTCCTTCTTTTCTTTCTTTCTTTCCTTCCTCTCTTCTCTATTCTACGAACTGATTTTCTTCCTCCTCAACCACCAAACTGTTTGGGTTAGGTGTAGGACACCACCCTCAAACCGGTTTGACACATGGCCATTACTAGGCCATGTGTTCTCCATGCCTCTAACTCATCTACTACCATGCTCATGCATGAGAGTGGCATGACACTTGGCTTCCACCCAGGTGCCAAGTGTCCTCCTCTCTTGTGCCACATGGCACCACACCTTCATGCCAATTGTCACTCAATAATTTGTCCATTCACCTTGAAATACGTGAAATTCCATTTGTTGAATTCATGAGAGTCACATTGTCGCCCTAGATTTCGCGAGAGAAGAACTCATGGCGTAGTCTGTGTCGTCGTCGAGATCTAGAAATTTCTAGGCTTACCATCTGTCTTGTGGCGATAGTCTATCATTTCTAACATTATTTCGGGTTTTACAAAGAGGAGTATAGTTTTAATCTTGTTTTGAGATGCAGAGTTCGTTGCGTTTTACGCATGATGGAAATTCATGTCAAGGTGGGATTGTTGTTTTTGGCTTGACCAATTTGGTTTTTGGGCTTATGTCGACTTGAAGGCCCGTGGGTAAAACATGAAAAGAAAAGTTAGCAGAAATAGGGATCTGTTGTGTTTGGGGTTTGGACCCTTTTTGCTTGCAAGGTATTTTCGTTTATATCAACACATTGGGTTTATTCCCAGTGGATTGTACTTTGTATTTCTCTTAGATTTATAGTGATGTTTTCTCATATGCCTGTGATTTTTCCCCGTCCTCGTAGATTTGATGTTTTTTTCTTTATTTCGTATTTCTTTATAGTGCCATTGATCATAACATTAACTTTTGAAAAACTAATGATAAATTTTAATTCAAATTCTTACATTCTTAAACCCCAAGTCTAAATCAAATCAATGGGAGACAGATATCAAAACCACTAAAACTCCAAATTCACTTTACTTTATACTGCACTTTTCCCAGTTCATCAACCAAATGCAAGCCGGGTTTAAAAATATCAATATGAGAAAAACAAATAGATCGAAATAAATATGATATTAAAAACTAAAAATCCAACTTTGCTAAGACCAGTTGCAAAAGTTTAATCAAAATTTGTCTCTAAAATTTCAATCAAATCATAAGGCAAAACTCAAAACCCCAACTGTCGTGCCTCGAATTCCGAGCAATCCAAAATCCGACTTGTGATCCCAAGTCAGCGGTTTGACCTTGGGTTTCTTAATCCAAGCTCACCCAGGTTGAATTGTGTATACTTTTTTTTTTTTTTTTTGCTTCACCCATTTACAAAATTCCAAACTCTACTAATCAACATACGAACCAAGTTGATTAGCCACAAATATCTACAAGAATCTTATATTAAAGAATTTCAAATCGAATTTTACAAATAACGACACATAATTTAGATTTCTAAAAATACATACAACTCTACTTGATACAAGTCAAAAATAAAATAAATAAATTAAAAGGGACAATCCTTATTATAACTTCTGTAGCTTTCTAGGGCACCTTGGTATAGTCCTTGCTCTTTTTGTGCTTTTCCCCAAACTATCTTTGCATCTAAAAATTTTAGATAATAAAGGGTGAAACATTTCCACATTGCTCAATAGGGTGATTCACACACAATGGGGTTAAGTGGTATAGCTAAAGTTCAATATTTAATGATTAACACAATATAAAAACATACTATATACCACACTTAATCCACACAATCTCTTGTTATATAAACAATTGAATAAAGGTTCAAAGTTAATCTAATTAAATAAAATAACATAAAAATTTACACACACACCGCATTACATGTGTCATCAAACAACATTTCACCCCAAATTCACACGATTTTACACACTTTCGCATCCAGCGTATATAGTTCACACAATACACATAATTTAAACAAGTCAACAAATCATCAACATGATACATACAATTCACACAAATGAAATGTAATGGTATGAAAAGTAAAGAATGATGCGAGAATCATGAAATGCATTGTTATTTTTGGGCTTTCACAGATATCTTCCATACTCTAATACACTCCCTACTTGGAGTCTTCCAGGGGTAAGCTTTTGGGTCTTTCACCCTAGGGATCTCTCTCCCTTTTTAATTCGCCTCACACGGGCATTTCTCGTTTCTCATTTTCCTTTTCTTTTCATCTTTTCCCTCCTCAGGGCTTATCAATTTCGCATAATCATCTCTTTATAAATAATCATGAATGTGATTGAACACAACGCAATTTATTCATATTCATATTCCAATTTAAATCACAATCTTGGATAATATAATAAACATATGAATATACAACCATATTGAATTTTAGCTCAATTCTTCCATTCTTTCTTATACCAATATAATATATGCATGTGTTGTTACCAACAACCACTCAAATCATTTATCCACGTTTCAAGGACAACTCAATAATCATAACATTTCACATAAATAATCCTCTTTCTCCATATAAATTATTACATCAAAAATACATTTTCATATACAAATCTCACATCATTCCCACTATGTTCGTCTACTAATATTCATTCATTCATAATAACAAAAAATTGCATCACAACATTTTAAATAAACTCCAACAATTTACACCACGGTTTTCCTTCCAATTGTGTCTTTCCAAATATCATATAAATAAAAAGACATACTATGATTCATCCTTCATATAAAATTTATTTATTACAAACTAATCCGTCCTTCAACACACTACACAATCATTTTATTTATTTTTTTGTTCTTTTCACATCTCCAAATATTTATACTAAAGTTTACAATTTCCTTGTACATCAAAACTATACCAAAAATATCATGGTTCTCATCAAATTCCACAAGGTCTAGATACTCAATAATCACAATTAGATGATCCTTTATTTTATTTTATTTATTTTAACTTTTTATATTTCAAGCTTCACTTCTCAAAGAATTTCATTCCACACATGCTTGAGACATTCAAAACAAATGTACATACAAATTCTATCATTTTCATATTCACATATATTTAAAAATTCTTAAATATTAACATTACTATCTACTCAATAAACGAAATTCCCAATGCTTCCCGATTTTCTAGTACTACAATACACATCAATTCTCATAATTTATTTATTTATTTTGATTTATTCATTATCAATATATATATATATATATATATATATATATATATATATATATAAAATCTCAATGATCCACATTATGAATTCAAATCAAATAAATGAGTTCCCAACAATAAAGAGTTATTTTAAACATCTCAACCCATAATAGCTTTTTTCATATTCCATGTCTAAAATTCTAGAGTAACCCATATTATCATTTCTACTCAATTAAATAAATTCCAAACACTAAAGAAACATTTCAACAATGTTACTTCATCCCAAATATCTCAATAAAATATCAAAATCAACATATTCCTCTCAAATTGTAAATAAACCCAATATTTGAAGCATGATATTCATATTAAACTCAAATCCTACAAGCTTAGCTTTTGGAGAGTTGGTCATTTAATACCCAAAACACCAATTCACCAACAACCATATAAATAATCCATAAGTATGTCCGACAACTCCAAAAAGTCATCCAACAATTAATACAAAGCATATATTAACACTTAAACAAGATTTATGATTTATTATAATTTAAAATAAAAACTAATAATAAAGTTAGGAGTTCAAACACCCTACCTTAGATATACAAATCTAGATTTAGGCCGATCAAACTTCATACGAATCTTCCCATGTCTAATAGAACATCTTCTCAATTTTCATTAGAGAAAGCGAGGATCGTTTGACAAGCGAAAATAACTAGCCCAGAAGAACCACGACCCATTTTCTTCCTCGTGTGTTTCCCTCTCCTCCTTTCACTTTTTATTTTGTTTTTCATTTCTTTAAAGTTTTAAGTGGCTTCACGCCACATCCTATTATGCCTTTTATTATTAATTTATTTTATTCTTTTTTTTTCTTTAATTTTGATTTTACTTTACCAAAACATTAAAACTTTACCTTTTTTTTAATTAAAAAAAATAACCTTAAATATATTCCCAAAGGTCATATGTTATTATTATTTTTGTTTATCTTATCTTTTGTAACATTTATACTATTTATTTATTCTTTTATTTCAATTTTATTTGATTATGTAAATCTTTAATGAAGATAAAAATATTTGAATTTCTCATAACCTTATTATGATAAACTTTATCATGCATGTCCTTTTATAATAACTTAAAACTACACTATTATTAATTTTCATTTTTTTTAGATTATACATTATATTAAACTTATACCTTTTCACCTAACTGAAAATATTACCATATTTTTAATTAATTCTACTAAAAAAATCCTACGGGATAAAAATATAAATTTTAATATTAAATAAAAAATTATTTATCTATTTGGCAATTAAACTCCTGAAATTCTGCTTGTTACTTATGATACGGCAACATTTTCAAATGGAAAGATTCTCTCTCATCGTATTACTTTAATAGGCCGAACCACATTAAAACCTTCATGCACTTATATGTCGATATTTTTATCTTTTTATTCTTGAATTGATATTGTCAGATTGAAAGCTTATTTCATAATGAAAGATACAACAAAAACACACAGCGAACAAATTCTTTTGCTAGCGGGGAAAGAAGATTGAGTGAGAAGATTCGAGTCTAACCTATTGTTGGCTTGGGAAGGGGAGCGTCGCGAGAAGCTAAAAGTCGGGGCCCGGCTTCTTCTTACATATCTTTTGACTCTCTGTTAGTAGCGTGTTCAGCCACAGACAATTATTTATAAAGATGATTCGCAAAAGCGTTTTGATGATGTGAAGTATCTTGTAAATAAATGGATAAGAATTTGGGCATAATAGGGCAAAAATTTCAAAAGAAAATTTTTGTACTCGCTATTTTATATATATAGTAACAAAGGGAAATAGATAACGATATTGGAAACGGGAATCGACATGCCATCCTACCCCATCATTGATGGTACCGCCATTAACATTAATAATTATATACTATAATTTCCTAGATTCAGTATGGTTTCTAGGATATCTATCCGTTAGATTATTATATTGTTAGATTTATTTTGTATTTTCCTAGGATTGTAATTTGTATTTTCCTACGGTTGTATAACCTAGCCTATATAAGGTCTCCTCTTATACTTGTAATTTACAGTTTATAATATACGAGACTGAGTCTTTCTTCATGGTATCGAGCGAGGTTGCTGATTTTTCCTTGCTCGTGAATTACAGGCATTCTGGCCACTATATAGCTTCTTTCCGGCGAACACCACTTAGTTTCCATAGTACAACTTGTTTTTCGAAGCGAAAACCACGAGTTGATCCTTGTTTCCTCCCCGCCCGCCCAAGCATAAAATTGATATTTACAGACCGCACCGGAGGTAGAACTTGCAGCCGAGACGATCACATTAGTGTGCGGCCAGTCTCGGAAGCGATCACCCAGCCATCACGATCGCTGAAAGTCTGGCGTGCGCTGCGTGCTTGCATCATGTAGAACTTACGTCAACACCATGTTAGCCCCCCAATCCGACCCGATGACTCGCGCCCGTTGCCCACTGACTGCACCACGTCAGCCGTTGACTTTGCCACGTCATCCCGTTGTGGATTAATAGAAATTTGACCCAGTGCATTCGGCTTATTTTCGTCTTTGATTCCATTTTGCTATATGTTTTTCAATTCGAATTTACGATATCTTGGGTGATGAGATTTCGTCCAATTCATGTTATTTTTAATGGAGATAATTTTGCTAGTGGTCTCGAGCCATCGTAGTTATCTCGAGCCCTTGAGAGTTGGCCAAGCACTTTATGTCTCAGTAATGATCATTCAGAACAAGTGGACAAAAGCGATTACGCCTGCCATTTGGATTGAGGATTGGGAAAGTGCTAATATTAGATCACATCCTTGGTTTCGTAATACATCTATTCCATCCATTGTTGATGAGTTTGGCAACATTGATATTGCCAAAGAAGTTTGGGACTTACTTGTTACTTGGTATGTTGGACCGAGTGGTGCTCGCAACTTCTAGCTCACACGCGAACTTTATCAGATTTGTCAGGAACCAGGTGAGCGGATCACTGTATATCCTTTGCCATTTGAAATCTGTTGGGATCGATTAATTGCATGCGAACAAGTTCTCTCCCCAATTATGCGACTTTTGGAATTGGTTTTATGTTCATCGTGAAACGGGACCCATTTAAATTTTTAATGGGGTTTCGTGATGAATTTGAATAAGCTAAGTCATATTCTCCATCAGAATCCTTTACCAACAGTCTCATAAGCTATTCATAAGTTAGTTGATAATGAGACCCGTCTTTAAGATTGAACCCCATTTCTATCTGAACCGTAGTTCTTACTACTCGTCATTCCTTGTTGTTACTCTATTTTTCCCTTTTTGTGGTTCCCTTACCTATGTTTCTAAAGGCAAAGGAATAATGTCAGATGACATAACAATAAGAAGTCTCTTCTTATCTGCAGTTTCTATAAGAACAGAGGTCATTATGTTGAAACTTGTTACACTCGTCAGCGTATTCTTTAGAACACTGCGACTTTGACCCGATCCCCAGATATCAGCTAACTGGACTCCCATTTAAGTCTAATTTTCTCATCTCTTAGCGAGATCTAAGGGATATGGTTGTCAGTTCATCTTCTATCTTCCGGGTCGTCCAACCTTTACTCTTTGCGATATCGGGTCCTTCTCCTATGTGGCTTCTTGATTACCTTTGTGCAATCATATGATTTCTTCTCGATGTTGTACCTTCACACACTTCTACTTCTCCTACCATATACACGCAAATAGTTTCTCTATGCACATCTCTCATCTTGGTAATGTCTCTACACTAGCCTTGTGCATTTCCCGATGTTTGATTCCCCAAACTCATTTCGTAATATTCTTTTTGTTAGGCGACTCACTTTGAACTTGATTTTCTCCGCCTTTTCCTCTACTAGTGGTTGTGTAGGATTCTCGGGCTGCGGGACAGATCGTTGGGATACGTGGAGTCGGAAGGTTGTTTGAGCTCATCTTTTTCTTTATTTCACCGGAGTCCTCTCATCTCTACCGCCTGGCGTCACCCGGGATAGAGCACTTCTTCTCTTAGCATGGGATTCTTGCCTTGGTTATGCATCTATCTCTAAGGTTAAACAACTAGTTTCTAGGGGTTTGTTAGGTTCGGTTTCAAATAAGAGTTTTGATTGTATGCCTTGTCAATTTGGCAAACAAACTGTTTTACCATTTAATAACAGTGTTTGTCATGCTCTTTCTTCCTTTGATCTTATTCATTCTGATGTATGGGGCCCCTCTCCCATTTCTACTCCGGGTGGGTCACGTTACTTTGTTATTTTTGTGGATGATTTTTCCTGATATACTTGGATTTATCTCTTCAAAAATCGTTATGCACTTTATCAATATATCGTGACTTTACCAAAATGATTGAAACACAGTTTTCTAAACCTATCAAAGTTTTTAGATCTGATAATGCCCAAGAATATAAAGCCCATGAATTTACCTCTATTCAACATCAATTTGGTACTGTTCCTCATTCATATTGTGCAGGCACTTCTTAGCAAAATAGCGGTGGCCTTGAACCCGTCGTATTCTTGATGTTGTTTGTGCTCTTGCTATGCCACTTGACTCCTTCGGTTTTGGGGGAAGAGCATTTGCTCTTATTGCGGTTTACACCATCAATTGGTGTCCTTCTCCCATTGTTCAGAATCAAACTCCTTATGTTCTGTTGTTTGGTTCTTCTCCCTCTTATGACTTACTTAGAGTCTTTGGATGTATCTATTTTGTTCTTCATGATCATGAAAGAAACAAACCCGATCCTAGTTCTCATTTGTGTTGTTTTCTGGGTATGGAATTGTGGTAAGGTTGGGTGTTATGATCCCATTAGCAAACGTCTTTGTGTTTCTCGGCATGTGGTCTTTTGGGAACACAAAATGTTTTACCAACTACCTCATGTTCATGTTTCCCTTATTCCCTCTATCAATCCTCTCCCTGACCTTTTTCCTGAGGAGTCTCCCACCTCTGTTTGAGTTCCCCCTTCCCCCTTCTATTATTGATGTTCCTTCTCATGCATCTGATGAGCTTCTCGCACCGATCATCGACGTGCCCACTTGATCTGCCCAGATCTATTGGTCCTTCTAACTCTCATGCACTTCACTGTTCCCATTGGGTAACTTCTCTTCCTTTTCACCTTCATGACTTTCATTGCTTTTTTGCTCTTGCCTCTCTCTAGGGACCTCCGACTTTTCATGAGGCTTCCTCTAACTCTTTATGGCAACAAGTTATGAAAGAAGAGTTGGATGCACTGCATAAGACTAGAACATGGGATACGGTTGATCTCACATCTGGAGAAAATTTGCTATCGGTCTCGAATGGGTTTATAAGGTCGAAGACTTGATCGGATGGCAATCAGCGATAAGGCTCGCCTTGTTGCCATGGGTTTCCACACACACACACACACACACACACACACACACACACACACACACACACACACACACACACACACACACACACACACACACACACACACACACACACACACACACACACACACACACACACACACACACACACACACACACCTCGGGACATGAGATTGATTATGAGGTGACTTTTGCTCCTGTGGATCGACTTTCTTCCGTTAGGACTCTTATTTCCATTTAGCGGCTCGTAAATGGACACTCTTTCAGATGGATGTCAAAAATGCTTTTCTTAATGGTGAACTCTCAGAGGAAGTCTATATAAAAGCTTCCTCCACAGTTACTCTCACCCACACAGGGTTCCCTCACACGGAGTATTTCAGCTACGGCGGAGCTATGGTCTTAAACAAGCTCCTCAGGCATGGTTTGCAAGTTGATTCTAATATCTCTTAGCATGGTTTTTTAAGCAATTCTTTTGATCTGACTCTTTTCCTAAGATGGTTTGGTCATGGTAATTACTATTCTCTCTTGTATGCTTCGATGATATGATTATTATTATAGGTGATGATAATAGGGGTATTCAGGATCTAAAGCACTTTCTTGGTCATCAAATTGAAATGAAAGATCTCGACCCTCTTAATTACTTTCTTGGTCAGAAGTTTCTTACACGGATGTTTATTATCTTACTCCAGGCTAAGTATACTTATTACGACTTCTCGAGCAGTGATATCATGATAGTAAGATAGTCGACACACCTATTGAGTATAATTGTTGCCTCAATTCTCATGATGGCGAATCACTATCTGATGCTACTCTTTACAGACAGCTTGTTGGGAGTCTAATCTATCTCACCGTTACTCGCCTTGATATTTCCTATGCAGTTCATGTAGTTAGTCAGTTTATGGCTGCCCCTAGATCTCCTCATTATGCTGGTGTTCTTAGGATTCTTCGATATCTAAAAGGCACTATATTTGATGGTCTTCATTTTTCTTCCCATTCTTCATTAACTCTTCGGGGAATGTCGGTCTGAGATTGGGGCGAGTGATCCTTGATGCGTCAATCTACTCTGAGATATTGTTTTCTTCTGGGTGATTCTCTTATCTCTTAGAGAAGCAAGAAACAAATAGTCGTTGCTCGTTCTAGCACTGAAGCAAAATATAGAGCACTGGCAGCTACTACAGCTGAACTTATTTGGTTACGTTGGTTACTACAGGGATCTTGAGTGTTAGTATTTCACTATAACTAAACTTCACTTTGATAATCGAAGTGCTATTCAAATTGCTCATAATGATGTCTTCCATGAACGTACTAAATATATTGAGATTGATTGTCACTTCATTCGTCATCATCTACTTCAGGGTACACTCACACTTCAGTCTATTTCCTCTTTGTATCAGTTAGTTGATTTCTTCACCAAACCACTTCTTCCAGGAACTTTTCGAGCTTTAGCTTCCAAACTCATAATGGTTTCTCTTAAACCACCATGAGTTTGAGGGGGGATGTTAGATTATTATAGTGTTAGATTTATTTTTTATTTTCCTAGGATTGTAATTTGTATTTTCCTAGGGTTGTATAGCCTAGCCTATATAAGGCCTCCTCTTGTACTTGTAATTTATAGTTTATAATATACAATGACTCAAGTCTTTCTAGTCTTTCTTCACTATATTATACTTACTATATATAAAAGTTGCAAACAGAAAAGGTGGAACACACACACAAGAATTAAAAGAATGCTCAAAACTAGTAAACTCAAGTAGGTTACTTGCTATGGAAGAGGAATGCGTACAGTGTGTGTGGAGCTCAAAACCAATCCCCCATTTGGAGGAGCGGAGGAGGAGAGAAAGGAATAAACAACAAATGGGGGGAGAAGAAGAAGAATCCCTAGTTTTTAAAACAATAATGCCGCAGTCAGTATCTGCGGCATTGTAATTTTTTTAAAGTTCAATGCTGAGGTCAATGACTGAGGCATTGACTTAAAAAAATTTACAAGGCTGCAACTTATGTCGCGACGCGGTGAAACTTATCAATAAGCTACACAAGCGTGAAGACCAACCCGGCGCAGATATCGCGACACTCTCACAAACTTATCGTGACATTCATCCAAAAAATCTCGGCGAGGAATGTCGCCTTAATATCACGACACCTAAGACCCGACCATCGACACATTGTGTCGCGGCGAAACATTAGTGTTGCGACATTCATTCCGAATGTCAACAGTTGTACATTAAGAGGGCAGTGTCACAACCGACCTTGAAGACTAAAGATTGGAAAGGAAGGTCGCGACAATCAAAATAATATCGCGACATAAGTTGCGGCATTGTAATTTTTTAAAGTTGATACGCGGTGCGCTAAAATTATAATCGCTGCGATTAGTGACTATAGCATTGCTAATGTAATATGCGATGTGACTAGGACGCACAAAGTTTGGACATTATTTGATTTTATTATTTTTTTTAAATAATGTATATTAATTCAAACCATATTCTACATTGGAAGCTGTTTCGTCTCTGAATAATATTTAATATGTGAACAACTAAACACATCTGCCAAGTTAATTTCATCAGTCACGGGATTATAGCGTTCTCTTGCTGGTGCACTCTACTTTCTTGTTGAGCTACGAGAGTGAGACTTTTTTTGAGTACTTTCCTTTACTATTTATGCGCATATTCTTCATTTCTTCTTTGCCATCTCAAGGAGGAAAAAAAAGCAATGCTCTAATTTTGAATTCATAAGCGGATAGAAGCACACAAGTACATCCACAAGAGATTCTATAAAATTTTATTTATATATGATCTTCTTTAGAAAAATTCGAACAACCAAATATAAGAAAATTATTTTTCTTAACAGTTTTTTCTTTCCTTAATATTTTTTGAGAACCAAACGTAACCTTTTTTTTAACATTTATTCACTTGGAATTATAACTAAATATTTTATGGTCCTTCCCTATGCCCCTCTCAACCCTCTAACCACTGAGTGATACCTCATTGACACTTAAATTTTTTATATTAGACAATTAAATATAAGAAAATTATTTTTCTTAGCATTTTTCCTTTCCTTAGTGCTTTTTAGAAAACCTAGTGTTTTTACCTTTCCTCAACTTATTTTTTGGGTCTGCCACTGTATTTATATTCGGTTCTTTAAAACTGCTAAGAATGTATAGTTTAGAAATTGTTATTGTCTACGTTTACTTTCATTATCATCATAGAATTACTTTGATTTTTATGCTTAATGTTATAATTATGTATAAGCACTCATTGCCTTATTATTGTAATCAACTAACATTGTGTATACTAGGTACTCATTTTTTTTATCAAATTAATATTTTTTACGTCGAATCTTTGCATAATACTTTTTTATTGCTTTTATGTGATAATATCGTTTACATCTACAAAATCTTTTATATATATGTATGAATCAGACCCAGAGCTTTTGTATCTCAGGCCTTTGTATATTATCAGTTGGAACAGAGTAAAGATTTCCCGCAAATTAACACCTCAGTTCATCTTGAAAAGCATAGGTCCCCCTACTCTTGGCTCTTATAGTTTTCATATTATACAGAAATACGTAAAAAAATATGTCAAAATAAGATACTTTTCTTGTGTAATAATTTATATCATACAGATTTACTCCACTTTTAATGAAGATAATATTTTTGTATATATTTTATATACTAAATTAATTTATTTAATTTAGAGGAAGCTATGACTTACCGGTGACCATTTCTAGTATCTTAAAAAGGAAAAGGTTAGGAGAAAGAGAATAAATTTTGGAGCAAACAGTGTATTATTTTATAATTTAGTGTTTTTCTTTTTCTAATAATAATTTAAACAGTCCAAATGCCTCTGACCCCACCCCCATATGGGGCAATATCCATAATTATCAATGCTCCCACTTTTAGCGCAGTTTACATTGAACTGCCAAAGCATGCGGCCAAAATTCAATTATCACGGGTAATTGATATAGAAAAATACAAAAAATAACGTTCACCTGCTGCAACAATTCATCAATAGCACTTCATGACAAAGTATTTATATAAATCATGCTCATGACGCTGCTGAGTGGACTTTAAAAACGCACTGGAGCTGATAGGCTATCTTAATATCATCCTTGGCAACATGTGTTTCTTATCCCTTACCCCCACGTTATAAACCGGAGGTAAATCGGCCGATGGCAAACTTTCGTCCTGGTATCGAAGGCAATCGTTTCATTGACTACGCACCTGATGATGAGGTAACAACATGTATATTTACATAAGAACATTTCGACTATCTGATGTTTTTCTTTGAATTTGTTTACCAGTAATGTGTGCATGCAACGTAATGGTACAGATGACCCATGTCTATTGAGGGGATTTGAAACAGGTGGTTGGGAGAGCTGGTGGCGCTGGCTCTGGTAGCCGTCCGCAGCAACTGAACTTCATTGATGCAGTTCAAAGACTTGGGACGGCATACCATTTTGAAAAAGAAATTGAAGCAGCATTGAAGCACATCTATGATAATCACCATCACATTGTGACAAATACTTGATCTCTCACGATGTCTCTCTCGATTTCGTCTTCTAAGACAACCGCAGTTCAATATTTCATGTGGTAAGGGTCATGAATATCGGTAGGAATCTTCACCTATATACTATCTTATATCTCAAGAATTTTCCATTAGAGTTGGGTGATGTTAATATTTTTAGAACCCCTTTCACCTCCCACTAAAAGGACTTACAACGGGAGAAGGTTCCTCCATATATATTCACTTAGATTGGACCGTGTCGGTGATGTGGGACTTCAACACTCCCCCCTCACACGGAGAATTTGGGTTTTTCCTTTTTCTTTTTCTAGTCCTTTCAAAGGATGATAAGTGTAGAGCCTCCTCCACTATGATCTAGACACTTGGCCAGCTCTAATATCATGTTAACATTTTAGAATCCATTTCATCTCCCACTAAAAGGCTTTATAGAAGAGGAAGGTTCGCATATATTCACTTCAATTGGACGTGTCCCGACCCAGTAATACAGGACTTCTAATAGGTGACCTGAATTAATACATATTCTAGGGTTTCATAGTTTTTATAAGTTAATAATCACAATACTTTGATGTTGTATCAATTTCTCTTCATCTGCCTTATGTTTTTTCCTACCTTAGTTTTTCATGTAATCTATTTGCTCCTTTTATTCTTTTTTCATTTTGCCTATTCTACGTGTTTTTGTCTTTAATATTTTCATTTGTAGATATATTCAATGGGTTCAAAGATGAAAATGGTAGATTCAAGGAATGTATAATCACTGATGTGGAAGGTATGCTAGGTTTGTATGAGGCTGCACATCTTAGGGTTCAAGGAAAGGATATTCTAGATGAAGCACTTGCTTCCACCACCACTCACCTCAAGTCTTTGGTAGAACATTTAGAATACCCTCTTGCAGTACAAGTAACCAAATCCCTATACCGGCCCATCAGAAAAGGTTTGGAAAGGCTAGAGATAAAGTCTAACATATCTATCTATCAAGATGAAGCTTCACATAGTAAAGCTTTATTGAAACTTGCAGAAGTTCGATTTGACCTATTACGATCCTTTATTATTATGAAGAAGTAGAAAGCCAATCACTGAGTCGAGTTTTCAAATCTAATATTCGAACTTCTACTTACCGGATAATTCATATGAATTAGTGTATTTCTTAGGTAGTGGAAGGATATAGATTTCTCCTTGAAGTTACCTTTTGTCCGGGATAGAGTGGTTGAAACCTACCTTTGGATCGTCACGGCATGTTTCGAGCCCCAATACTCATATCTTTAGAGAATACAACCAAACTACTTGTTCTAATAACAGTGATAGATGACATTTATGATGTGTATGGCACTATTGAAGAAATTGAACTCTTCATAGAGGCAATTGAGAGGTATGATGAACAAACAAATTTCACATTTTGAGATGAATTTTTTCCGTAATGTGTAGCGCCCCCAAACACAAGGAGTCTGTTGACAACCCATAAATGTAGCGGAATACACATGGGTATCGCATGTCTATTACCACTTAGATCCGTCCCATTCAGGGATCCATTCATGCATATATATTTTAGAAAAATGTACAAATTTATCAAAAACGATTCATAAGAGTTCGAGTTACAACTCTCTTATATACTGAAAATATTATATGTAAAATCTAGTTTTTTTTTTTTTTACAAAGGGTTTCTCAAAGCGCGAGTTAAACCTTCTTCCTGCTTGATGCGGATGTGGTCGGCCGCTTTGTACATAACCTACACTTGAAGGGGTCCCACGGCCCAGGCGAGCAATGCCTAGTAAGGATAACTCCTACAAAGGGCTACTCCTACTATTGCGTGCGTGCCATTGTTCACCTGATAATACACATCAACATTCGATAAAGAATATGCAAATTCTACATTGGAATCTTACATGCCGTAAACGAGATGAGACTCATCGTACCCCATCGAGTCCTCACCCGACTCCCTCACACATGCTTATGCCAAAGGGTTAAACCGTCATTCTGGATGACATCCAATGATCATTTTAAAAACCAATTTCATTTGTTTATAAACCAAAAGCTTTTTGGATGATACATCACAATGATAATTTTATATTCAAAATCCATGCGCCTTTTTATGGGTAGCGGATTTTTGGTGTGGCACCGCTCGCCCAGCAAACCCAGACACTTTTACGGCCTTTCATCTTTGGGGACTATGTTTGACCATAATTGGCGAGTCTTTCACGGATCTATCCCTTCTTGCTGATACCCGGCACATATTTTCCGTTTCATGCAATCGTACGACTCTGTTGAACGTTGTCCCATTTACCGAGCCCACCAAAAGCAGTGTCGATTTACCAACCATGCACTCACACCATGAAATCACGATGTTTCCCATGCGTATGCAATGCAAAATGTCACTACATGTTATCTCATGTTACATGTATAATGAACACTACATGGAACAATTTATAACCCGTGCTTTGTAAGTACCATGGACAGTGCTCGAAAGTATATAATTTACATGGGCATTCATGCTAATATATATATAACACCCGATATATCGACATATTTACAACACATTCAGCATGTTATTAAATTTCCAGAAATAACACACAAAAATAGTCCATACAAACTAGCCTTTCCTGACCATAAATTTCAGCTTTTGTTTTATTTTATGTTTTTTACAACTTTCAAGGTTGTCATTTATAGCTATAAGTTCAATACATGAAGAAGTAGTCCTCAAAACTTCGGCGAAAACTATCCGAAATAGTTCACGACAAAATCCGGCAGCTATGCATTTCCGGCCTTCACGGAGCCAAAAATAGCTCGGATACCGACCATCAAAACCCAGTCCTAAACTGTCCGAAAAACAATCCCAATGTCTGTAAACTCAGTCTCATGGTTAGGGCTGAACCACACGACCATTTACCTACCTCTTTGTGTTTTTGGCACCTACTCATAGCTCTCATCGAGTAGGCCAACTTTAATTCTCAGCCTATCGACTTTCGGCCAGTTTGGAACAGGAAATAGGAGTGCATGGCCGCTCTCCTATCTCCCTTCTCTCATTTTTTCCCTTTCCCACGCACGACTTTTTTTTTTTTCTCTCCTCTCTTTTGTTTTCCTCCCCTTTCTTTTCTTTCTTCATTTCTTTTCTTTTTCTCCTTTTCTCTTTCTTTTCCTTTTCTTTCTTTTCTATTTCTTTTCCTTTTCTCCTCCACCAAATTGTTTCTTGGTTTGATCCAAAGAGAGGAAATTTCTCACTTTCTATTCCTCTCACATGACATGTGTCTTCATATGATTCATTACCATGTGCCATGTGTCACGCGGACATAATACTATAAGGTGGCAAATGCCTTTCCGCCCAGCTCTCATGCCATGTGCCCTCCTCTAAGCTTGCCAAGTGGCATCACATGGTCATCTGTCATGGCACCGCCATGTGTCATCCGATACCCGTACTCGAAATAGTAGAAATTCCCAGCTATCTCGGAATCGATGGTCGGTGAGTAGCTAGATTTTGCGAGATGATTCGATGGTGAAGTCCGTTTTGTAATTCGAGATCTAGAAAATTTCGGGTTACAACACTACAATGGCAAATTACCGTTTTGCCACTTTTTAGAAAAATTGCATTTTCCTTGGTTTTACATTCTCAAGCGCCCGCCGCCCCACTCCCACGTCCTTAGAAAATTTAAAATGCAGTTTTCTTACCACATTACCCTACAATCTCATGCATATGCAACAAAATTCATTTAAGTACCAAATGACTAAACAACGTACCTTCATCCTTAAATAAGAAAGGATAAGTGGCACGCGTCATGTCCTCACGTTCCCATGTTGCCTATTCCACTCCTCGATGCTACCATAACACATTCACTAGCCTCACAGCCTTGTTTCGCAAAACCTGATCCCGGCTATCCATGATACGCACTGGTCCCTCTTCGAAGGTCCCATATGTATCAATAATAAGCTCGCCCCAATCCACTACATAAGTTGGATCTGGAGTGTATTTTCGGAGCATGGAGACATGGAATACCTCATGGACACCCGATAAACTCAGCGGTAAAGCCAACGGATTAGCAACTGTACCCACCCTCTTGAGTATCTCAAAGGGCCCGATATACCTTGGCGATAGTTTCCCACCTTGCTGAGATCTAATCCTCCTCTCTTAGGCATCACTTTCAAAGAAGACATGATTACACGCCTTAAACTCTGAGAGTCGTCACCATCTACATCGGTGTAACTCTTCTCACAGGCTACGGCTAGTGAGAAGATGTTCCATATCAAATCCACCTTCTCAGAGGTGTCTTTAATAAAATCCGGACCCGTGGTGGATCTCTCTCCCATCTCCGTCCAACAAATCGGAGATCGACATGGCCTCCCAGATAAAGCCTCATAGGGTGCCATCTGTATGCTCGCGATAGCCCCATTGTTATCGTGCCAAACTCTACCAAGGGTAAATGCTCTTCCTAGCCACCTTTGAGATATAGGACGCATGCACGCAGCATGTCCTCCCAAACCTGTATGGTCCTCTCTCACTGACTGTCTGTTTGTGGATGAAAGGCAGTGCTCATCATCAACCGTGTTCCCATGTCTCTCTGGAAAATCTTCCAAAAGTGAGCCATAAACCCGGGATCCCGGTCTAATACGATAGAGACTGACACTCCATGTAACCGGATGATCTTTCGTGTATAACTTTGTAGAATTCCTCGATGTGAAGGTGTCACACATCCAGAAAATGTGCCTACTTGGTGAGGCAGTCCACTATCACCCACACCTCATCATGCTTAAGATGTCCGCGCTGCGGTGAGTCACAAAATCCATCATGATATGTTTCCCTTCCACTCGGCTACTTTCGGGAGGCTGGAGTAACCTGCGGCCTCACGATTCTCGGCCTTTACCCGGATGTGGCGTGAGACATCGTCGAACAAAATTCGCCACATGTTTCTTTATCCACTCTAGTAATATTGACAATGAGATCTCGGTACATCTTCGTACCACACGGATGCACTACAAAACGAGAGCAATGGAACTCCTTGAGAATCTCCTCTCTCAGATCTGTCAACTGGGAACCACAACCCGTCCCCTATACCAAAGGCTATCATCAGTGTGAATGGCCCAGCCTTCATCACTTGTACTTAGTGGCCTGCCAGTCACGATGGACAATATCTGCATGTCACTCTCCACACAGGACTTAATCACTTTACTCAGTAGGGAAGGTGTAGCCACTAAACTTCCCAAAACACCCTGAGCTTGATCACTGTACTGTAGTCCAAATTGTCCCACAACCTCGAGTATCTGCCACTCCTGGGAAGCTACACTAGACAGTACTCCCTGTGACTTCCGATTGAGTGCCTCAGCCACTACATTTGCCTTATCGGGATGGTAATGCAAAGTGAAGTCATAGTCTTCTAGATATTCCATCCACCTGAGTTGTCTCATGTTGAGGTCCCGTTGTGTTGTGGTATAAAAATACCTCCGAACTACTCACCGTATAGATGTTGGCGCAAGCCTTCAAGGAAAAAGACTATGACCGCCAACTCCATGTCATGTGTAGGGGTAATTCGGCTTGTGGTTCTTCAAGCGTCGAGGCTCCACCAAGCTACAACCCTCCAGTGCATCAGAACACATCTCAGTCCGTCCTTCGAAGCATCGTAGTACCTTGTACATCCTATCCTTTCGGGACTATCGGGATAGGGGTTGAAGTAAACCTCATTTTTAATTCCTGGAGATACCGCTCACTTTAGTCATTCACTCAAACTTGACCTCTTTCAGTTTAATCTTGTCATGGGTGCAACTAGTGGGAAATCTCGTATAAATCTCAGTAGTACCTGCAATCCCGAAGTGCGGCTATCTCGAAGATTGACTTGGCCTCTCCC
>JAEQBH010006418.1:0-160952 GCA_016808115.1 Tetrastigma voinierianum
AAGATCTAAATCAATTCAATGTATGAATATCAAATTAATGAAGATGTCTTTTAATAGAAACTTAAGACGATACAAGTGCTAAGGCACCGCCTTTAGAGCACTTCTCTCTCAACAAATCCCACTCGCAGACTAAAGCCAATCACTTTCAGATTCATACCTAGGCAAGTAGATGTGAATCACACTTTTTTTGGGGAAGTGGCTTAGCCAAGAGATCAAACATATTTTGATCAGTGGGCATTTCTCTATCTTTACATCATGATCACCAAAGATTTCTCAAATCAAATGGCATCACCTTTAGACCTTTGATGAGATCGTAGTTCCTTTTGCTTTCGCAATGGCTCTATTATCATCCCAATATTAAAGTATTAGATCAACAATGCTAGGGACCACTCCTAGTTCATAAATGAACTACCTTGTTCAAACCGCTTCCTAAGCTGCCATCAGAAGCAACAATGTACTTTGATTCAGTTATAGAATCCACAGTCATCTCATATTTGGAACTCTTCCAATTGACTGTGCCACTATTAAATGCGAACATTTAGCTTGATTAAGATTTGGAGTCATTTCTATCAAATTATTAGTTGGCATCTTACCATAAGATCCCCATCTCCATCAATCAAGAACAACTAGTCCCTTCAAGTACTGAGGATATTCTCACAGCCCACCCAATGACCCTCACCTAGTCCAACCGTATATAGCCAGGACTCCTCGTGAGTATATGATACGCGTAGTCTCAGACATTACATAACGTACATGATTAATCCTATATCCTAAACATACGCGGGCTACTCAAACCTCACGTGTCCTCCCATCTTGTGCCTGGTCACATGGACTCGAGAGAGTGATCCCACTTCGGGCATGAGAGAATCATCCCTCTCGATCACCCCACATAAACCCTGACAATCCTGGCTGATGATGGGATCGTGGGCACTGCCAACCTACGACTGATTCCCATAGAATTATATCCCCAATGATTAGCTGTTTCTCCAAGGTCTTTCATGGAGAAAATCTTGGATAGTCAACATATTGATGATTAAATATCGAGACGTCACCCAATACTTCTAATATGCCATCCACATACTGACTACGAATGACCAAGACTCCACTAACCTCTTGTACAACAAGGCACATCCTCATTTTGTGAGAAATCAAACTCTTTGATTGTCTCATTAAATCATATATTCCAACTCCTAGATGCTTTGCTTCAATCCATAAATGGATCTCTGAAGTTTGCATACTTTATTGCCATTTCTAGGTATGAAGACTCCATTGTGGCCATACACATTATCATTACTTAGGCTTCTCATGCAATCACTTCAGTATTCATTTGCCATATCTCATAATCATAATGAGCAAATGGCCAGGAGTCCTTATAGATTTAAGCATGGCCACTCGCTTAAAAGTCCCATCGTTAGCCAATTCCTTGTCTCCTTAACGATAACCTTTAGCTTGCAATAGCTTCCAGGTGGCCAACCTTACCTTCCATGCCTCGCTTTCTTCTCCTTTGGACCACTTGCACCCTATGGGTTTTATCCTTTCGGGGTGGTTCAACCAATGTCCATACTTGGTTGATCTCATAAACCATCTCCACTTCATAATATTCAGGCCATTTGTCGACTTTAACTTTATCTGCAGACCCATAGGTAGTAGGCTCATCGACCTCAATGAGTAATACGTTTCACTGTTCACTAATGAGAAATCCATATTTCTCTAATACATACGTATCCTACTTGAGATACGATGTGCTTGTGTTTTAGAAGGATCAGTTGCTACTTCATCAAATGAATAATGGGTTTTTGAATAAGCCAATCATCTTACGCCTGCTTAAGCACTTTGAACTTCACTAAGTTCACCTTTATGTTCTCAATTTGCTTTTCTCACAAACTTCTTTTCTAAGAAGACTCGATGTTTTGAAATGCAAACAATCTTTATTCCAAAGTGTTGTAGAACTAATATCCAATTTTCTCCTTAGAATATCCTACAAACATACACTTGTCAGATTTAGCTTCTAGCTTGTCTAAAAAAATTTGCTTCTTATAAGCTAGATAACCCCATACTTTCAGGTGAGAAAAACAGGACCTTTCATAGTCCATAGTAAATCCCTGAATCGAAGGTGGATCTGACCTTCCTGTTTAGCACCTAAACAAAGAATCCTCATGTGCATACCTCTAAAGTGACTTGAGAGTAGATCTCTTGCCCATCATAAACCTTACTAAGTCCAATAAGGTTCATTATTCTCTTAACAACGCCTAACAATGTATGCGTGTGTAAGATGGAGTCCACTGATAAAATCTCGTTATGCTGAGGATGATTCAGAAACTTGGTCAAGGTCCCAAATTACTGATCTCATCTAAGTGATTTGATATTTCTAAGTTGCTTTCTACTTCATATCTCACCTTCAAATTTTCAGTGATTCTAAATTTATATCTCATAAGATATAAGTACCCAAATTATGAATGATCATCCATAAGATAATGAAGAATAACCACCTTCTAGCATTAATGGACAAAGGATCACAAACATCTTAATGTATTAGGGTATAATGGTCCATAAGCATGTTCACATTTTCCATAAAGGGTAAACTCACCCATCTTTTGTCAATGCTAAGATTCATGTGTCAAATGATTCATGATCAAATGACCGCTACCAATTGTGTGAACTTTACTATGCATCTCTTACCATATTATGCACAATGCCATGAGGATGATTTCGATTATCCCCTTTCGCCTTTATTGTCATTAACATTTAAAATTGATCGACATATCTAATATGTAAATCTACGTTTAACGTACTCACTAGTACACAAAATTGATATTCAATTAATGTTCTTCATCACATGTTCATAAGAAACTTCATCCAAATTTAAACAAATATCACTAAAGAGCTCAAAAAACATAAATCCATAGAACAACAAATTTAAATCTGCACCATTGCCTATCCATAGGCTCCGACTCTCCTCGTGAGCTTCCACGATCCCCAGCCCTTATCAACCATATGTATGGTTTCACAACTTAGAAGACTCTTCCGCCCTACCCATTGGGCGGGTCCGAACTAGATTCTTGGGGATTTCTAAGCATTTACTTATTTCACTTTGTCAAAACCATTTATCAAAACGTAAGTAATTTTAATTTAAAATCAATAAACATTTACATTTAACAAATACATTTACATGAAGGCATTCCATGCTTTTTCAAACATCATAAAAATAGATGTTCGAGTTCAAATTATTTTTTACAAACAATGTTCAAAAACAATGGAGGAACACTACACACGGCACATCGAATTATTTCGTATGACCCGACGCCTCTCCCGATCATTTTCGTTCTTGTTCACTGTACCCATACATTTATTAAAATACGCTAAGCATTTTCATGCTTGTGGTTCTATACAATTCCATTCTTCGCTGCAATGAGGTCTAATCACAATTTTACGTAAACAACATTTTCAAATCTTGATAATCAATGTCAATGTAAACATACTTATTTCATATACAATCATTATGTCTATCGATCATTCCTTAAATATACATTTTCATATGCAATAAATCATTTATAACCAACCAAGTGCGTTTACAATGCTCTTTCATTTCAATTTGCAATCATGCTTTTCAATACCAATATGTCGACAATCTCAAATTCACTTAGTTCCGCCTTAATGAATTTAACCTATGTTTTCAAGATACAGTGATATCTAATTTCATCTAGTGACTTCCGCCCCGCTGGTCAGCAGACCAGATAAAACATTTGCTTGGCAACATAGCCGGGTCCCACGGAAGGTTAATCGGTTATTAAAAATCAATTCGTGAACACTATTGATACTGTCCCGCTGGGCTGTTGATCGGAGTGACACATCAATACGCTGTCTTAGTAATCGCTTAATTGACCCTTTATCGTATACCAATCTATCCTACGCGAATTAAACGATTAATATCTTGCCAAGGACATTCAAACTTTATAATAAAATACAATACAATATGTACATTTGTATAAACAACGGTTTTCAATGCTCATACAATTTCATATGCAAACATTCTTTACAATCAATTGCCTCAAATCAATTAAAACAAATTAATATGTTTTTCTTATGATTTATAGAACAAACATTTCAAATCTTCAACGAATAGAGAAGATAGAACAAACCAATCTATCTCTTTCTTTTCTTGCCTTTTAATCCTAGCCCTAGGGTCGTTATCCCTAACTTTGACCCTCACAGCAAATCACACATCACATTTAGTGAACTAGTACTAATCACACTTAACGAATATCGTCAAGGCGAAGTAAAGCTTTGTCGAGGCGATGAGATATGGTACGTTTTTCACTTAGTTTCATTCTTAATTGAACTCCCATTAATCATTTATTAAGGTCTTAAATTCCAGGTACAACAGACTTCTAACAAAATCCAAAAATTCTCTCGTCGTGAACAAGCACCTACGCCGCGGCATAGGCCTCGCGGCATAGTGTGAGCGGCACCCGAGTGCATTTTAATTCCGACCTGCCGCGAGGGCATCCCACGCCTATGGCGTACATGGCTGCCGCACATGGGTTCCTGAGGCCGTACAGAGGAGCCCCACGTTTACCCAGATTTTCTTGCCTTAATGATTTTTCTTCAAAAAATCCTCAAAACCCAAACAAAACACGAGAATCAATTCCTAATAACATCTTAATATCATCCTAAACCAACCATGAGTAAAACCCATGGATGGATTAGGCTTTTCAACCTAAAACATCATTTAAAGAAATCTGTGGTTTGGTTCTACCTTTAATCCCTTTGGAATCTTCTTCACCCAAGATGCTTGATCACTTAGAAGCAAGGGAATGGGGATGATTCCTTACCAAAACCTTGATTTCTCCTCAACCTTGCACTCTCTTCTCTCACTTTCTCTCACGTTTGTGCTCAAATGAGCATTCTAAGACCACATTTGGTCTTATTTATCTATTTATGTAAGGGCCAAGGTTCGGCTTTACACACAAATTCCATTTCTCATTTTTCTCTTTTTGGCATTCTCATTTCACTTTCATTTATCATTTAATTCACTCTTTTTCATTTAGGCTTATTCCTATTCTTAACCCCTAGGTCCTCATTTTACAAAATTCCAAATTTGCTCTTTTTCAATTTTTTAGCATATAATAATTCCGGTTCAATCAATTTCATTTTAGCATATGATATTTAATCATATGCTCACATATTCATTTCAATTTTTCACAATTTAACAATTTATCGCTTTCCCGAAACTCCTAGTTTGGCCTTAATTTATACCCTAATATATAATAAAATTATTATAAAAATTATATGATATTTTGGGGCGTTATACAACTGCATCAAATACCTAAATGTTGTCAAGAGAAATAATACTTAGCATTAATGCCATAAATACCTGAAGATGATGGAGCATTATATGCCACCTTCTTCTTGGATTCCACGTAAGCCTTGCAATTTCTCTTCCAATGGCAATCTTGATCACAATAGAAGCAAGCTCCTTACAAGGTAGTCTCTCTGGGCCTCTTCTCACCCCCATTTTCCTCGCCTATCTTGAGCACGCCGATCAATCCCTGCAAGGTGGACATAATGTAGTCCATCCTATGGTCAAGCACAAACTATGAAAAACTATCGAGTAAACTAGCCAGAATCACATCTACACTCAATTCAAATTCCGTCAAATAACCCAATTGATTCAACCTCACAATGTGTTCATACATCAGTGCATGTTGTGCTAGGGATGTCCCTCCTCCATCTGGAACCAAAGGTAATGAGACTTTGAATATTTACCGCTCGCTCATTATAATGTTCCCTTAGATGGCGATTGCGGAATATGCATCCATAGTCTTATACGTCTAAAACTCGTGACATGGAGGTGGATAATCAATCCCACCTCATTAATATCAACCAAGCGCTTTGATATGCCCCTCCGAACGCTTTCAAGTGCATCAACCATTGGGATCAAGGGAGTGGCTCCAACAAGGACATAGGTTAACCTTTCCCTTTGAGAACTATTCTCACCCTTTAGCCGCCCAAGAAGTTACTCATCAATTTATTGGAATCCATTATTAATTGCTAGTTCACATTCGTTGACATGGTTTGATTCTAATAACCTAGATGTAAAAGAGATTATGTTAGATTGTACTTAAAATGCATGATTCTTATGGCTTGACAATTAAGCATTATGGCTCCCACTATTTTATTACGAATCCATAGCCCTCACTATTGATCTGAGATAACCTATATGGAGGTTCTCTTAGTGGGTCGATATCCAATATTACCAAGAATGACCTTGAGTTTACCCAACAAGCCACCTTGGGTCAAAAGGTAGGTATCTTGTCCATACCAATTGCAATCCTATGCAATTATCAAATCCAATGCTATCAACCTGATTCAGGCACTATCATCGGGCTATCAACTCATGATACGTGTACATCTTATGTACACTGACTCAATTGCATCTCTATCCAATATTAACCTTGGGTTTTCCCAACAAGCTAATGAGTCTAGTTAAGGCCAGCCCACTAATCAGGAAAACTCATTTCCATGGATAGAACATGTCCTTATGTAGAGGGTTGGTTTACCTAACAACTCCTAATTCCAGAAGAACCCTGTTCATACTATATATGAGTGGAAGACGTTAGCCTTGATATTAATAATTTAGGGCTTTCTTTAGATAAGTCTCATCATTTCATTAGCATGCTTTATCCATTCATCTTATGAAATTATAAAGATAGTTACTCTAATTACAAGTGCATGATTATGGATGATTCATAATCAATTCCATGAGCCAAAATGGAATTGATTAGTCAAACTCTAGTGATATGTAATGATTATTATGCCCCATGAAAATAAATCGGGATTTACATTTTGCTGTCTTCTTTCTTAGATCCTCCTCCATGCTCCTTCTCCTTTGTGTCTTCACCAACTAATCCTAATCCTATGTAATCTAATTACATACATTCAAAGGAAGAACCTCAAGTTACATTTGAGGGGGATTTAGATGAGAAGAAAAATACATAGAGAAAATAGAGAGAGGTAGGGAAAAGCAGGCCCTATTTACCCAAAAAGTATTAATAATCAAATGCAATATGCTCAAGCACCATTAGGCAAAGTCCATAATCATCCATCATGCCAACATACACCCTTAAACTTGCATTCTCTAATGCAACCCATTGAAAATTAAAGATAATGGCATCCCAAGATTCCAATTTAACAAATGAAGGTATCAACACTTCATCCCAAAACTTATTCAACTCATGAACCTCAACTAATTCAACTCATGAATCACAATTGATTCAACTCAGAATTCTAACTGATCCAATCCCCATGAATCTCAATCATACCAACTTCTCTGAATTCTAAATCCATCTCAACTTCAATCAAAGTTGACAAAAGAGATGTATTGGTTAAAAATCTCTTGAAGGAAATTTCAACAAAGTTTTTCAAACTTTAAAACATGATTCCATAAATTTTAAGGCTGAAAAATTCAACCTCAATTTGCATATTTCACCCTCAGTCTAGAACAGAGAAGTGTGCTCCAAAATACACAAACCCGGAAGAAGAAAAAAATGACAAAACACCAAACTGCAGGGGCTCACGTTGCAATGTGAAGACCGCACGTTGTGACGTGAGCGTTGGGAGATGAAGAACACTACCATCCATGTCACAATGTCAACCTGCATGTCGTGATGTGATCACTATGTCCCAAGACTACCCGGTGATCAAGTGCGACATCACAACATAGAGAACCAACGTCCTACGCTCTCGCTTCAAAGCCACCACGTCAGCATTGTCTACAGCTAGATTCACCAACGCCGCAATGCTATGACGCCTCCTACAGATCGAATTTTCAACTGATATGAAAAATCCCAACTTTGGGTGTTTGAATCTCATCCAAACCATTTTTCTTACATAATAACCATCATTGATCATCACATGACTAGATTACATGAAGGAAAACACAGATGGAACTTTTCAAGATTTGAACTCATTTTCAAAGCTTTTGGAAACCATAGGTTCAAAAACTCTTAACATATATCTGATTTGATGAAACTAAGTGAGCTCCGATACCATTGAAGGGATTCCACAGAGCCAAGAGCACTGTAGCACAGCGGATATAACAAAAAAAAAACTTGGAATCCCACCTTTTGGACCAACTTAGTTCATCAAAACGAATCAAAAAAAAGACCAAGAGTTCAAAGCATCATATACCTTTGTAGATCCTCGCTTCAAGGATGTTTTCAAATTTTTGGACTGTGAATGAACCACATCCTTGGTTCATCTCTAACGGTATCCACACAAAGATGAGACCCAAGAACCTCCGAGGAGATGGAGTTGAAAGCAAACTCGGTGCTAGCCAATTTTGGTTTCAGTAAGGGAGGAAGAAGAATGGATTCGATGCTCTCAAATCTCCCTCCGTCTTGGTTATTCTTCTCAAGAACAAAAGAGAACTCACAACTCTCAAGATTTGGAGATTAGGGTTTCATTCATCATCCCTTTGGGTTAGGGTTTCTCCCATAACCACATATTTATAGGAGAAACCTACCCTATGAAAAGACTAAAAACCCTCACCATGATGGAATATGCTACATCCCCATACACAACATGCTCTCTCATGGGCCTTAACCCATGAATGCTTTTGCCTATCTCATTCTCTAAATGTAATCCTAAACATACCCTAGCAAATTTCTAATCGTGTGTGGGTATATTAAAAGTAAAATGAATTTTCGAACTAAACGAGAAACCCTGAATTAATAATAGAGACAAGGGTAAAGTGGTCATTTACTACTTTAGATAAAAGGTATAAACAATAAGGTTATATGCTATTATGGAATAAGATGAAAAGATGGGATGCCAAAATAGAAATTTAATAAATTGAAGTGCAATTAATAGAAGGATGGAGGACCAAAAGGTAAATAAAATAGCAATTATTAAGGGGGAGGGAGACAAAATAACTCATTTTGTCTCCCAAACAAGAGAGCCATACGGGTTAAGCTGAAGAAGGAAGAGGAAAAGAGAGAAGAAGAGAAGAAGAGGAAGAAGTAAGAGGAGAAGAAGAAGAAAAGAAGGAGGAAAAAAGGTATGGAACTAGAGGGACTTATAGTTTGTATGGATCAAAGGGTTTAAATTGCAAGTAATTGAGTTAGGTTTAGAACAAACCCTAAAAATCTTGGTGTTTAGTCAGTGTATGGGTTATAACCCATATTAGAGTTGTTTGGAAATAAATTCAGAAAGGTTTTTGAAAATACATGTAATGAAAGATGAATTGAGTAAAATTGAGGATTTCAAGATGAATTTGGAGTGGTTTTGATGTGTATATGGAGGTTGAGTTGATTTTGCATCAACATATGGAAAATGGAAGAAAAACACTGGCCATTCCTGAAAAATTCAAGGGACTGTCTCTTATGACAGCAGAATGCTCGTTTCTATTTCGCGCTGTGATTTTAGCCATAACTTGCCTATTTCTTATCCGATTTGGAGTGATTCAAGTGGATAATTAAACTAGACTTGCTAAGAAGAACCAAACATCAAGAAACCTGCATTGTCAAATTCCTGATTCTAGGGTATCAAAATCTCACCAAAGTAGGTCATGTTCAAGCCACTTCGGGTTCATTTTTTTAACATAGGTTAGCCGTTGTTTTTGGACGTAGTATTTCTCTGCGGTTCGACAGTGATTCCAATTGGAGAAACCCCTTAAAGACTTTAGCTTCAAAAGAGTATAAAGAACCAAACAAATATGGAGTTAAGACATTGAAAAATGGTATTTAAACAAATCCTTGTGTAAAATCGTAAAATGACTAGTTTGGCATGAAAATGCCATAACTTGAATTTGGATGAATCAATTGAACATTCCAATTTCTAAGCAAAGTAGATTCATAGAGGAACAAGAAAAGGATTTGAATTGAGGGCATTAAGGTCATTTTAAAGAAAAGAGTAATTTGGTCATTTCGATTCCAGATTTTTTTTAAGTATGGTTAAATGGGATTTAAGTGAATGTGGATGGTCAGGAAATGAATGTGTATGGTGGATTAAAATGGAAGTTATGGTTAATGGTTAGTTGTGGTTTTTCTTGAAAAAGGTGAAATGACTATCTGACGAAAACGAGAATTGAATATCAGGAAGCAAGCTGATCGAGCTGAACCTGCGGAGTGTAAATGATGTTTCAAATCGAGTTTTAAAAGTGAACGATTTTGATGTTAAAATGAAAAGTTTAATGTAAAATGAAAAGTTTAATGCATATGTTTATCTTACATCAATATATATATTTATATTAAATTATATATGTATGCATATGTTAGCGCACATGGAAGTTTAAAAATGTGTAAAGAATGCATAAATGTATAAAATGATAAAGTAAAGGATTTAAATGGATTTAGAAATGTATTTTGAAAAAGGTTTTAATTCGATGGTTACCCTAACCCCATATGACTGTTATAACTCGATATCTACGAGGTACCTTAAGCGTAAGGATCTAGAGGGTAAAGTTATAGGTTACTAACTCCGAGGAGGTGTAAAGGAACAGTGTTTGTAGTGAATATCTCTTACATCGTGATAAGCGTGCTATGACTGAACCCTATGCAAAGCGTGGAGTTCAGCCGTAGTGGTTATGATCGAATGAGACTGCCCCTCACCGCTTCGCACTTAAAACTGCTCTACATTTATCCCTAGGTTCCATCAAGAAAGAAAGAAAGAAAGAAATAAAAGAAAGAAAGAAAGAAGAAAGAAAGAAAAAGTTTAAGGTATAAATTGATTTTAATCAGATAAGCATGTATTACTTGATATATACCGAAAATGTTATCTTTAATGGAAATGTACACTCATTGGGCCTCAGTCATCTTTTCCAGATGTTTCAAAACATTTTCAGGACTCCTAGACAGTGCGCCTAGAGTACCCTTCTCGTGGCAAAGAGTTTGGTCATCTGAGAGACGACGATCGTGATTTCATTGTATATACATTTTGCATATTGTATATATTGAATATTTCTGTCATGTATAAAGGTATATATGTATATATTTTGAAAGAACCATGGCTTTGATCCTCCCTTTTCAAAGGATTTGAGGTAATGAGAAGTGTCATTTAATTCCTATTGCTCAAACCTTCTCTGATAAAATGTGCAAATAATCAAATAAGGTTTGAAATGTTTATTGATTAGAAGTGAAGGAATGTAATATCTTTAAACATAATCTGAAGTTAACTGTTTAGTATATTATAAGCTAAATATGAATTTCTAAAATAAAACAGAGAGCACTCCAAAATTAAAATTGGGAGACAAGGGTAAAGTAATAATTTCACTTGAGGACCCAAGGGCAATAAAGCCAAAAGATAATATGCCAAACTAGAATTTAGAAGAAGCTACGGGATTCAAGGCAAATAGAAAAAGATGAATAGAAATAGAAGAGAAGTGGGACCAAGATGCAATTTTCAGAAAACTTAAAGCAAAATGGATACTTTTACTGGCCAACATGGTCCCTAGCAAAAACATGTGGATTTAAGACCAAATTGTCTCATTGAGAACACAAAAAACGTGAATGAAAGAGAGAGAAGGGGAGATGAAGAAGAGCAGAAGAGTGAGGAGTTCAAGAAGGATTCAAAGGTACGGATTCTATGATATTTGTATGGAACTACTTCAACTTGAGTATAAACTTGGATTTTTGTATGGATCCTTGGTTTTGTTTGGTTAATGGTTTGCCCCAAACCTAGTGGTTTGATAAAAGTTCATCCCAACATGAGTTTTTGTTGGTACTGATTTCTTTCTAGGGCTTCGACAGGGATTTCATCCTAACCCAAAAGATTAATGTGGAGTAAGGTGGGTGAAAACCCCCAAATGGGAAAACATGGGGAACCCTCCCTTTCGAGGTTGGATTCATCGGGAGCAGCCCTGCAAGGTGCAGTGAGTTTGGGTTAGAACAAACTCAACAAATCCTCATTTATTTGTATGGGTCAACCCACATTAGAGTTATTCATGAGTGTAATCATGATAGATTTTGAAGTAAAACATAAGATTAGAAGAGGAATTTAATAGGAGTGTTAGAGGTCATAAAACAATATGAAATGTTTGAGGTGTATATGAATGTGCAAGTGGAAACTGAATCAAGTATCAAAATATGGATAAAGGGGGAGAAAATACACATTCTCGCAAATTTGATGTGTACCTAAGTATTAATCTCTACCGTAAGCAAAGTGTATCGCAGACATGAACAAGCAAACAAAGACACCTGCTCGCTTCCCAATTTCGACCGGGCTGATTTGCCATAACTTCCTCATTTCATCCGGATTTGAGTTGATTCATGGAAAATAAAAATATACTCAAGGAATCAAACATAAAGAAATAGACATCGTCACCTTGATTCTATGGCCCAAAATTCACTCAAAGTGGGGCCATGTGCAAGCCAAATTCTACTGCAGTTTTGATCATAAAGTACCCAAGTTGTTTTGACGTAACTTGAGTTTCTAAGTGTTCAATCAAGTGATTCCAGTTGGCAGAACCCTTAGAACCCCAGCTTTAAATGAGTACTGTAAAGACTCAGTGTCAAAAATGTGGTCACCCCGAAAAAATGAGTAATACAAACTGTCCCTAGTGATAATTCCAGAATTGACTAGTTGGCATTAAAATGCCATAACTTTATTTTGATGCAGATCCAATTGGAATAGACTCCAATTTCTAATTAAAATAGATTCATCGAGGGACAAGAATATATGAATGAGTATTTATGAATGAGTATACATGAATGAGTATACGTGGAACGAATATGTGAATGAGTATTTATGAATGAGTATACATGGAATGAGTATACGTTGAATGAATACGTGGAATGAGTATTTATGAATGAGTATACACGAATGAGTATAATGGAATGAATATGTGAATAAGTTTTATGAAATGAGCACATGAATGAGTTTATGAATGAATATATGAAATGAGCATATGAAATGAGCACGGAATGAGTTTATGAAATAAGTACATAGATTGAGTATATTTTGAAAATACGAAAATGATCATGGAATTGAAACGTGATATTTAAAACCGAATGAAGGTGAACGATAATAAGGACGGACCATCAAACTAATCCGTCATAAATGTGAATAATGAAAAGTGAATATGGAATTGAAATGTGATATTTTGAAAACCGAATGATAATGAATGATGATAAAGACTGGATTCATTGAACTTAATCCGCCATAAATGAATTAATTGATATATCGACGATCGCCCTGACGGATGCAATAAACGGCGATCTGGCCATGAAGGCACTCAAATTTTCCAACGTCCCACTCGCGGATGCACCAATCAGCATCCGTCATGATGGCATATGGCATTGAAGAATGTCCTACCAAGTGATGCACCAATCTAAGATCCGCCTTGATAATGTATGATACGAATTTGATACCACGGTCGGATGCACCAAACGACATCCGTCGCGACGAGAACCGACAATTGATACCACGCGGTCGGATGCACCAAACGCAAGATCCGCTGGCGACGGGAGAAATCACAAGCGATACCACGCGGCTCCGGGATGCACACCAAACGGCATCCGCTGGCGACGGAGAAAGAACCGAATAATTGATACCACGCGGTCGATGCACCAAAACAAAGATCCGCCATGATGGGAGAACCGGCAATTGATAGTTTCCACGCGGCTCTGGATGCACCAAACGGCATCCGCTATGATGGGAGAACCGACACCGATACCACGGTCGGGATGCACCAAACGACATCCGCCATGATGGGAGAATCGACAATTGATACGCCCACGCGGTCGGGATGAACCAAACGGCATCCGGGCTGGCGACGGAGAATCGGTCAATGATACCATGTGTCTGATGCACCAAACGGTGATCCGTCATGCGATGGGAGAACCAAATAAGTGATACCACTCGGTCGGATAACCCAACGATCCCGCCATGATGGGAGATAGAATCGTTAATGTATAAGCACATTACCATCGATAATAAGGGGTGGGATTCATCAAACTTAATCCGCCAAATTGTGAATCTAATAGTTATGTGAAATAGCCAACATTGACGAAAGTGTAATGGAATTGTTATGAATATGCTTAAATCTCATGAATTGATTGTGAAATGAATTGTTGCATTGAGAATGCATAATATGATATGGTAAATGATTTGGTATATTGAAAGCATGCTAAATGAATAGCATGAGTATATGTGGGATACAAAGGCATTATTTGAAAATGCATGTGTTATTATGTGGTGAATGTTATGGGTGCTTTGAATTTGTAAATGGTCATGGGATTACCCGAAAAGAAGTGCTTTCGCTTAATTAAAAAGGTCTAAAATGGAATACAACATAAACAACATGTTTCGAAAGATAATTGAAAATGCTTGAGTAAACCTGCCCAAATGGATCAACCTGCCAAGTTTCCGGGATTCGTCGCGACACTTTGAAAAATAAAAAATTTAATAAGACGTAAATAAATGTTTTCGATTGAAACGCTTGAGTAATTCGCCCAAATTGATCCGCCAACCGGCCAAGGTGGAATTCGGGTCGCGACACTTTTGAAAATGAAAATTTAATAAAACGAAAACTAAAAGGATTTAACCCGCATTCCGCACATGAAATGTAATTTAAAGGGAGTTGATTAATGGCTTCGACCGTGATAATGATAAGAGTCTAATATGTATTGGTATTAGTTTGATTTGACTCTGTATGAATTTAATATGACTTGATCTGTTCCGAATTGCCATTGTATACGTATAAGTTTACTTTGAATATGATTTGATCTATCATACATGTAGTAGATATGAGTTACAACCTGTAAAAGACATGACACAGGGAAGTAATATGAACAAGATAATGATAAGGGAATCGAAAAGAATAAAAATCTACATGTATAATATGAGATGAGTTAGAAGTCACATAAGAATAGGCTTCATATATGCATAAGTAAAAGTAAATGTAAAAAGATAGTGACAACGTATCTTGGTTATTATCACATCAGGTTTGATATGTTCCCACCTAAGCCGCAGTTTAGCACAAGTGTTCAACTGTAGGTACCAAGGAGGAGATAAGAGGGATGTGACATTCCACACCGCCAGACGGCCATCTCGCAGGATAGGGAAGCTCACCAAGACTTTTTCCGCAATCTGAAGTGCTTGTATTAGATATGTACATGTATGGCAATTGTATAAGTAATTGGGACTTAGCATATGTGTAGAGATTTTAATGTGGATACCACTCCTGGTAGTTCCTTTTGTATATGTGAAATGACTTTTTATTATTACAAAATTATTTGTATACCCACAGGTATAAGTTAAAGCTCAAAAGTAAAGAGGCCGAAGTTTCGCACTCGAAACCTGCCTCCGATTCTCGCCAATCAGCCTGATATGGACCTGGTGCATAACAAATGTATATATGTATATATTGTGTTTGATTGGGTTGTGGATTTATGAGTCCTAAAAACTAAGTTGAGAAGTCGAGGATTGAAAAATTAGAAGTGTTTTTAAATAAGCTACAGGTTTTGTAAATTTGGGAAAGTCCGAAACAAGAGGAAATCATTCCAATTTTTCAAAATTCAAGTGTTTGAAAAAGAAAGAAAAAAACAAAAATTTATCACTGCCGCATTATTTTCTAAAGATATGCTAAGGATTTTAAAGGGGTTCATTCCATGGATTTTATCGACTATTTTTGAGGGGAAAAGTTTCTATATCCATCGAGTGTCTGAGGTCCCCTCTCGTTAATGAGGTTAATCCGCTCTGGGATCCTTCAACGTGGTATCGTATTTCACCATGAAAATGTTATAAAAGATTTGAAATTTTTATTTTCATAATTGCTTAATGTTTTATTTTAAAATTTCCAGATAAATTATTTATGTGGATTTAAAATCAAATATGACATTACATGACATATTAAAATTTTGAATCTCGCGTAAAATGCAAGCTGCCGAGGCCGACCTCCCACCAGGAGAGCTCCTGAGGCATTAGTACCACCACCCGAGGAATATGTTGATGAGTCTGCTTATGTTCCTCCACCCACGCGAGCGAGCCGAATTTCTATGCCACCACGCATGTACGCCACCGCTCCCGAGGTCGTGGAGGACAGACACCTTTAGGAGCAAGATGGCTCGCTTTAGCCACTCGCTGCTACAATGCACTCGAGAGCCAGAGCTTCCTATGGTAGGCGAGTTACAGCACGTAACTACAGATGGATCGGGAGACCCAAAAGGCTCTCACATGGTTGGGAGGGAAATGAGCCTAGCCTACCAGCATGCAGTTGTATAGAGGAGCGCATGGCTCCCTGCTTCCGCCTTTCTCCACGGACGAGCATTACGTGGAGGGCGCTCATAGGAGATAAACAGAGGGAGGTCTTCAAGGGCCGCTCAAGGAAGAGCTTACGATAAGCCTTGCTCCACCAGCAAATAGCGTAGATGCTAAGGCCGAGGAGTTCTTGAAGCTAGAAGGTGGGTACCTCCGTGATTGATTATGAGCGGCGTTTTCCGAGCCTGTCGCATGTCCCATTTATTGTGATGACGAAGTTCTCAAGACTAAGAGGCTTGGTCGAGGTCTTAGTCCAACATTGGGGACCACAAGAGCCGACAAAGACACACGTGAAGGCCAGCTTAGTAGCTCAGCTGGGGTGGCTGAGAGGGAGAATGGGGTTGAATCCCGTGCCAAGTGCCCAATCGGGCGACGTAAACTGAGTGGACGGTGTGTGGAGGTCTCAAGAAGGGGCTCAAGAGGGGAGGAAAGACACACACTGGGTGCACAGCCCAATCAAAGGGGCACGCCTAGCCAGTGGTCAGGAGGCCACGTACGTAGCGCTCCAAGGGTCCAAAGCCGAGTGTGCCTGGGCAGGTGGGAAGAACCATTATGGTGAGTGCGGCACAGCAATGCTTTATGAAGTGACAATGATGACTTTGCCAAAGAGTGCCCATGCATAGTTTCGCAAAGTGGATCAGATGGGCAGACAAGAGGCGCCTGGCCAGGTAGAGGTCAGTTCGTATCGAGAGGGGCTCAAAAGTGTAGGCCCCACTACATTTACTTTCGACCGAGGGATCACTGTAGAGGTCACCATCTGTGAGGGACGATGGGACGACCTCGTATTAATGTGCTAGTGTTCAAGTAGCCACCCAAATAGGAGGGAAGATAAGACCAGAGGTCGCGCATGGTACTATCCAAGTTTCGAGAGTGATGCTTATGTCTTAATAGATCTATCCGTGTGCTACTCACTCACTATTTCTCTGAATTCTATCAGACAAGTGGAATGATGTAGGATACAAATTTCATATAGATTGTAGTATGGTGGCCCTCTTCCTACAGAGATTCACTTATATAAATGTATGTAGTATACACGGGTTGTAGAAAGGATTATCGAGTATTATGAGTTTATGGCCAACGGTATCATTGACATCCGTGACTTCGATGATACTGTGGACGGACCGTCATTCTCGACATCACGCCACCATGGATTGTTTCAAGAAAGAAGCAAGCTCAGGAACAGGGAACCGTAGATTACTGTGGGGTAAGAAAGATATTGTCCTCGAAAGTATGGATGTCCGTGGATGATGGCTAGAAGATGTCTCAAAATCATATCCGGTATCTGAAATTTCTACGCAGCCGAGGTAGAGAGATGATGATGAGACCGGAAGATATCTGCAGTTAGAGAATTTTCTGATGTGTTTCCCGCATGACTCTCCAGATTACCCCTGCACAGATCGATTTTCGCATCGAGTTAGCCCCTGGGACATAACCGATTTCGAGAGCGCCATGATGGCCCCGCACTGAAAGAACTTAAGGTGCGTATGGAAGAAATGGTCACGCAGTTCACAGATCGAGCACGTCTCCTCGGGAGCACCGGCTTTGCTATTTGTGAAGAAGAAGGATCTTAAGTACGCGATTATGTATTGATTACGAGAGTCAATAAGGTAAATAATACGTAATCAAGATCCTTCTTCCCGAGGATCGACATGATCTCTTGATCACCATAAAGGAGCCAAGGTATTCCCCAAGATTGATTTGAGGTCAAAGCTATCATCGCTGAGAGTTCATGACGAGGATGTTCACAAGACAAAGATTCATCACTCAGACGGCATTTTCAGTTTCTAACATGCCATTTGACTTACGAATGCCTCACCATTTGCATGGATCTCATGAACAGATTTTCGCATCTTACTTAGATCGCTTGTGATCATGTTTATTGACGTATATACTCGATCTATTCAAGCAAAGGGAGAAGAACATGCGCAGCACTTGAGGATACCTCCAAACACTGCGAACATCTGCTATATGCCAAACTTAGTAAGTGTCGCTTGCTCGACAGTTGTCGCTGGGGACACATAGTTTCTACAGAGGGGGTCTCAAAGGGATCCGTTGTAAGGCCGGTTATACCGAATTGGAAACCTCCTACGAGTGTTACAGAGATAAGGAGTTTTTTTGGTTTAACAGGGTATTACCGTAAGTTCGTTGAGGGATTCTCGAAGATAGCCGCATCTTGACTGGGGACCGACGAAGAAAGAGGAACCTACTTCTTACAATGAGGCTCATCACAGTTTCATGAATTAAAAGGAGATTGACTCGCCAAAGACTTACACTTCCATCGCAAGGATGGCTTTGGCAAAGTATCAGGATGCCTAGGCAAGGCTTAGGTTGTGTATTAATGCACGATTACAGATTGCATATGCTTTAGGCAATTGAAGAAGCATGAATGTAATTATCCTACACACGACCAGATAAAGGGGCCGAGTATTTCGCTTTGCGATATGGGAGGTATTAATATATGAGTGCTCAGAGGGGATTTTTACTGATCATAAGAGCTTGCAGATTGCTACATGAACCGAACATGAGACAGAGGAGATGGATTGAACTGGACAAGGATTATGAATGGCCTATTGAATATCATCCCTGAAAGGCGAACGCGGCAGCGCATGTTCTAAGAGAAGACCCATGAGTTCCCCTATCGCACTCGAGGGTCGTGCATCTTCCTCGACCATGTAACTGAGGTCCTTGGGTGTGAGACTGGAACTGACAAATTCAGGAGCACTGTTAGCCACATTTCAGTGTAATGTGTCGTCTCAGACATAGACAGGATTAGAGAGCTCGATTCGTGGATCCAAGGTGACATAAGCAGTTTCGAGGAGGTGAAGTGTGTCCGGGCAACGAGGATTTTATTGGCCAAGAGAGGATGGTACCGCGGGTCATGGGACGTAGGTCAGGTGTGTACTAGATGTAGGTGATGTGGGAGGGAGAGAGATTATGGAGGAAGCCCATTCCTCCCGCTTATGCTATGCATCCGGGAAGCACAAAGATGTATCATACCCTAAAGGAACACTACTGGTGGAAGGGTATGAAGAGGGATATTGCAGAGTTTGTCTCCAGATGTCTCACATGTCAACGGGTGAAAGCCGAACATCAGAAGCCTGTAGGAATATTACAGTCACTCCCAATCCCTCAGTGGAAATGGGAGAGAATCACTATAGATTTTATGCAGGATTCCATCACGAGTGGCCATGATAATGACATGGTGATCGAGACAGACCGACGAAATCGCCCATTTCTACCTATCAGAATAGTGATTCATTGGATAAGTCAGCCCAATTATACGTTAGGAGAGATTATCGATCGCATATACGCCGCTTCCATTGTTTCGCATAAGATCCTGTGTTTACCTCACGGCCAGTTCCCGCACTAAACTCCAGATTTCAATACTCGCTTTTCATCCACGCACGAATGGCCAACTGAGAGGACTATACAAACTTTAGAGGATATGCTTGGGGCATGTGTTTTGAGCTAGAGGGAGCTAGTGACACCCATCTACCCCTCAATGGAGTCTGTATACAATAAATGTACTTTTTTTTTTATCGTGACAATATCGTATGGCCCCCTTATGAGGCTCTTTATGGGATGGAAATGTCGAACCTTTAAAGATATGACTGGTAGTGAAAGGAAATTAGTAGGTCCGGAAATTGTTCAAGTGACTTGTGATAAGATCAAAGTTATAAGGGATAGACTGAAAATTGCACAAGACCGACAGAAAAGTTATGCGGACAATCGCCGTAGGGACCTAGAGTTCGAGGTAGGGGATATGGTATTGGTGATTTCCCATGGAAGGGTGTACTAAGATTCGGGAAACGTGGGCAAGTTGAGTCCACGATATATCGGGCCATACAGGATTGTTGAGAGTGACTGAGAGGTGGCATATCGATTAGAGTTTCATCTGACCTCGATCGCATTCACGATGTTTTCCATGTTTCTATGCTCCGCAAGTATATACCAGACCCTTCACATGTATTGACAGAGCAACCAGTGGAAATATAGGAGAATTTGACATACGAAGAGGAATCAAGTACGATCCTAATCAGAGAGCAAGTTCTCGCAAGTAACAAGACTATTCCGTCGTGAAGGTATCAGGAGGAGTCATGACAAGAAGGGAAGCTAAGCATAGAGCAATGGTGATGTATGAAGAGGCATTATCCCCATCTCTTTGATTCAGGTACGAATGTTTTAATTTCGAGGACGAAATTCTTATAAGGAGGGGAGAGTTGTAACACCCCGAAATATACCCTAACAGTTTTCGGACTTGTGTAGGGTATATTAAAAGTTAAAAATGAATTTTCGGGAACTAAAACGAGAAACCCGAAATTAATAATAGAGACAAGGGTAAAGTGGTCATTTACCACTTTAGGACATAAAAGGCATAAAACAATAAGGTTATATGCTATTATGGAATAAGATGAAAAGCATGGGATGCCAAAATAGAAATTTAATAACCTAAGTGCAATTAATAGGCTGACGGAGGACCAAAAGGTAAATAAAATAAAGTTAAATTATTAAAAGGGGGAGGGAGACAAAAATGACTCATTTTGTTTCCCAAACAAGAGAGCCATACAGGTTTGAAGAAGGAAGAGGAAAAGAGAGAAGAAGAGCAGTTAAGAGGAAGAAGAAGAGAAATAAGAAGAAGAAAGTGAGAAAAGCAAAAAAGGTATGGAACTAGATGGGATTTTATAGTTTCTTATGGATTCATGGTTTAAATTGGTAATCGAAGGTATTTAGAACAAACCCTAACAAATCTTGGTGTTTGGGTTGTATGGGTTATAACCCATATTAGAGTTGTTCGATATAATTCGTAGAAAGGTTTTGAATATACACATGTAATGAAAGATGAATTGAGTAAATTGAGATTTCAAGATGAATTTGGAGTGGTTTTGATGTGGTATGGAGTATTGAGTTGATTTTGGTACCAACATATGGAAAATGGAAGAAAACACACATTCCGAAAAAATTCAAGGGACTGGTTTCTGGACAGAAATGCCTGCTTTCATTTCGACCAGTTGTGATTTTATCCATAACTTGCTCATTTCTTATTTGATTTGAGTGATTCAAGTGGATAATTAAACTAGACTTCAAGGAGAACCAAACATCAAGAAATAGGAATTGTCAAATTCTGATTCTAGGTGGCCTAAAAATTTACTCAAAGTAGGGCCATGTTCAAGCCAATTTCTGGTTCAGTTTTTTAACATAGGTTAGCCGGTTGTTTTGGACGTAAAGTGAGTTTCGGTGCTCCGATTTGGGTGATTCCAATTGGAGAAGAACCCTTATCACCTTAGCTTCAAAAGAGTATAAAGAACCAGTGTCAAATATGGAGTTAAGACATTGAAAATGGGTATTTCAAACAGTCCCGAGTGTAAAATCGGTAAAATGACTAGTTTGGCATGAAAATGTCATAACTTGAATTTGGATGAATCAATTGGAATGATTCCAATTTCTAAGTAAAGTAGATTCATAGAGGAACAAGAAAAGGATTTGAATTGAGGGCATTAAGGTCATTTTGTAAAGAAAAGAGTACCTTGGTCATTTTTGATTCGTATTTTTTTTTTAAGTATGGTTAATGGGATTTATGAATGTGATGTGGCCGGGTGAAATGAATGTGTATGGTGGATTAAATGGAAGTTATGGTTAATGGCTGTCATGGATTTTTCTTGAAAGGTGAAAGGACTATCTGACGAAACGAGAATCGAATGAATCGCTGGATTGAGCGGTGAATTGCGATAAATGATGTTTTGCAAACTGAGTTTTAAAGTGAACGATTTTGATGTTAAAATGAAAAGTTTAACGTAAAATGAAAAGTTTAATGTACATGTTTATCTTGCATCAATATATATATTTATATTAAATTATATATGTATGCATATGTTAAGGCATTATGGAAGTTTAAAAATGTGTAAAGAATGCATAAATGTATAAATGATAAAGTAAAGGATTTAAATGGATTTAGAAATGTATTTTGAAAAAAAAAGGTTTTACTGATGGTTACCCTAATCCCATATGACTCAAGTATGATCGATATCGGCCGAGGTACTTGTTGTAAGGATTTAGAGGGTAAAGCAGGGGTTGAAGAATCGAGGGAGGGAATGTTTAGAGTAATATCCTTACACGTGATAAGGTGCTATGGACTGAACTCCTATGCAAAGCGTGAGTTTCTCCGCGAGCGCCGCAGTGGCGTGACTGAATGTGAGACCGTCCCTCACCGTCACATTCTAAACTGCTTCTGTGTTTATCCCCTAGGTTCCATCAGAAATAAAGAAAGAAAGAAAGAAAGAAAGAAAGAAAAAAGTTTAAGGCAATAATTGATTTTTAATCAGATAAGTATGTATTACTGTATATACCGAAATGTTATCTTAATGGAAAATGTACACTCACCGGCTCCTTTTAGCTCATTCTTTTCCGTATGTTTCAAAAACATTTTCAGACCTAGACAAAAAGGCCGATAGAGTAATTTCCCAGGCAAAGTGAGTCGGAGCTACTGAGGAGACGACGCATCGTGATTTCATTGTATATACATTTTGCATATTGTATATATTGAATATTTTGTCATGTATACAGTATATATGTATATATTTTGAAAGGAACTACGTGGGCTTCGATCCTCGTGGACGATGAGGGCTGGCCAATTTAATTCGGCTTCGCCCAAACCTTCACATAAAATGTGCATGGAATTTGAAGAAGGTTTGAATATTTTGATGATTTGAAGTGAATAAATGTATATATGTATATATCAGGTTTGATCGGGTCAGGACGAGAGTCCTAAAACTAAGTCGAGAAGTTGAGGATCAAAGATTAAGTGTTTTTAAATGTTTTTGCAAGCCAAATTGGGAAAGTCCGAAACAGAGGGAAACTCGCCAATTTTTCTCGAAAATCCAAGTGTTTGAAAAAGAAAGAAAAAAAAACAAAATTTATCACTCGCTTTCAGATTATTTTCTAAAGATATGCTATGATCAGAAAAGGGGTTCGCTCCATGGATTTTATTTAACTATTTTGAGGAAAAGTTTCTATATCCATTGGAGTGCTGGGAGGTCCCCTCGGGTTCATGAGGTTAATCCGGGTCGGGATCCTTCAAAATGAGTCTTCTTAGTCTCAGGATTCCACTAATCCCGGAGTAGTCTAATCCCCAAAGTTAAGTCCCTCATAATTAGATCACATCCAAGTCTGTTTTATGTCAAGTCTTCATCTTTAAGCGTGCGGGACCCATTAAAGTTCCCTGCATATGTTGGCAACTTAATTCAACTATTGAATTAAGTGGTTATGATAGGTATCTAGCAACACATTAGAACCCCTCAATTGACCGGAGAGTCGCTGGATCCGACTACAAACCTTCCATAGATAATTACTATACAATTCGTCATTTCTGTAAAACCTAATAAATTTGAACTTTTCTAAAAAATGGCAAAATGGTAAATTACCACTACGATACAGGTTGCAAACCTAAAATTTTCTAAATTTCAAATGATGAAATGGACTTCAACGATGGATTTGTCTCACGAAATCTAATTACCCAAACAAATTTCGTCGGATTCAGAGATAGCCGGATGCCACGCTGGTGGCAACGATTGTCCGTGATCCTCTCAAAATGAATTTATTAAGAAATATTTGAAGCTAAAAATAATTTAAATAAAATGTATATAAATATGCATATAAAATAATTTGAACTTCGCGGAAGAAATATCTCGTTGCAAACCAAAACGGTTGACAATTAATGAACCGTGGCGGCGTGGGCGAAATCTTTAAGATTAAATAACAGGGTTAAAAATCAGGTTTTGGGATAAAGATGCATGGCCACTCTGGTTCTTGTGGGAGAAAGAGGAGAAGAGATCAGGAAATCTTCTTTGGCAATCCTCGAGTGTCGTCAGTCGTCGGGCAGAATTAAAATTCATCTCATAACGAGACTACACGTAAGTACCAAGAACAAGGGATTTCTAAAATCAAAAAAGAGTAGAAATCAAAGTTACAGACTTTAAAGTATTCTGCGAGGAGCTTTCCCACTCTCACCTGCATCGAAATGGGGTTCACCCTCTACCTGGTACTTTCTGCCTGGAGTTGATTAAAGGATTGTTTAAGGGGTTATGGGATGTTGGGGGCTGTTTGAGGTTGTGATAATTTGCCAAGGAATTTATTTATAGCCTATTAAGAACTGTCTGGGCACTGATACAAAATTTGTTAAAAGCTGCCCCAGGAACTCTTGGGACATGCGGGTGAGCTGTGGTTGTATATAATAACAAAAGGGCTTATTTTGGGGCAGAGATTTTAATTTATTTAAACAATACATTTAGGATACATTTATGGCTTATTTATGGGGCTGATTGGGCGTGGTTTGTGACCTATTTAAGAGAACTCTTTGAATGGATTTATAGTCTATTAAGGGATTGTGAGATGGTCTATGACATCATTAGCTGGCTTAGAATGGTACATAACCGTTGAGAACTTCTATAATAATAATTCTGCTGTAAGGCATAATATATGTGCAGTAGCCTAAAGATTAAGAATGTGTGCAGTATATATGACATATTTAATTCATTATTGTCAAATCAAATGTTGATATGTATTAATATAATGACGTGGGATGAATATTTCGGCCCCAGAAGTATATGCATATGATATAATTGTCCATGATACATGACAAATGTAGTACAAGAATTGTCTATCTTGATATTTCATACGTATATGACCTTGACGGTAACATAAATAATTTTGTGTACATATGCAAAGAGACATATGCTTGACTCATAGAATGTAGTCAAAACGATTTGAGAATCGAAACACACCACATTTATTGATTAATAAATGGCGGATCTTGTGGGACTGAGTATCTATAAAAATCACTTCAGTTACATGTTATCGAAACAATCATGGTATATGAAGAGACTGAATGCTCCTCGAGTAGAAACCAGTGCCCAGTTCAGCATTCCATTGATGAAGTCAAAAAAGTGTATATAGGCTTGCCGGGCCGTGGTATGATTCGAATCCGTTACCGGAAAGACACGTAGTTTATTTATGGAAATGATCGTCAGTGTAACATCAGCAAGTTTTAGTTTATAAACACATGACTTTTATTTCAAAGTGATCGTGGATGCATAAATTCATCAGAAAGGATTACGCCGTTGACATTGCATTGTGTGGTAAAAGTGAAAGTAAAAGGCACAAAAAATATAATCACCCCGTAAATTTATCATTCATAGCATGGGATGCCAGAATTCAACCTGAATTTGCCTTATTCTTGCTTGGAATATTGATGTGAATATGAATTATCAAATGTGAACATTGCAAATATGAACCCAGGTGGGGAGTAGCCTGCGCAGTCTGCTTTCTCGCCCGGGCATGGCTCATCACATGCGGAAAACATTTGCGGATGCGGGATATATCAGGTGGGCGGCTCTCATTCGAGACCGCGGGGTGAAAGAATCAAACTTGTGGCTTTATAACTCCTTTGTAAAACTTTTGGAGCAAACTAGTTTTAGCATGTACTTTTATGTAAGAGTTGTAATTGAACTCTATATGGATTATTTAAAATAACCTTTACCCATATTTATATATAAAATATAGATATCGACTAATGCAATGAAATTTTACTCCTCTCGTGGTATGTGCATCCAGCTATGTGTAGCGGGCGCAAGATGGAAGTCATATTGTATATATTAGTATGGGGTGGTGCTGAAGTGAAATCTATCACTTCACCAAAGATTATCTTAGATTTTGTTAGTCACACTTTTACCACACGCATAGTATTCCATGGGATCGTCAATAGGACAAAAATAATCATAGTATCAAAATTGGGTAATATCACCAAAACATTACTTGGGGTAAATGGAGATTATCCAGTGACCCCGGTGCAAGATCATCACACTTTCCGCCATCTATCACCCCCTGGGTGGAGTATGGACAGAGTCTGGCTCCCCACTATTTAGCTACGCATCAACCCTAATGATATTAGATCTTGTCCCCGCCTCATGCCTCATCGATTTACCTACCTGGCAGTATCTTCGTTGAATTTCACTGGGGATCGGGACAAATGGATCAGGTGGAGTCAGCGGGATCGTTCGCTGCTGAAGATGGCAAATCAACTGTTGACTCTCAGTGCCTTCTATTATCAAATGGCCACCTAATCATCACCTATAAGCGACTACTGGAAAAGCCGAGAATAAAGAATCAGAAGATACAATAAGTATTCAGGACCATCAACCAAACACACCATGATGCGGGATAACGCCGTGCTATGATGAGGACTATCATTTGCATTCAATAGATAATCCATGATAGTCTCATGTGGAGTCTCCGATGAATTTGCTACTCTTGCAAGCATCCATATCAGCTCTGTCATCTCGCGATCTGCGTTTATAAGATTCGCACGCCCGATCGATCAGAATTGTGATGGCGGTCCCCGCCTGCAGTGACGAAATGCGCGCCGCAATGCTCGGCCAGGCCGCCGGCGAATGCATCAGCTAAATCGCTTCATAACTGTTGAAACGGGTTATAAAAATACACTGCTCTATCATCCACCTGAAGTACTGCTTATCGTGGCATGCGGCGCACGGTAGTCAAATAAGCCTATCTGCCGTATAAAACGAAATACACTCGATATTTTATCTGCTACGGCAATAAAGATATATAATTATAGTATATAAAATAGAATAAATCCAGCATAATTTTATGCTTGGCACCATTTTCTCAAGGCCATGCATGCATCATTTTCAAAATCAGCCCACATATACAAAATGCCACAGTACAACACCTGAATTTTTAGTACACCCACCCATCTTATATAATAATCCGCAACGGACGTCAGGACTGGGATCACGGAAGATCTTTCGGCCGACACGCGCACGAAGAATTATTTTAAGCGAGCGTGAACCAGAGCGGGCTCAATGAGTACTATAAAGTTCTAAAATCGCTCAACATCTGCTGTTTGTACCTCGATATGAAAATGCATGCGAATGGATTTGTAAAATGTTTATGAAAAGTGATTTTGCTATGAAAACCATTGCAGCGTCTGGCAACCTGTGTTGGTATTTACTGCTGCGAAATACAGCTTAAACCTGCTGCTTTATCTATTAACTTCTTATAACTGCGCTTCATTCATCAATAGTACTCTCTGAAAAATATTATCACTGTCATCCAGCCTCAACCCACTTGTGGCCATTCCCAGCTCCTAGAAGTGATGCCTGGAACCTGAACACACGGCATCGATAGTAGACTCTCCGAACACTGCCACTGCTAAGATAGTCGGTGAACACGGCGGGATCTATATAGCATATGGAACCTGCGGAACAAAATGTCGAGTGATGGAACTCGGAACCAACACCTCGCCGCTATCGTATAAGTCGTAGCCTAACTCCTGCCACCGATATGCGAAGGGCGACTCACTATCTCATCATATCACAAATCTAACTAGAAAGTACCGACGAGCATCATGTGAGATATAATATCCCATAACCTTGCCGTACTGCAATCCGGAAATACATCACGATAGGGCGGTACGTGCGTCTGGGGTTGCCCTGCTAAACGGGAACTGGTGGCTGGCTCTCCATCTGGAATCGAACACCTGCCCAGGTATAACAGTGGGAAATATCGGGAAGTAGCTATAGATCTATGTTAGAAACCTTTACAGGCCTTATGATTAAACACTTTCATTTTAGAAAATGATGTACTCTGCCGGCACCTCTGCTAATTTCAGCGCAAAATCTTGTCAGCCTCCTGGAATTCTGTCGGATATCAATGGCTGCATGGAGCGTTTTGAACCAGATTAGGAAGGAAGTAGCCGTAGTTTGTGTTTGCGACCATAAAACATACACGAGGACTCTCGTGACTATATCGAGCGAACACCATTCTGTTTCCAAAACTGCGTACAATCTCATTAAATATGGACATCACGTCATATCGATGTAAGTGACCAAAATATTGCATGCATTAAATGCCCATAAAAACTATCTGTTTTAGCAAACTTTTGACTCAAGGGACTTTCCATAAGTCTAAATACCGAAACATTTGCGAAAGAATTTTAATAAGACGTCGACTATATACGAGAATTTCAGCCAAATGGTGGCGAATCTTAAAATTGTATTAATAAAGAACACAGTCTGGATCTCTAAATTCTCTCAAACTGGAATCTAAAAATACAGGACTGGCAGAAATTCGACATTCGATCTGGAAGGAACACGAGCCATTACATAATATGGAAATAGAGGAAAATAACGCAGTGGAGCAAATTTCGCGCCTTTAAGTTGTTAAAGAAACACAAAGATATTAGTACTATCGTAACTATGTACGTAATACTGATTACTGCATATATAAAATGAAGATTGCGATCCGGACTACGTAAAAATCTGAAAAAACGAAAATAAAACTAAAAATAGTCATATCGGATATCGCGCCACGCTCTTGTAGTCCGTCCACCATACCTCCTTTTTTATTATTTTGGTCACCATTTTAAATCTTACTCTTCAAGTATATGTAATATTAGATAAACTAATACCTGTACCATTAAATTGACACATCCCAAAGAATTTTATTTCTTTAGGTTCATATTTTAATTGAACTTTAATAAGGGCATTTTGGGCTTAACGGATTTTTGTAAAAAGAAATCTAGTACGGAAATCTGACGGTTATCGTAGGAATTAAATGGCATATTACGATTAATCTCGAGTTAGACCAAAGTACACCGATCGCTGGGTGGAGACGGAGTTGCGACCTGATCCGTACCATCGTCGAATCTAGAAAGTACCTGAGCTTTCCTGAACAGGTACAGTAATTATTATTTTGCTATTTAAACTTTCCATGTATAATAGCATCACCTTCATGGTAAAGTATACAATTCTTTTAAAACCAACAAAGAAGTACCAATATAACACAAAATGAATCAAGGACATATTCTTATCACGGTACATCATAGACATCTCAGGCCAGTGCAAAAATGACATGTGCTATAGTCTGTCATGATTAACAGAATCATCCGATCTGGTGAATCATGACTATAGATGTAGACTTCAACATGGTGGCATGATAAGATCTTGTATCATGATCTCATCATCAATTTTCCGCCAAATTATGTTATGTATGGGACATAGTAATGGAATTAAATATCTCCATGTAATTCAGCGTATGAACGTAAAGTATAAACCTCCTCTTAAATATATATCTTTTGTATAAAAAGTACTGGAAGGTGCCTTTGAGCACTTCTCTAACGGCCTACCATGTACCATAGCACCGCTGGGCCAATCTTATGAGAAAGTAAAGTGTGCGTCTAAGCACAGTACTCCCTCACCCTGAACCAAGGGGAATGGAACCTGAATAAGCTATAAGGTATGCCTCCTTCTACATAATAATCATCAACAAGAAATCTTACAGCCTTCTTTAGAGGAAGAAGAATCACGTGAAACGCATAAGTAAAATATGCCACAAATCCATTTCGCCAGAAGTGCGACATGGGGAATCAAATCATAAATAAATTCGTATCTTATGATTGCACCAGAAGGTAAATTAGTAAACGTGGGAAACGTTGGCGATAACTTTCTATCATCTAACACCTTATATTACAGGGCATGCCGGCATAATAACTATGCTATCTCTTTGTCTTGACGCGACCTCTACGCGGTCAGCGTTGAATCCAATCTTCGCATATCGCATATCATATGCTGCAGTCGCACGCAGCGTATCATCGTAACCATGAAAGTTAGCTGCTATTGTTCATAATCCGCATTAGTACTATTTGTGTCTTCTCATGCTACAGTGTTTGAATTATACACCACAAAAACAAGCCGGTCAGCTTTCTCTAGTATACGTGCTGAAAATGCGGCTGTAATCATGTGCCTGTCGTATGAAAACATGGCTTTCATCTAAATACATATGAAAACCTGCTAGTAACATCACTGCTGCGGATGCGTGTTCGGCATGAGGAAAGACATTTGCCACAACATTCAGAATTACTTTAAACGCAACAATAAAAAACAGCTACAAGTGAATAAACCGTATTGACTTTATGAAATAAAACAAATGAACCATAGATGATTGAATCCTTTAATGTACCAAAGAGATGAATCTCCACCGTACCCTTCGCTGCAATCTCCGGCGCTAATATCGTGAAAAACCATTCCATGAATAATTAATTTCACTCCACGAAAGCGCCGTGTATGGGGTATCGATCATTATCATCCTCGCATCAACAATTATCCTAGCCCAGAAAAGTCTTCAAAAACGTACGCCGATACGCCTCGGCTTCCTACAACCTCTGACCAGCCTTTTTGAGTCCATCAAAATAAACGAAACAACCTTTGGAAGCGTGGAAGGTTTTCATGGATTAATCATCGATAACATATAAGTATCTGGGCTTGTTATCTTGGCCCCGCAGGTGGATGAGCGAAACTGTGCGGGACTTTGCTTTTTGGACATTGGTAGGTCGATCTTACTTGGAAATCCATCATCGCATATAAAATACATCACTTCGACCGTAATAGTATTTCCTGATGTCATCATCACGATCACCAAAGTCCATTTACATGCTCATATACAAAAATTATGCATTACATTTACATATCGGCATCAAAACCTGCTATGATGGACTCCTCTTGTATGTTGGCCATCGATATCTGGAAGATGCGGACATCTCTCTCTATACGCAGTTCAAAACCCATGCTAAACAGCGACAGTAAAAACATATGACTTATCTCGTGCTACACATTGCTGGCACTCATTCTGATAAGCATGCTAACGATAACGGATATAATGGGAGACTATGGAGACTCATGAGGATTCATATAATAGACTTATACCTCTATACACCGCCTGGCTTCTACTATTAAGATCTCCCATAAAATTACAGCACTGTATCTTATGCGGAGTACGCATGGGGTACTGCGGAGCACTCTTTATGCGGAGAATCTGCAGTAAATCTTTGCAGACTCTTTTATCTGGAGGAATTGCCCGCCAGGTACTGCAGACTTATGCTTATCACGGAGGTACGTGGTGCCTACCAAATATATATCTAAAGTACCATAAGTACTACAAAACTTATACTATCACGAAATGCCACGTAAGTACAATAAAGAGCAGAACCATCTTATTACCTCTCTGTAATTGATGGGAATATGCATCATATAAGCGTTTTGACTATATAGTGCCTAATAAAAATAAAGTGAGGACACAACACAGAATAATACAAGTGCGATATCAGTACTGAGATAATAAATGTATTTATAAGCAGAAATCTTTGAAGCGTATAATAAAGAAATCCGTCATGTGCAATAGGAAATGTCAGAATGCTAGATGTCAGAACACGGGTCGGAATTAATTAAACTGTCCGATATCAATGCCTATCGTGCGCCCGTAACAGAGGTGTCATGTCATTCAATATCGATGCCGGGCGATCCTGCGATTGCTCATGTTAGAGATTTGCTAATCTTATCATGGGGCGTTAAGTTTGCCAGCATCGGAGCTACAAACCGCCTGGGCCGGCGAGTGCGGTGTTTTCATGGTTTCGTTTTATTTGACCCGTGAGTCGTCTGTGAGATTCGCTGTGTCGATGTCGCGGTGAACTCCCAACAATACAAAGTACCAAAAATCCGAAACCAACTGAAACGCCGTGCCTCTTCACCGCCACTGTCCGATCTCAGTAATACCACCGTGGTGGATGGTCTGGTACCGCTGCGATCGTCTGCGTACCGCGCCCTGCGTCGCTGATACCAATACCACCTCATGCAAATGCCAATGTGCGATTACGCCTATAAATCGCGCCACCCGCTACCCGCAAACTCAATGTGCCATCAAACTCATGTATCGCCAATCACCATGGATTCTGCCGAACCACTCGATAATGGGTTAGAATCAATAAAAACCTCTTTCCCAGGGTGGGGCTTTTCCCCGAAATCAAAATCTTAAGGAAGATTAGAAGTTTGTTTTCTTACCTTAGCCTCTTCAAATCTTCTAAAAGCTACAGTTGCTTGATCTGCAAGGAGCACAGAAATGGGAAGAAACCAGTAGAAACTTGATCTTCTTCAGGCTACTGGCTCTTACTTACACTGTATATCTTATATATATAAAAGCGGGTTGTAAAGGTAGACTCTGGACGTAAAGTGATCTTTAAACCCATTAAGTGTAGAAGACTAAAATATTTGATCTTCTGCACCTAAGTCTCATTTCTCTGTACCCAACATTAAGTCTTCCTATCATACATTTAACAAACCTCTAACATTACAAATCTTTTACAGCATTTAAATAAACCACCATTGACACAGTCCTGTACAAATTCAAATGCATATATCTTCTATCTGAAATGCAGGTTACGGAGTATTATATCTTACGCAGATAATTCGAAGGATTTCGATCATTTATAATATACTGGTGTGAGCAAAACAGCTGGGGTGTATTTTGGGGTCTATTACATGACTCTTGGGCTGATACCGCCCATGCCTGACTATAATATTTCTTTACGTGACCCGTAAAATATTTATGTACGCGATACTTATATATGCAAAGCACTTCTTAATAATCACCTAAATGCCCCTCTGCAGTCTAAATAATTTTCATTGCAAACCGTGAAGTCTTGCCTGGCTTTAGAAACACTAAATAAAGTATGTTGACTTTGTTGCCTATTAGCATCCCATATCAACCACCTGTGCAACTGTATACGTATGACTCATGTTTAACATGCCTCCTCAAGTCCCGAAAGGTGCATGCAAATCTAAAGGCCCTAATAAGATGAGACGCCTACGCAAATCACGCCACTATTTTGTATGACAGCAAAAATAAAAACCACCTATATTATGAAGCAAAATGCTGCCTCTTGAAAATACATCTACTGGCCCAAAATCATCAAAACCCGCCACCATCAGCGAAAGTATGTTTCACCTTGCAACCAATCACACCACACTGCATCCCGCCCATATCTTCTTCTTCCTTTGTCGGTTGATATGAATTTATCATCGCTCTCTTCATAATCACTTACACTAAGGTACACGGATGGTGACCCCTCTGCTCAAATCTGCGTGCCTCCTTTTCTAAATTTCAATCTGCCTGTTTGCCTCTCACGTAGTTGTTATGCTAGCTCAAATCAGTTTTCAGTTGCGCATATAAATACTTTTGTCTTAAGCACAATCACTATGCTCAGTCGAAATCACTGGTATTATCTTAAATCGACGCTATAAGATCCTGAAAAATTGTATTATCTTCTACTTAAATCTTCCAAAATCAACATCATTGTCAACGACCTATCTTAAGAGTCGGCCGCGAGAATATAAAGTGGATCGTATCGTCTATCTTGTGAAGAAACCAAATCGACACTAGATCAATCCCCACCTCAGAGAGGATATAAATATACAGTATGCAAGTCATAATAAATCTAATAAGTTTAGTTTGAATTCATGGAGATTAATTTAGATCAGTTACTGAAATTCAGAATGGATGATGCACAATGTGAGATCTGGTGATTACTATCAGGGTTGAATAAGTGCAAATCCCCTTGCCTATCTCAGAGATTGCCTATATAGGTTGCTGAGTATATTTTGTAGAGAAAGATACCATAAATACACAAAAATGAAAATTTTACGGGGATAGGTTTCAGAGGCGCTAGGAAATGAGAGAGAAAAATTTTAGTCACTATATTCACTTGATTATTTGACTCAATGGGGACTTTTTCCAGCTAGTAAAAGGGTTTCTTTAATAGTCACGCCTCTTGAGTGTTAATTTCCTCTTGAGTTGTTGGGCTTTCATTTTGGGAGTTCGCCGCTGTCACCATCTAAGGGATATTAGCCTAAATCATCGGCTGATTTTTAGGTTCATCAATCTGTAAAAAAACGAAGTCAATGCTTTTTGTTCCCAAAACAATTTCGCCATTTATGGCACCTCATCATCATAAACCCTCCTTAACCCTCTTCAGACTTTTATGAATATGTATCTTAATTTTCATATATGGCCGCGTAGGCCCGATTCTTTAAGCCCGAAACCAGCACGAGTTCATTGGGATCAGCATTGAGCGCCCTCGACTATCTTTAAATCACACTTAACTCATTAAGTGCTGCCGGAAGCGATCCACCATGCCCGAAAATCATATGTGACCTCTTCATTTATTAAAATCTTTGATCACGAAAATCAAACAACAAAATCACTGCTTAAATAAAAAACCTCATGGCATTCAGGCACATACTACTATAATGCAAGCGGTAAAGGAAATTTTAACCTAAAACTTTGAGTGCGTTATTCAAATTCACGGCTTAAAGAATCACCCTGCGGATAAAATGTGAAATTTTACCTCAATTTTCTGTTAATATAAAAATAGGTACTTTTCAGCTTAATTGAATGTAAAATCCGGCTTTTTGGAATTCCTGACGTGAATATTTAACAATACCTGTCTACGACAACGCAATTTAACTATCTGTGACCCGGCCCTGCGACTGTGTAATATCTACGCCTTATACATATTTTCCACCAATAAATATTGCAAAAACCTATCAAGAACAAAAGCGAGAAAAGCGATCGACCATAGCTAGGCGAGAAGACAGCAAGGATGAAGGCGGGAGATGAGCATAGATAAAAACTGCGAAAATAACAAACTTAAAAACAAAAAAACTTTACATAAAATTCAAAAGAAAGAACAAAATTTATTAGAACGTAACGGAGTTTGGAAAGAAGATTATCCAGGAAGTCGATTTTTTACTCCTTTAGCTAGTAACCAGTGGCCCGGACAAAGCGAGCGCAAGCTTCAAAAGTATTATTTCTAAATTATCATAAAATGAATTAATAAAAGAAAAAATAAAATTAAGATTCGGCTATAATCGGCAATCTCTTTGATTTTAAGGAAAGCGGGATATTCGAACACATATATTAATTCAGAGATATTAGGATGCGTAGGAAAGATAATTTAGTCCGCCTACGTGGTTGGGAGCTCAGATGCGTGCGGCTGATTTAAGATGAAGTTAGCGGCAGTGAGGTGTTTAGAAGTGACGAATGGCGATGGAAGGAGTTAAGAATAGATAGATAAAGATGTTCTTTCTGACCGAATGATGTTTGTTGCTGTGAAGCGGAAAAGATAGATATGTATGTTGAGGAGAAAGAGAGTGGTGAGAGTCATGGTTGATATTTTAGAAACGAAATTGAAAGAAAAAACAAAGACGACGAGGACCGCTAAGCATATGGCATATGTCCGGATCAGTTGTAGGAACCCGTACAGAATCATTTGCCTGCAGCATGTTTTTCACGTCAGAATAAGATGCCTAACTTACCAAAAGCAGGAAGGTACCTGTCCAATCGAGAACAACCAAGAATGGCCAATCAGTGTCAGCCCTGAAAGAACTTTGTTGAGCGGACGGGCGGAGAAGAACCGTTTCATGAAACCGTAATAAGGATCTTCTAGAACAAGCCGCGGGGCGCCATGCCGTAGTGCAGCCTGGCGGGGATGCAGGGATCGCACTCTCTGCCATCACCTATCACTATCCACTGTACTGTCATGCCAACGTAGTATTATGATCATAGTGATATAAAACATGAAGAAACATATGCACGGAAAAACTTGTAGATCCTAAGTATCAACAAACAAGCCTGCCTGAATGTTTCGATCCTGCTTACTATATGATATAAGACTATCATCATCATATCACAATTCAGCAAGCAAGAACTTATTCAGCAGCCCCTTTTCCTCTATTACTACTTGCCCTCTAGCATATCATTTTATGTTTCACCAAATCGCAATGTCGAATCATCTCGTCCTTTATAATCAAAAGGGAGAACCAAACTGGCACCAGCACTAGCACTAATAAGTAATAAGGTACCTGCCTCAGGGATCATAATCACCAGCATCTGATGATGAAATATTCAACCTGACACACGCACGATCATAGACCCATATTGCACCACTATACATATCTCCTGGCAGCTGCTCTCATACTTGCTTCTTTGGGCCGACTAAATGGATCAATACAGAGGTATATAATATGGACCGAGATAAGCTGGCGTACCGAAACTGCAATCCTTCACTCTTACAGTCCCTGCCCATACTAGAAAGATTCCTGCCCGCTTAAATACCAATGTCATGCAAGCAGCAAAAACGTGCGGGTATATAAGATCTGATTGGGAAGGAGATGAAACAAGCGGTGCAGCACTGCCATGAAACGAAGTGATATTTTACAGATATCCCTTTGAAAACATATTTATGGTCGGAGGCAGATTATCTTATTCATGCAACCATGGGAGAATAAGAAGTCTGGACGCTGAGGCTGGTGACATGTTTGCATTTTACAGGCTGGAGCACTTTCCTCCACATAGATCTCCTGTGGATTTTGGGATTAAGCAAAAGTATGACAGATCCACTATACCATCTTATACGTTATCAGTAAATGCTTACCGCACAAAGAATAAAAAACAGCAATCACTGTAGATTAATTTAAGTACGGCAATAAAGGAAGCTATGAATTTTCCCAATGAGTGGATGATAAGCGGAATCCATACTTTGAACTTCTGCCATCGGCGGATCTGCGCAGTGGACAACCTCAATACCTAAAAATATTAGGAAGTCGGGGGATCAGGAAGTATGTAATTAATCTCTCAACACTAAAACCTAAATATCATAAACACCGGACAGCTGGGGAGGAAGAGTTGTTCAGCGTAGGTTGGAAGAAAATCTGTGGCATTTTCATCATCTGACCGAGCATATTCGTAAAAATCTCAAAAAAAGAAATCCGCTTAAGTAATTTCACTGAATCCCAGCTATATGGTCAAACACCACAATTCATGAGTATGACATCTCAAATTTGTGAATGGCATTTTGGGTATCATCAGTATCCGCATCATTAAAAACATATAGCACATGGGACGACCTTGCGATCATATTTGAAGTATCTTTGAATGATGTTTTCTTAGGACGAACTTAAATTGGATGATAAGATGATAGGAGGGAAATATTATCCTAGGGGAAACATTGTATGCATGTGGTCAAAAATAGGCATAGAAGATTACAAGTGTAATTATTAAACTAATGAATATTAAGGGGCTATTATTGACATAAAATATGTTATTCCAGGTAATGAATATATCCGTAGAATGGCAGTATGAAAATGAAACACACTTATGCACTAGTTCTAATGCGAATTCACCTCACATTCACTAGAACTTCAAACATAACAAATAACACTTTTAGGTCAGCACTTTATGATGCATGGTAGTATATGACAACTTATACCAAACACAGTAGTGAAAATGTGAAACTGGTAATACAAACCCCATCTCAGTAACCGTAGTCAAAACCCAGAGATTGAAAGACGAACTGCACTACAATGTTGCAGGAAATCTGTAGTGTGAATGTATGTATGTTGAATGTATATATTTAAATCATCATCAGCCTAGTAGAACTGGTATAGGACCTCTAGTATTCATGACCTATATATAATGCCATTGAATATCATATACTATTTTGTCAATCTTATTATTTTTTCATGAGGGTACTGCTCTTGGTTTCATTCAATAAAAACTGCACTATTGCTATTTAGGAAATCTTTGTAGTGTGAATCTTATGTTAATGTTGAATGCATATGTTTAAAATATCATATTATAATTAAACGATTTCCGGGACCTCTGGCATTCAATGATCACATATATATGATATTGATGAATACTCATCCCCATGTTTTATTAATCTTATTATTTTCATGAGTGGTATGCTCTCTGTTCATTCTTATAATGAGTTTTGATATTGTATGTAGGAACACACATTTATTTGCAATCTTAGTACATATGTAGACATTGTAGAACAATATTTTACAAGCACATCAACCAGAAGCCAAAGAGAAGTCACACATGACATATAGTGTTAAGATCACATGCCTAAATCTATAAACTTAAAACTTTAGGAAGTACTATTGTGCAAAATATATTCATACAAACCAGTGTGAATTATATTTGAAACAGGATGAAGAAAAAGTATGTTACATGACTCAAAAATATATATATCAGAGCCCACCATAAACCTCATCTCTTTCTTAGAGAAGTATATCCTGCTAATAAGCATTTTCTTGCATATTTTAATATGGAACTATATATATATATTATAAAAACATATTTTATTGTGTTGAAAATAATGTAAAGGCGTAAGGAATAATACATGGTTCGTATGGTTTTTATAGAAAGATAGTTGTTTTTAGAGTTGTGGTGATGTAAGTCTTGCTATGGAAAATGAAGCTCACGGTCTTCTGGCCATCATGTTCGTTATGATGTCACTACTGGGACATTGTGGTAGTGCTTGTTCCTTGGGTAATCTGGGTACTTTATCATACTTACAGAGGCATTCCATGAGCTATATTGAGTATAATGCGTACCTATCTTGTACACAACTATACAAATCAGTGAGCTGAAACCATAAAATCCACAATATTATAAAACTTTTAATCAATATATTATGATAAACAGCACAAAAAAAAATAAGAAGCCCTACAATATAGTACCAAGGATATCAATGTATATAAAACAGTGAAGAAATCAAATAGAAAAGAATCATTACCGTGTTCAGGCTGTCGCATAGCCTCATAATCTCACTGCAGCATTGCGCCACCACTGCTGGCGGCTGAACGATATTAGGCTATCGGTGCCACAGCTGCTTCCATCTTGAGAATATCGGCTGGATCATCGCGACGCATTGGGCATGCACTCCGCGACGGCGCGCCACAAAGGCTGCTCTAAGAATATATTCGCATCAACCTGCCGCCACCTCTCCGCTGGTAATGTCGGCCTCGTACCCAAAAAACAATTGCGTTGGACAGTGAGCCTGCAGATGGCAAAAACTCTGGGGAGGTAAATTTGTTGCGGAATATCAGAGAGATGGGCGTGATGTTGAGGAAGTCAGGGCAGGTTCAGCTAAACTGAAACTAATACACAGGATCATGAACCGCAACTGGGTGGAAATATTGTCATAAAAATGATGTCATCATCATCCTCACAAATGTAAATATCATAACATCTGATGTGGAAGAATCTGTGGAACCTGAAGGAGCATCCGAAGTATCTCGTGAAACTCGAACGTTAACTTCGTAAATGCCCTTGTTGCTTTGTCTGAAAGTACCAGGATCGACGCGTATATATCATGCATAATCGCCTAGATAAAAGAATTCGAACGAAAAGCACAAATGAAAAAGAAAGAAATATCATCATCTTCATCTTGACCAGTGGGCCAATCCTTAGAGCTATTCATGAATTGCTGTGTCTTCAAAACGCCAAAATATATCACAGGACGATATCAACACAAGAAGAAAGACTTTCGAAGTGACAGGATATCAAATGTACGAATCAATAATTAACAAAATAACATAAACATATAACAGCTTAGAATGAACTCAGAAGAAAGAAACAAACAGACAAAGGAAAATAGGAAATGCAGGGAAATAGTAAAACAGAAATGAAAGAACACAAGCAATCCGAATGAACCACGTTCGTGGAAACTTAATAAAATCGCCATAAACACTCTTTGCCTGTCTAGGAAAAAAAGGAAAAAGAAAATAAAAAAACATCTTGCATTCATCTTTAAAAATAAATATAAGGAAGACGAAGCAATCCAGCTATAGATAGACAAATCGTTAGAAGCAACGAAATGTCAAACCACACAAAAATATTACATCCTCATATGTAGCGCTCTCTCTCCTATCAGGTACAGAAAAATCCCAGCACATGAAAAAGAATGAGTATAATACAAAAAGGTAGAGCACATAGATATCTTCATATTCTGTACCACGCTAAAAATAAAAAATCGACAAGGCGGCATATGAAGAATGATCAAGACATATAATGAAAAAATCATCTTACAAACCGCGGTAATCAGGGGACTGAAAAAAGAAATCAAATTAATCAAGATTGTTTCTTTCTTCTGAATACAAACCCTCATATCATGCACCCACAACCATAATCAACCAAAAAGAAAAATATAATCTATGATAAATTTCCTTTCCTGGTACTTGCCGAGATTGAAGCTAAGATCAGTTTGTATGAAAGTGATCGTGAGTCGATAAGGAAGGTCGATTAAAAGAATGCTGTGAGTGATCGAATGACAGAATAGGTACTTTTTGAAGAAGAAGAAGAAAAATGGAACCACAAAAGTAAAAATAAGTAGATGGAATGGACTTATATTTATAAAGCGGAGATTATATCGCCTGGTATAACCATATTGTAATACTATCCGTATTTTCCTGATCAAAAGGTGATAAAGTGTGGCTGCAGAACAAGTCTGAGTCAAACCAGCGTGTCAGGGTCGAAAAATAAAGGAAAAATAAGAAAGAATACAGTCATGCTCACGCAAAAATAAGTCATCTTTGCAGATCATCAGATCTAATGAACATCACACGCAAGGCGCACCGTAAATCTTAAACTGCGATATGCGATAAGAAACAATAGAATGTAACAAATATTTCATTACAAATATGGAAAATGTTAGTATTACCAAAGTCAAAAATGTGCTAATCAAAATGGTTCCATACATTGATAATCGATCTCTGCCACATTAAACGTCGCATCATAATCGGATAAACCATGTCATGTGTTTTTATGACCGCGTTAGTACGAAAAATCACTTTGTGCGAAAATATTGAATACTTGCAGAAGAGAGTAGTGGTCTAAGCTGTCTATCATGAAAGATTATTTGTCATGCTCGTTTCATCACGTACTTGCGGGACTTCAGGAATCGGCATTTCATCTGCAATGTTGCAAGTAAATCAGTCATTCTGGTCTCGTCAAAATAATATAAAAACATAAATACATCACAGTATACACCATCAAAACTATAATATACTAAATGATAATCTATGGTATAACGAGACGAAGTGGAAGAGATCTTTCCTATTATTTGGCAAGCATAAGCCTCCGAATGTAGTCATCACCATCATAATCTATTAGATTTAAAACAGAAACTAGAAAAGCATAAAATTGCCAATTTCCATTATAAATAGGAGAAAATAAAACAGAAGAATCAAGGCATTAAAATTGATTACTTGACAAAGATTTATACATATCAAATCAAACTTATTTCAATGATTTATGTCTTCCGATCAATTAAATTAAGCATGTTTCACAAATCACTCTTGGAAAAATATGGGAAATTTTCAAAGATTTTTCTTTTCTTTATAATCAAAAATATTGAAAGTATAAAAATGTGATATAGTACATAAGACAACACAAAAAGTACCGGCAAGCAAAAAAAAAAATCTAGCCCTACATCAAACAGCCAACCAAATCAATCAAGAAAGTAATTTTCATCCATGCTGCCTGTACAGTAACAGTACTGGAAAAGGATTGAGCATATAATACAATATCTGCATTAAAACAGGAAAAGCCTCCATAGAAAGTTATAAATTAAAGTAAAAACTAAAGATTAAAGATTTGTTAACAAATCATGCAGCACTTGATCACTGAAGACAGAATTTCAACTTCCACATACACTAGAACACAAGCGACATAATTAAATTTGTCAAACTAGAAGAGAGGTTTCACCTATTGGGAAAGGTCCAGCAAATTAACCATTTGAATTAATTGTTTTCATGAACACACTTTCTATCGCCATGTACTGTGGAACATCACCTCACCCTCTGCAACCAAATCCAGGTGAAAGTAATGTGGACTAAAAATAAAAAGCTTAAATATCTTGAATAAACAAACTATAACGAGCTTGTTTAGCGCCTGTGCAGTAAACGCAATGGCCTATCTTAACACCAGCATTTTTTGGGATGACCATCATTAGGCATATAGTCAATTAGATAAAATAAGAAAGAAGTATATAGGATATAACATTGAACTAAGAAGACAAAAAAAAAAAAAAACCAGAAGCTTATGTAGATTGCAGAATGATGGCCAAATATAGGCTTACAAGATTAGTCTAAACACCAGCATTCCCAGAAGTACCATACAATTTTGCACGTGAAACCCGGGGAAATCTTAGGTGATGCAGTGATTATATGTGTGTATAATATATATATATATATATATAACTTCCAGCGGTAAATCCTTCGAAGCAGCCAAATCATAATCCTCTATCTAATATAAAAAAGTCAATATATTGGTACAAACACATCAGCAAATTATCAGAACAAAACTAAACCGGAGTTTCAATAAAAATTTTATAAGAAATTCAATATAGGGATACCTCGAATGAGCTAACCAATTTCTCACGATGCAAAATCCACGCTTTGGGGCTGGGTGGGGTTGGAAGTTAGCTGCTCTACCTTGGCTCAGCATCTACAAAGGGTCGTTCTGTTGAAGTTTATTTAACTCTCGCCTCATCATGGGACAAGAGCTGCTCTCGTGAGACAGTTGACCTCATGGCACCGAAGAAACCGACCTGTCACTTGCAAGAAGCTCACCGAGTGCCCAAACATCATCCAATGAACCGCAGAATCCACCATAGAACCAACAGAACCCAGACGCAATTAACATCGTTTGTCGTGCTCCTTTATGCTGCAAAGAAAGATATGCGACCATATGATCTGATGGTTGCGAAGAAGACCAGCAATCTCATCCCCCTCTCCTCCTCTTCTTACAATGAATATCATAAACGAAAAACTCTTTAAATACCACCATGAATAGAGCTGCAGTGCGCAGACCTTCTTTCCGGGATAGCTGCTTCATATTCACTCCAGCATAGAAAACAGGCATCTAAAAAGGTCCACATTAAAGCCTCCATCTCCCGATCCCTGCATCCGGATCCGTGCGCTTCATCAAAACATCTTTATACAGGACTTGTCTTCACAACCCACGTACCTGTTTTCAAAACAAATGGTACAATGAAGCAATATTCTACAGCCACGTGTAATCCATAACCCAAACTTAGGACACCTTCTTCTGTGCATGTGAGCCGGAAAACTGCCAATATCGCACTTTATAGATTAATAACTATCTCTCTCATAAAATATGGTATTTGCAATGAATCCACAAGTTTATAACGCACATGAAATGGTACCATGCATCTCAATATGCATCCGACGCTACGTTCAAGGTTGAAAACATCGGCAGCATTTAACATTGATCTCCCGCCACCTCTTCAAAATAGAATTTAAATATCAATGGCTGTGTGTGTGGAAGACGAGGAAAGGAAATCATGAAATGCTTGCACATGTACGAGAGGCATAAAGTACATTATGCCCGGAAAAAGAACAAAAGCATACTGAAGTGAGGTTATAATACGGGTGTGCGTTCGCTAACTGAAGGTCTAACGCACCACCGAAACGGATCAAATAAGCCGCATGAGATCGTTTACACTCACATTTCCGCGATTTTTCCGCAACCAAACACATAATTATCTTAACAGATGCATTAAGGTAATATCAAAGATGAAAATTCTTCCCATACAAAGAAAAGTCCGACGCACAAACATGCTTGTTTTTCAAAGGCTGAAAAGAAAGAGGAATGCTTTTTTTCAAAAAAAACTAAATTCTGAACCAAAAATCCCATTTACATATTCCCTGAAGCCCGAAACCAAACTACAACCCGGAAAACTCCCATCTCATCAAACAAAACCCATGGCTCCAAACTGGAGTGACGGACCGGATCTCAAAAATAAAAAGAACGAGATCCAACCAACAAAAACCAAGAAAAAAAAAATAAAAAATAAAGAAAAGTCAAGGTGATGAAGAATGAGAATAGGAGATGTGATTACAGAATGAGGGATCAGGATTTCAGCCGGCGACGGCTAGTGGCTGCATCATGAAATGTCAACCGTGGATTACACTGGGAAGCATAGATCGTACGGCCAGAATTGCGTCTGAGCTTTCGGCTTTGGTTTTCTCCTCGGTAGCAGAGAGAAGAAGAGTCAGAAACCAAAGGGGAAACAATCTGATACAAACAAAGTATGAACAATTTTTTAACCCAAAAAACTACTATTGATACCTGGAATGACGGATCAGCCGTTTAGATTTGGGGATTTGTAGGTAGTAAATTTGGATAACGTATCTGAATTTTCATTGAGATAACAATTTAAAAGTGACAAATAGAAGAGATATTTCCAAAGCTATAACCTTTTTCTTTAAAACGTTAATTGAGATACAAAAAAACATTTCCAATAAAAAGTACCCTTTAAAGATACAAAGCTTAGACGTCGTCAACAAGTAATAAAGTGATGAGATGAGTGTTGATAAGCGCATAACGTGTATATAAAATTGTATGTTTATGCGCATAAATGCGTGTATTGTATATCAAGTAATATGGAAAGTAAGAGGGTATTGTTCCCATGAAGATTATGTTATTAAATACTGAAACTAAAATAGTTATATCTTTATTTGGATGATGGATTTAAAATGAAAATGCAAAGGAAAACAACTAATAACTAGAATCCTAAACTAACATGCAAATGGTGAAATGAAGATGAGAAAGCCTAGGGTTTAGATTTCGATTGATTAGTCCTTATGCATTAAGATTGATTCGTTCCCAATTACTATTCTAATCACCTATTAATGAGAAGCTTCACTATTGTATATGTGAATCTCTCTCGATAACCCATAACCTACTCCTAGAGTTTAGGTATTTTGCATCTTTACTCAACCTTGAAAATCCCATAAGTGCAATAAACCCGAGAAACCCTACTTATCACACAAAACCTATGAGAATCTCTTGTCAATGGTGAATTGTGATGTTCTAATCATGGTCTAATTCAGCTCCCACTTATCGTATCTCAAATTGAATCACAAATCATATCAATGGTGAAATATCATCAACAACATGAATAATAGAATAGAACATTTAATAGAAACGGGACTCAATATCAAATAGAAAGTAAATCAATGTTCTAATACATGAATCATAACCAAACTACATCTAAAACCCTAGAAGACTAAATCAATTCATAATGGGGAGAATACAACCAAATAAAGGAGAGAAAACATAAAGAATGATCCTCTTCTTCAATTTCCTTCTTCCCAAAAGAGTTGTGCCCTAGGGTTAGTAGAAACCCTAGGAGCTTATTCCTCGTCCCTCACTACTTACCCTTAAATGCCCTAATCACCTTCTATTTATTTCGGTCTTCAAAATGGAATAGTTTTAGGTTGAACAAGGAGTTGAGCCCTAGATAACGTCGCAAGGTCAATAGGGTGTCTTGGCTTCAAATCTCGACCACGTCGTGATGTCGTGGCTTGCACGTCACAACGTGAGGTTGCAAATGGAAAATCTTGATTTTCTCCTCTTTTGCTCCCATTCAGCACTTTTTTGTTTCAAAATGCTCATTTACCTCAAGGTTAGACCTATATGAAAAAATGAATGAAAAGTGCATTAGAACACTTATTAAAATAGTATAAAAAAAGCATAAAACTACCTAAAATATGAGTTTAGAACGAGTATATTGGATACTCATCACACCCCCAAACTCAAATCCTTATTTGTTCCCAAGCAAGGGAAAGACACAAAATAAAACACACTAGACACGACCAAGGAACAACATTTCGATTTTTTGGTCGAATATCTGCTTATCGGCCACCGAATGATATTGCCAACTCCATACGGCCTAAGCAAAAAATCGATAAAAAATCGAAAAATTGTCGAATAACCACGAATATCGGAATTTATATTTCGCGAAAAATCGAAATCAAGTAACACGCTGCATGGGCATCGCTAATTTTTTGAAAAATTCCAGCTTTCGATCTAGACCATCTAAATTCATCTTGATTTGATCCAACGGCCTAGGGATTGCCTCGCCTTTTAAATGCATCTAACTAATTATATTTTTGTATTCAACGTGCTGATTTCCAATGTATCCAAAATGATTTCTAATAGATATATGATGATCCAACGGTCAGATTTAAACCAACATCAAATCCAACGGTTAGAAATAAATCACAATGGTTTTTTGACAATCTAATGACTATTTTGACTCCAAAAGATTTTATAAATACCCTTAAAATCATACAATTTCATTACAAACTCATCCATCCACATCTAAGCTCCATTTGACTCTCAAATTATTTTTTCTTTGTTATTTATCCTAATATTTTGAAGATCTTTAGAATTAAGGTATGTTTTAGTGAATTAATTTTGTGTTTATGCATATTTTACTTTTATTGTATCTTAGTTTTATTTTGGTGTTGGAGTAGTTTATAATAAATATTTTTATACTATAGTTTTAGTTTAGTTTAATTTGATAATAATAAATTAAGTTAGATATAATGTTTGAAACTTAGATATTACAGATTCTACTATTAAACAATTATAATTATTTAATATTAGAAATTTAGATCTTCTTAGATATCTTAATAATATTATTTTAGTTCATAATATTACTAACTAATATAATTTTTTGTTAATTAATTATATTAGTTATTTAGTTAATAGTACATTAAATTTGAAACATATTTATATTATAATCTTATTTTAGTAATTTGAAACATATTACATGGTCACTCGAGGTCCCATGCATCTAAGGAGTGGAAAAGTGCAGAATTTGAAGATGAGTATCGATACTCAAAGTCCAATATCGGTACTCAAGGTTAATAGAAGTGTAGAAGAAGATGAGTACTCGGTACTCAAGGGTAATAGAAGTGTAGAGGAAGATAGGTACCGGTATTCAAAGTCCAATACCAATACTCAAGGTTATTAAAGTGGAGAGGGAGATGAGTACCCCACTAAAGTCCACACCTGTGACTCAAGGTTAGTGTATGTAGGAAGATGAGTACCGTACTAAAAAGTGAGTAATCGGGTCCTGGTGTTCGAGATCCAACCGGTGTATCCGAAATTATGATATTTGTGCAAGGGCATGGTCAGTTTTTTCTCCCCTATCATGTAGCCGATTTTGGGGGGTGGGGGTTTCTTTGGTCTTAGTTAGTTTTTTTCTCTTTTAGGGTTTCTTGTACTTCTACCTTACATAGCCTAGATCCCTGTCGTTCAGAGTTAAACTCAGAACCCCCAATCTAAGTCTCTTAGTCCTCAAATTTTCATCTCTAAACTTGTTCCATTCAGTTTTACGTCAATATATAGCATTTATTTCTCCTTTATTTACATTTATGTTGGATGTCTTGCATTTATTAGTCGTTTCCTAGCTTTAATGGAGTTCTAAACCTCCAAGATATGATTCGAACGATGGAAACTCATCACCAACAAAGGTAACAATGCTCTCTCACCCCTTGTGCTTCAATGGAAGTTGTATGGTATTCAATACTTACTACATTCCCTCTAAATGCTCGCTTGCATATCTCGACGATGTGTGAACAGAGAATTCGGTACATTGTGTTTCTGAATCTAAATGCATGCCGACCGCTGACATAAACTTTCTAAGTGAGCATTTGACATTATTCTTCTATCTTCTTTTGCAAACAACCCTAAAGTTATATTTTCATCAAGGACCATTCTCAATGGACCCTAGATGAGAACATAAGTAAGAGACACTTGTTACCTAGTTTGCGGATGAGTGGAAACTCCTGAATCATATCACTTGTCTTTTCAGGAAAATATAATCTGAAATCTCACTGCTACCAAGTTAAACCATCAACATCCTCCACAATTCTTAATACTTTATTTGCACATTCATCAACATCACTACCTTAAGGATCCTTTTGTAACCCCCACTCTCGAGGAGATGACATGTGACGCCCTACCCCGGGGTCTCGACAACCCACAACCCGCGAAAACCTGATATCGTGGTGTCTTGATATCACATCTACATGTCTCATATCGATTATTCTAATATATTTTACAAAATGCTTCTCAAGGCCACAACCTGACCTTCTTCGTACTCACGGCCTCGGAGGAGCACCGTCTTCTCGTGTACCTAAAATGAGGGTCCCAGGATGGGGTGAGCAAAGCCCAGTAGTGATAATCAATGGTTACTCCCCACCTAAGTACTCATGCTGTGATCAAACACACACACATTCAAGTAAAAATATGCACATTGCTACTCGAATGTCTACATGTCATGGATGAGAATGTGACTCACCCTATCCCATGTCCCGAATCCTCACCGATTCCCTCACACAATGTCTAAGCCTATGTGTGAACAATCGTCATTTTTTTTTTCATGACATCCAATGATCATTTCTTTGACTCATCACATTTTATATTCATATTTTCATTTAATCGCGTGTGTGTTTATGGGTTGCGTATTTTTGGGTTCTCACCGCAGGATCGTCGCACGCCTTGCCAACATTTTTACGGTCTTGCACCGCCGTTGATCATGTCTAACCGCGTATGAATTTGGGACTTTCATCCTGAGGGGGATCTACCCCAACTTGCTACACCCAACACAAGTGATTTATTAGTGATTTTCGATTTATACGATTGTGAGTGTCGATCTTGGATGTTGTCCAAATTCCAAGCTCACCACACATTCACCAAGAATGGTGAATTTACCATCACTATGCACCCACACCTGACTCAACGCGATGTTCTAGTGCATATGCAATGCAATTATGCCACTGCAATTCTCATGTTACATGTATGATGCACACTACATGAACCATTCACATAAGTTATACTTCATGTCAATTTCCATGCAAACATATATTACAAACATATAAATTTTATATACTTCATGCCAATATATAAAGATATACATATATCATATCAAGCATATTAGCATTCATCAATCCATGACTAAACAATTTATGTCATGCAACCTTCCTTAGGGTAACTCATGGCAATTCCTACCCAACATAGTAGCCTATAACATGTCATGCAATGGTCATGTCAAAACTCAGTTATTCACATCGACACAACTAAGCAAACTGCACACTTGGTACAAAAACTAGAATTCAGAAAAGTTATGATCACCTACTATCCTACACAGGAACATGGCTGGAATATTTACTGAATGGGATTTCCATAGAGTCCAAGAACACCCAAAACGGAGTTCAGACGAAGAAGTTATGGTCGTCCGAAGTTGGAGGCCTCACATGAATAGCCAGCCCTAGCAGGCCAGAAGCATCGGAAAAACATATATTTCAGTAGGTTATGCTCATTCAATGTGCTCCACAAGAATGTGGATAGAATCTTGACTCAATGGTCTTTCTATAGAGTCCTAGAACACCCAAAACGGAGTTTGGACGAAGAAGTTATGGTCGTCCAAAGTTGGAGGCCACACATGAATTCCCAGCCCTAGCCGTCCAACAGCCCTGGAAAAACATAGATTTCAGAAGGTTATGCTTACCCACTATCCTCCACAGGCCTATGGCTAGAATCTTAACTCAATGAGCTTTTCATAGAGTCCAAGAACACCAAAAACAGAGTTTGGACGAAGAAGTTATGGTCATCCGAAGTTGGAGGCCACACATGAATACCCAGCCCTAGCAGTCAAGTAGCCCTAGAAAAACATAGATTTCATTGGGTTATGCTCACCCACTGTCCTCCATAGGCATATGCCTAGAATTTTGACTCAATGGGATTTCCATAGAGTCCAAGAACACCTGAAAAAAAGTTCAGACGAAGAAGTTATGACCATCCGAAGTTGAAAGCCACACATGAATAGCCAGCCCTAAACGTCCAGCAGCCCTGGAAAAACATATATTTCAGCTGGTTATGCTTATCCACTGTCCTCCACAGGCATATGGATATAATCTTGACTCAATATGATTTCCATAGAGTCCAAGAACAGGACGAAGAAGTTATGACCATCTGAAGTTGGAGGCCACACATGAATAGCCAGCCCTAACAGTCCAGTAGCCCTGGAAAAACATAGATTTCAGTAGGTTATACTCACCCACTGTCCTCCACAGGTACATGGCTAGAATTTTGACTCAATGGGCTTTCCATATAGTCCAAGAACACCTGAAACGGAGTTCGGAAGAAGATGTTATGGTCGTCCAAAGTTGGAGGCCACACATGAATAGCCAGCACTAGCCGGCCAGCCCTAGCCGTCCAGCAGCCCTGAAAAAACATAGATTTCAGCAGGTTATGCTCACCCACTGTCCTCCAAAGGCATATGAATAGAATCTTGACTCAATGGGCTTTCCATAGAGTCTAAGAACACCTAAAACGGAGTTTGGACGAAGAAGTTATAACAGTCCAAAGTTGGAGGCCACACATGAATAGCCAGCCTTAGCCATCCAACAGCTTTGAAAAACATAGATTTCAGAAGGTTATGCTCACCCACTGTCCTCCACAGGCATATTTATAGAATCTTGACTCAATGGGCTTTCCATAGAGTCTAATAACACCTGAAACAGAGTTCGGACAAAGAAGTTATGGCGTCCGAAGTTGGAGGCCACATTACGAATAGGCCAAAATTTCTAGTCAAGCCACTCTAAATTGCTCAGCTGCGCCTAATCGATAGCCTACCGACCAAATACTGCCAGCCTAGCCAAATTCTTCCACTTAGACTTTGAGTAAACGAATCCATAACTGGGCTGTGAGGTCCGATTTGGAAAAATCAAAAGCCTAACATCAAGTTCACTGATGTGGCTACAATTTATCTAAAGGACCCACTACCAAATTCCTATTATTTCCCACCCAAAAACTAGCCCTAAAGTCTGGCTAATGCGTATGATCAAAATAGGGTAACTTCCCTTGGTTCAAAATGCAACCAAACATTCCCCTTAGGGCAAGACACCACCACACAACCCTTAGGGTAGAAAATAACCAAAGTAGGAGAAGACATACCTCTCGAGCTCACCGGGTAAACTCCCCTCTGCTTTCGCCTACTGAAACTCGAGCGGAAACACTTTTTTTCTCTTGCTCACGCGACCGCCGATCCGATCGCCGGGAAACCTAGAGAGAAGGTGGAGCTTCTCTCTCTAAGATTTCTTCCTCTCTCCTTTTTTCCTTTCCTTTCTTTCTCTCTTTCTCCCGAATTGTTTGTCTAAAGTCAAGCTCGAGAGTACTTTTGCCACATGTCAATACCCCATTGACTCTTTGATTACTCCTTTTATCACCTTATCCATCTACCTTGATTTCTCTCCAATCATGTGTGTTGTCACATGTCTCTATGAACCTAATGCGGGCTCTTTTGTTTGACTTACTCCCGCATTTGACACATGACACATCAAGCCACCACTCATCACGTGCCAAGTGTCCCGCATTACCTGCCTTCGAAAAACGTGAAATTTCGACCGCCTCAATTTGAATTTTAATTTGACGTGGTAGATAGATTTCGCGAGACGATTTCAACGATAAAGTTCGTTTCGTCATCCAAGATCTAAAAAATTTTCAGATTTTCCCACTGAAATTATCGTTTTACCCTTTCTCATAAAATTTAATTTTCTCAAGTTTTATGGGATTGACATGTGGACTCATGTAATTATTATGCCAGACATTGAGTTCATATGCTTGGGAACATATTGAGTACACCTCAAGTCACAAGCAACGGGGATCCATTTGTGACTTCCCACCAGTTGGTTAAAGGAATTGGACATTAAGTTCCCCTCAAACTTCACCCCGAACACTCTAGATAAGAAGCACCTACTTGTGAGACAACCTATCTTCTTTTCGCATGAAATGAGCAGTGAAGTCCATGACTCCCGATCGTCGGCCAAGCAGACAGCTTTAAAAGTCCCTTCAATCGTGTCGATTCCAATTAGGGTCAACTCTACTTATTTTCTATTTTCTCAATTTTTTTCTTTTTTTCTTTAAATTTATTTTTCTTTCTTTTTAGTTTTTACACTTTTCTTGGTTAGGCTCAATGGAAATCTTTTTTTCAAAAAGTGTCCCATCACTTAAAAGTTAAAATCTCTCAAAGCAAATTCAATTTCAGAGAGGGGGGCTAAAACCAAGGTATATACCTAAGATCTAGTGTGTGTGCATATAAGTTCCCATAAGAAATAGCTTCTTGAAAGATATGGGGGGCGACAAAACAAAGTCACCCACAACTAATAATGCACAACGGTCCTAAATCAAGCAAATACCCAAGTAACCCACATGATGATTCATAAACATTGAAGTTCCAAAATTCACGTGTCCTTCGAATAGCAAGCATGGAACCCAATTCAACTTAAAAGACACAAACAAACCAAAAACTAAGATAAAAAGCACATGCAAAGACACACTAACACACAAGCATGCATAAAGACTAATACAAGCAAAAACATGAACGAACAACATGCAATCACACTAACAAACAAAATAACTAAACAACTAACGTAAACATAAACAAAATACTAATAAAAACAGAAGCAAAACATAAAAGAAACAACTGTAAGGCCTAAGGACACAAAGGCTAAAGCATGCACAAGTTAAACCAAACTCCAACCCATTTCCACCCCAAACTCAAATGTTACATTGTCCTCAATGTAATAAAAAACAAATAAAAGCATAAGAGGACACCCTTGATAATTAGAGCTAATAATCTCACTGGTCTCTGTGTGGTGGTGGTGCACTGGAGGTGCGGAGGGATAGGAGTTGTGCTAGCCGCTCAGAAATAGTGTTCTGATTCCTCAAGATGGTGTCATTTTGTGCTTTGATCTTATCCACCCGCTAATATATGCTTACTTGAAACTCTTGATGCTCATCCCATAATGCATCCACTCTCACTATAAGCTCCTCTATAAGGTCATGGGAGGTAGAGGATTCTTCCTCATGGTAATGGATAGGCTAAGAAGCCTTGTCTTCATCTTCCTCTTCCTCCTCACTTGTGGCCTCATGTCCTAAGTCTATGTTGCCTTTAGGTTAAGGCAGTGGCAATTTTCCTTTTTTCTTCACTTGTATGGCTTTTATAGGGTGAAGCCATTCCTCTTAATTGGATATCTAAACCCCAACATTTTTACACAACTGATGATTTAGGAAGGGATAGCCGGCCATGTTCTTCCTTCCATCTCTATTGTCCTATATGGCTTCCTCAATGATTTTTCCAACATCAAACCTGATGTTTTGAAGTATAGCATAGTTGAGGACAACCCTTTCCTTGGTTACTTCACACACATTAGTGGTGGGAAGGATCCTTAAGGTGATAAAGTGATGCCACACCTAGGGATGTAGAGAAGACCCTTAGCTTTGAAACTTACCGCTTGCCCTTCATGATTGATCTTCCTCTTATCTTGGTTGTTGGTCAAGCACTTGATAATCTCAAAGTAATTAAGCTCCTTTCTCGAGTTCTCATAGGCCTCATTGTCCACCTTATGGTAGGTTGTAGAAGGCATTGATAGTATCATTGTCAAAAGGCACCCATTTGTCTCTCACCAACACTCTTTTCACACCTTGATCGACAAGGTTAGCATATAATTCTCTAACTATTGAGATTGTTGTAGGCTTAGGTGGTTTGCAAAGTTCCTTCCACCGCTTAGTAGCCATGTCCTTCATAAAGAAGTCATTAGCATGCTCAAAGCCCTTCTCCTCGATGAAAGTTTTGTTTCTAGCAATAAGTGTGCACCTTCTTAAGGCTTCCAAAGTGATGAACTTTTCATGGTTATACTCTTTGGGGGGAGAAGCATTAGAAGCTCTCTTCTATAACCTTTGTCTCTTAGGTGCCATGTAGATCAATTCAACTCAACAAGGATTCTTATAGCCCACTCACTGAATTTTCACTTCAAACACCACCTCTATATCACACAATCCAATTATAGAGACAAGAGCTCTCAAACTAGTACTAAAAGAGCCTCCTGTCAACACTAAGAACCTTTGAAAACTCAATAATTTAATTCGTCAAGCACCTAGTGAGCAACCTGGTCCTTTGAAGTGTTTGATAATGAGTTCAATCTTCTAACTCCTCCTAATACAAGCAACAAAACTCCCAAGTACATAACTAGCACAAACATTCCAAGAACCCACTTTGTCAACTCGCACTCTATTTAGGTTAGGTTGCTTGAAATTTATATTCGAAGCTTGGATGGGGTGATAAGGAGGATTGGGGTGTGTGTAAGGATTATAAAAAGTGATGAAATGTGGATTTGGGTGCACAAAAAAGGGGTTTAATCTTCGAGTGCGAAGAATGGTGGTTGGAGGGAAATAGAGAGGGTATTGCAGTTGATGAAGTATTTAAAAAAAACGTGAATTGTTACTAGCATAAAAATAGGGTCACATCGCAACGTCACTTCTTGACGTTGTGACGTGACAGAGATATAGTTCAAAGGATGTAGTCGACATCGTGATGTGAGGTTCTCACATTACGACATGACAAAAAGTTCAATTACAGAGTAGAAGTCTCGACGTCGAGACGTGAGGTGCTCACGTCACAATGTGATAGAACATTCCCTTTTTTATAGTTGCATCCAACATTGCGACATGATGGCGATTTCTTTGATTTTTTTTTTTTTGTTAAGTGGTAAAAACATGAAACACACTAAACTTACCCTAAAAAATGATACACTTCATGAATTTTCCTCAATTTCATGCTTGAGATATCCTTGAGCCTTTGGACCTACAAAACACACAAAAACAAACAAAATCAAACTTAAAAAGACTCAACTAACAACTATTTAAACAAACAAGAAGACTAAAAATGAAAGGAAGGCAAAGAAAAGAAAATATGCTTGGTTGCTTTCCAAGAAGTTGTTCCGTTTCTAGAGTCTAGCTTGACTCATATAACTACAAAAAGAATGATGATTCCTCCTTTCATCTGTTCCTAAGAACCGATAGTTGTGCTCAATTAGCAACTTGGGCACATAGTCGTCCACGGCAATTTTTATTAAATTTTTTACTTTTTGCTTCAAAATGATTGATATAAATTCCTTATTCAATTGAAAGATGCACTCATCCCCTTCGGAAATGGGGGTCATTTTCTCATTTTTCAATTCTTCATGCATGTCATGTTAGAGAAGTTCTCTAAAGGCAATCACCTTTAACACTTATTGTACGTCTTTTATTACTATTAAAGACATCTTCATTAATTTGATATTAGTATGTTGATTGATTTAGGTCTTCAATTGGGTTAATTAAGTCCATGATGCATAACATAGTGTGAAGGAAATCGTGATGAGATCACGATAATAAGATTCCTATCATGTGAAAGTATGTTAGTATCTAAATTATCCCTAGTCATAGAATCAAAAAGACTAGACATTATTGATCCGAATAGATTATCATATGTCATACTCCTTGATTGGATCAAACCGTGAATCTTATAAACTGTGATCATGAGTTGATTAGAGTTGACATGTGGATACTTGCTAAGATCATGGAATTGATTTTAGAATGCCCATAATCATGTCATATAGTTAGAGTATCTATCTTTATATATTCATGAGATTAATGTATATGTATAAAGCATGCTATACCATGATGAGACTAATTTAAAAAAAAAAACCCTCAACAAAACATTAAGGCTAACGTCTTCCATTAATATGGTGTGAACTAGAATTTTTCTAGAGTTGTGGTTGTCGGGTAAACCTAAGTCAATCTCTACAATAATATGTTCTATCCATCGAAATGAGTTTTACTTATCAATGGGTTGGCCTTAACTAGGGTTGTTAGCTTGTTAGGCAAACCCAATTTTAATGTTGGATAGAGATGCAGTTGGGTAAGTGTACATGAGATATACACACATCAAGAGTTAATAACACAGTGATAGTGCATAAATCAACAATTGATAATTAAATATTTGAAAGGAATTGCAATTTGTATGAAAAATATACCTACCTTTTGACAAGAGGTGGCTTGTTGGGTAAACCTAAGGTCATTCTTAGTGATATTAGATATTGACGCACTAGGAGAATTTACATATAAGTTCTCTCAAATCAATAGTAAGGGCTATTGATTCGTTATAAAATAGTGGGAGTATTAATGCGTAATTATCAAGTCGCAATGAGTATGCATTTTAAAGTACAATCTAACATGATCTTTTTTTACATCTAGGTTGTTATAATCTTGCCATGTCAACCACCGTGAGCTTACAATCAATAGTGGATGTAGAAAAATTGACTAAGCCTAACTTCATGGACTGACTAAAGAAATTGAAAATACTTCTCAAAAGGGAAAGATTGGCCTATGTCCTTGTTAAGCTACTCCCTCAATCCCCAATTGTTGATGTATCTGAAAGCGTTTAGAGGGCATATCATAAGTGTTTGGTTGATAGTGTGAATGTGGGATTGATTATCCTTACCTCTATGTCACTTGACTTTCAAAAGAAATATAAGACCGTGGATGCATTGTCACACCCACATCGGTACCCAGGAAAATTTGAGCGGATCCGAAGGGCTGTGGTGCAGGTTTTACCATATATACATTTTTGAATACTGTAGAAATAAATATGGCATAATCATTTCAGTTAAAGAGGGTCCACCGTTTTGTCAATTAACACTTTCATTTTAATATACGGCATGCGCTGCCCCTTTCAATGTATAATTTACAGTTATCGGGGTTCATCTCCTGGAAATAAATCAAATATGTTCTTTCATGAAAAATTATACATTTTGGTTTCATTACAAAATGTTCGAGATCATTATCATGGGATGAAATGTATGCATGAGACGGAGCATTTACTTATACTCTGCACGATTCGACGATGACTATGAACTCTGCGGTCTTTGCTCTTGTCTCTAGTCACTCGGTACCTATGCGATGATAACAACAACACGCTAAGAATTTTCATGCTTAGTAGTTCTATGCAATTCTCTTCATTTTCAATTTAACACTAATATACGGTTTTAAAGCAATGTTTTGACATAATTTCAATAGTCCATTGCAATATACGTATATATATGTGCTTATTTGCATCTTCGTTTCTGAGCTCATTTGATCACTTGAAATACACAATTTCATACTTGATATTTTGTTGAAACTTCAATCATGCATTTCACACATTTACTTGTAATTTTGCCCTTAAACGAATTTAACCATGACTTTTAATGCATAGGATAACGGAATCACTGGCATAATCTTGTTGGGCTGCAAGCTGGCATAAAAACATTTAATAACATGAAATGCGGTCTCATTGGGCTGCATTTGGTTTATTAAAAAAAATCATTAAGTAACATGAACTCTTAGATACTATCAGTTGAATACGGATCGATATGCTACTATATAAAATCATTGATTATGATGCTACTACATTGACCCTTAATTGGTATACCAAATTTGTCCTTAACACAATATTCAATAAATAACATTCTAAGAATTATTAAAACTTCAGTTATCATAATTTACAATACTGGCATATACATTTTATACCCAAATAATACATTTTGATGCTCATCTTGCAATTTTATTACTATTTTTGTGGCCAAATCATTTGAAATCATTTTCCAAATCGGCAAACAAATCATATATACGGGTTTTCTTGAAAATCATTTCAACCCGACAATCCTGGCTTGAAATAAGAAGAGAGGTATGGAGAACAAACCAGTGGGTTGTCGCTCCTCGATTCTATCCTCGAATCCGTTCTTAGGTCGGGCACATCGTGACCAACCCACAATCCATCACGATTAGAAAACAATATTAAGTTGGCTTATTTAGGTTTGTGGGTTGTTTTCTGCAAACTTCCTTGACTAAAATTTTATAGGAACAAATGATGCATATTTTACCAAACTTCCCATTAAACTCATTGTTCCCCCTATAAATATATTTTATTCATAAATTGGAATCATCAAATTCAAGTACGATCTCAAAGATATATTTCAAAACAACCAAATTACTCTATTTTAACGTAACTTAAAATTTACTTTGAAATGGAAACTCACTGACCAATTTCTAAGTTGATAGGTCAGATTTGAATACCTTATTTCAGAATCACTCTCTTAAATTCTAGTTTTCCCCGTAAATTTGAATTACTCGAATTTGAATAGAGTGAAACTGTTTTATGAAATGATTCGAAAACTATTTCAAAACCTTATTATTACCAAATAAACCGAATTTGCCGCGAGCCTCACTTTGATGAATTTTACGGATCCAATAGGGTTCAAATTGAGATACACTTATTTCAAAAATGTTGTTCTCCAGAGGAAGTATAGTTTACCCAAAAATTTGAATCACTGATTGAATGAGTGAAAATCGACTTATTTCATATAGCTTGTTCCAAAACACCAGACTATACAAGCTAGACAGATTTGGCAGGCCTCACAGACTGAATTTAAGTTAAATGGAGTCCAAATTTAAATACACTTATTTAAAATATGGCCCCAATTTCTCCTAAGTTTAGTTTACTCAGAAATTTGAGATCACTCGATTTGGATGAGTTATGACCCGAGTTATGTGAGAAACAAAAACATGGAGTTTGGAAGAATTTGACAACACTCTCATCTAAAGCCACAGCCGTTCATTTTTATCTGAGATTCGCCGAGCCAATCATAATCGAAGCGAAAAATCTTTGCTTGAACTCTAACTCAAACATATATATACAAAAGTGATGAGGGTTTTACCAAACCCAGACCTGATCAAAGAAGAAGTTGTTGGTTTCCTTGCCTTAAATCTCTTTTAGGCTTCAAGCCCACAGCTTTCGCCTCTTCCTTCTTCTTTCCTTTCACCTTTTCTTTATCATTTATTCCCTTCTCTGCTTAGGTATCCAGAGCCTGAAATGAGAAGAGTCAAAACTTTTGGATCTCATTCTCCCGAGCTTCAGCCGAATTTGAGCTCGGCTTAATTTGAATCCATTCTTCTAAAGTTCCATGTATCACTTCTTTATGTGATCAACTTTTCTCATTTTGCATATAAGACCCTAATTTGCACATAGGTCCTTTGCTTTTAAGGTACAACATTCAGATTTCCATGACAGCGTAACATAAATCTATCGCTGACCGCAAACTAATTACTTTATATCAAACCAAAACTCACTTGAATTTTAAATACCGCACATTTTGGCACATACACTTCCATTTATGCCATAGGTCCTCATTCTTGACATTTTACCAATTTAACCTTAATTCTTGTATAATTTCAGGTTTATCATTTTTTGTTTCTTTAACAAACTATAGAAATTCGGAAAAATCTGATTTAACTATTTTATACCTAAACATTTGTAAGCCTTAGGAGTATTTTAGGCGATTACATGCATACTTCTATATTACGCCATCTAAGGGAACTCTGATGAGCATGTGAACTTCAAGGTTCAAGACCTCGATCGCATTTGTTTAGAGATGGAGGGGCATCACGGTGCGACATGCACTAGTGATGTGTGAATATGAGAGGTTTAATCAATTGGGTTAATGGATAGACTTGCTGAATTGGTATGGATGATTTTGGCTAGTTTACTGATATTTTCGCATAGTTTGTGCTTATTTATAGGATAAACAACATTATGTTCACCATACTATACCTTATCTTGCTCAAAATTCTTTGAGGAAAATTAGTTGAGAATAAAGTCAAAGAGACTTTCTCAAACGGCACTTGCTTCCATTGGGGCAAAGAAGACCATTAGAAGAGAAATTGCAAGGCCTACTTGGAGTCAAGAAAAAGGTGGCATATGATGCACCATCATTTTCAAGTATTTGTCATTGAGGTTAATATTATTTTTTGTGACAACTGTTAGGTATTAGATACCAGTTGTGGCTCACAAATACGTAATGATATGCAGGGCCTAAGGGACGGTAGAAAGCTCGCGAAGAGAGAGTTTGACCTTTGATTGGCAATGGTACAAAGGTTGCATATGTTGCTATTGGGACTTATGTTTTGAACCTTCCTAGTGGACCTTGTTTAAATTTGAATGATTGCTTTTATGTGCGGCTTTGGCAAAAAGAACATCATTCGTTTTCCCTATTTAGACGAGAAAGTTTCATTTTAAATTTCTGATGAGTTGTTGAATAATGTCAAATGATGTCTTTTATCTTGAGTGGTATTTTATGCGGTGAAAGGAGTCTCATCCTGTGGTGCACGAGCAAAAAAGGGCTGCTGCAATATGTTGGGCTATATGGTATAGAAGGAACCGGATTGTATGGAGCAGGAGATGGTTGAAGGATGGACTGTTGGACACGATTCATGCTTCCTTGATCACCACAGTTGAAATCGGCTTATAATAATAGAATGCGAAATTGCATACGATTTGGAATCCATGGTTGCTTGATGCGGAATCGATGAGATCTGCAAGAAATGCGATCCTGAATCTTCTCCCTTATCCCGATTTATGACCGGCAATGGAATTTGCCTTTCGCGGGTTAGAGAGAAAAGTTTTCTCTACGGTCATATGTAGTATTGAATAGCATTATCCCTTAGGGTTAGGGAGGGACTTGAGCTTTTTATTTATAAGTGCGACCATGAAATTTTCATTCTGAGTCGAGTAGTACTAAACTCACACACTTGCATTGTATTAAAATTAATAAGAATCATATGTCTCACTTTATTAGACGAACTTAATTCGATTAATTTTAATTAATAAAGCCCACGTAAAGGAAAATCTTACATTCCGGCAGTGATATTAGTGAAACAAAGCGTAATAAGCACCTTCATATTGGTCTAGAGATTGTGTAATAGTCAATCCCATCCGGCCAAAGTCTCGAACAACTGAATCATGTGGTATTGTGCATGTACTCACGCGGACCCTTCCATGGTGGCGAAGTGCACTGACTTTGCGATATGGATTGATATGGTAGTGTGTTAAATGGGCCGTCTGCTCATGTGGAGTCTTCATGTGTTATCCATTTTGTTAGTCGAATTCTCTCTCCTTAAGTGTTACAAAACCTAGTGTGTCACGGAGAATATCCGTCATGGTTCAATGAACTGTATATATTACCTTGATAGGTAACTTTAATTTATAATGTAGCAAGACATATTGTTAAGGCTAATGCAGAGAGATGCCCCATACTTTGTGCTCAGAGGTTTTACCTGATGCCTCGAGATTTTCAACAATTATTTGTACTCGGCTTGATAAATCTACATTCTGAAATACCTTATTGAATGCAGAGTTAATCTAGTCGATTATTACAAAAATGTGACCGGATTCGACAACCGTAAAAGCGACTTAAAACTTAGCAGCTCAGAAATACAATTTACAGGTATCCGTGATATAAGCCCGTATTAATGACATATAGTCGAATACACAAGAGGCGAAGGCCTTTAATTAGCGGATCTGCCCGATCCTTATCATCTGTTGAAATGTGCTCATTTCTGATATCACGTTTGAACTTTTTCCTTTATAGTGAGGGTATGACCTCCGCTGTGCTTAGACCCCTTGAGACCTCTGTTGTTGTTAATAAACAACAACTGCGAGTTAATGTCTAATACAGAAAAGCGTGTGGGCACATCAAAATCAAATACGGTTAACTCATACTTGAGTTTCGGGCCGGAAGTGCACAGTGGTTCTTTGAAAAGCATCTTCTGAAACTCGCTGCATGGTAGAGGATGCGGTGATTTACATTTCTCACTTTTCCATGATCTTTGCACCTCACAACTGGCAAAGATGTAACACATTGTTGATTTCTTTTCATCGCAATGACCGGTAAAGTCTGAATCAGATACTTGACTAAATGTAGGTCTGATCATGTTTGGCAAAATCGGCATATAGTCTTTTGTCCTCTTCAAGTAACTCCGCAACCTTCTTGGCGACAACCCGATGAGTCCGTATCTTGGATTTGTTGATGTCACTAGAGATCTGTTACAAAGGCAATATCGGCTGAGTGCATGCCAGGCATACAATACTCCCGAGTGCATGGCGTAAGTGCGATTCTTCATTTGGGCTTTCTCTGATATCTGAGATGGGGACATTGTAATGGACTCGACTTATCACCTTCTGACCAAAGGAACACCAGATTTCAAACACAATTTGTTTGCATGTGTTGAATCTTTCTAAATACGATCGACATATGCCCTCACGAGAAAAACCCGATAGTCGTGAGAACGGTTGCTGTGAGTCTCGATGCCCGGAATGACGCCTCACGAGGTCCTTCGTATCAAAGTTCTTTGACAACATCAGCTTTGTCTCATGCGGTAAACCAAGGTCCCAGCCTTTATGACGGGATATCATCACACATAAATGGAAAATGAATTTCTGCATTGACGCTACGGTATATCGTTGATCTCTTTGTTCTCGTGAAACCATATGAAAGCAATGACCTTTATGAAACTTTAAGTACCATTGTCACAGAAGCTTTCTTGAGACCATAAATAGACTTTTCGAGTCTACATACAAGTGTACACAGATCATTTGCCCTGAAAACCTTGGGTTTGCATCCATATAGACTTCTTCGATTAAATTACCGAATTTGAGAAAAGCAGTTTTAACATCCATCTGGTGTAATTCCATATCGAAATGAGCAACTAATGCCATGATCACTCTGAAAGAATCTTTAGAAGAGGCTAGGAGAAAGGTTGCTTAAAGTAGATACCTCCTTCTCTACGAGTGAAACCTTTTCTTTACCCGGTCGCTTTAAACTTCTCAATCTTTCCTTTAGGGTCCCTTTTAGTCTTATACACCCGTTTGCGGTAATGGGTCTATGACCTTCAGGTAATTGACTAGTTCCCCCGAACTCCATTATGCCTCGTAGATTGAATTTCATCTCTCATTCCATCGACCCACGGAGTTACGTGAGAATGACTTGACTTCCTCATAAGTTATTGGGTCAGTCCACATAAGCAGATATCGTAGTCTTGCTCTCCTATGGGTTAAAATAGTCTGGGTGGTATAGTTGATCGTCTCTCCACATTTGGATCCCTTCTTGAGTAGTAATAGCCATCCTGCACACAGGCCTTGATGAACTTCATTAGGAGTGTCACCGACAAGCGAGGATCCAGGAGTCTCAGCCCGGGTTGATATGGTGTGTGGGAGTTCCCACGATTATTTGTATGGGAGGATATAAAGATTACCATATTATCCAGTACTATTATCTCGATAGATACGTGAAGCGGCTACTTTCTTGACCACATCAGGCTCAACTTAGGCACATGCAGCGATTACGTTATTGTGCCTCCATTGGGATTATAGAGCGATATCCCTTCGAATGTTCAGGTGAATCTAGTAACAGGGTGGTTGCAGGTCGACTTACTTAATGTTGGATTATCTGACTTCACTTCTGCGGGGACATCCCCCGAACCTTAAGATGGTTTAATGACTTATGCCAGTCATGTGAGAGTCAATGGAGCAGGCTTTTGTGAGTACACGATTGAATGTACAAGTGTTTTCAAGCTTCACCCCCTGACAAGGTAAATTTGTCCTGCTAATCCTTACTCCTTACCATTTCCATAAAGTGCGATTGCTTCCGGCTCTACACCATTTTACTTTCGGGGACTCCCAGGCATAGTAAACTGTGCCACTATCCCAGAATCCTCTAAGTATTTGGCGAATGGCCCCTTAAGTTATCCGGCATCGCCATGCTTGCCATAATACTCTCTACCTCGGTCAGATCTAACAACCTTTATGACTTTTCCCAAAAATTGTTTCGGCTTGATCAGAAAATCTGTAGACTTGTCGAGAGACTCGGCGCTTTTCTTTAATCAGTACAAATAACCATATCGAGAATAGTCATCGATAAATGTGATGAAATAAAAATTTCTACACAAGGTTGTAGTATAAGGTCCACTTATATCGGTGTGAATGACATCGACAAAGTCGAGGAACTACGGTGCAGTTTTTCTTTCTTATCTTGGTCATTTACCTACAATGGAGTCTGCGTATCTCTAGAGGTCATTTTAAAATGGGACCAGATGTTAGTCTTTATCAGCCTTTCTACTCTATCCCTTAGAGATATGGCAATGGATTTATGCCACAATCGTAAGTATTCCTTGTGATAATGAATCTCTGAAATAACCTTTTGACCATTATAAGCGGCGTATATGTCATTGGGAGATAAACTAATCTATTATAAATCAGTTGGACGTATAATGACCTTGACCTTATTTGAATTAAAATATTGAAATAACATTCTTGATTTCAAAAGAGTAATCATATAAATCCGACTACGATCTGAAAACTAAATTCACGTCCCCAAGGAAGGTACATAAAAAGTATCTTTGTGTCAATTTAAAACCGAATCAAATTAAGATTACATCTCCTGAACATGACATCGACTTTCTTGTTGTTTCCCACGGTGAGTTTTTGATTCATCCATATTTGGCTTCTCCGGTTTATGAATCCTGTATGGTAAGCTATGACGTGATTAGTTGCTCGCTATCGAGCCACGGGCGGATGGGTGCTTTAGATGGAGTTAGTTCACAAGCGAGTGTTAAGAATCATTACTGTAAGCACGTTTGGACATCGAGCTTTAAATTTTGCACACTCCTTCTTCATGTGACCTTTCTTCTTCTGAAAGAAGCGGCCCGATCACCATCCTTTTCAAGAATGTCTTCTTTGGACCCATATTGTCGGGGCCGTAGGTAGTTTCTTGAATACCCATGCACTAGGTACGACTTTTGAACTTCTTATTTTTCTTTTTATGGGAACTAGGGCATATAAAGGCCGGATGCTCTTTCTCCTTCTTAAGTTTCTCGCTATTACACCCACCACCCTTGCTATCAAGTCATTAGCCCATTTGAGTCTCATCTTAGAGTAATTTGTCTTATAGTAATCGGTGGAAGGGTGTTTAGAACTTGATGCCTGTCTGACATCGGGAATGGTAACAAGAGCTTGGCTTCGTCTTTAGGTCTACCATCCTCAGGACATAATCTCAACCCGTGATTACCATCGTACTTCATGTTGAAGAGCTTTTGAAGAAGTGTTCCAACCTCGACATTAGATGAAATTCGATTTCTAGCCTCACATAGGTGCCATCATTTATGCGATGCGATTATTTGGTAAACCACTTTTTAAGTGTTCTTGAATGGATTTCTTCATTGTCAATAAGCAAATTCGATTGCTCCTTTCCCAGGTAGCATAGTCGTTTTCGGCCAATCTTTGGTGGTTGTGATATCTGCTGAGCTTATCCTTTGTAAAAGCGATGAGCATCCGCCAGTTCCATTCCCGAATAGAAAATCCTCTTTCCATTTCTTAAGTTCAATCCGATGGGAGGCGCCAGTGAAATGGAATTGCAGTTCTGAAAAATTGGCGAAAAACAAAGCAAGCAATCTGATCGGCATCATGTGAGCTTATACGAGAATTACATACATCATCATAATCACCTTTGGACCTTAAAATATGACATGCGATTGTACACTCTCCACATGGCGGCGTGGCAAGACATATTCATATTCTAATCTTTCGTGAAATCACCACCTGCGTATGAACCACTAAGATCGCTTCATTTCTCAAGCTCATGCTATACATGTATCCCCTCCACTTAACTAACACAAGATCACCTTCGGGAGTATGATCATGCAATAAGCAGACATCCCACTGACAATATGAGACTGACATATTTCTCACCAAATATGTGCCACTTTGGTGGGTCAAAGAACCCAATTGAATCCTTGAAAATCTCTCATACCGTTGATATTAACTTTATGTATCGTACATTCAATATATATATATGTACACGAAACAGGGCGATGTCTTTGCATTACATGTCATGCTAATATCACCGCGACCATTAATAAGTCAATGAATTACACTTGCCGATAATCTATGTGATATACATGTGAGCTATCATAAGCATATTTCCAAAACTATGAGAAAATACAAGAAAACACGCAATACCCAAAAATACGCTGGCATAGAGTTTCTTTACGTATTTTCAAATCGTAACAGCTTCAAACATGTAAAATAAATATACCACATTGTAGAGCATCTCGAGATGAGCGCCGGGTACTAAGATCATCCAAAACGGATTTCGGACGCCACCGCACGCCACTCCGAAGGCACGAGGTTTGAATCTACCACACCCGTCGAAGTCAGATCCGTTCCGATGATCGCATGACGCCATCGGTCGGGTCAGTATGACGTCATCATGACATCATCCGATCGTCGCGGCGACGCTATCCGGTCGGGCTAAAAACCGCCTGGCGCGCTGACCGGTCGGCCGTACCGCTCCGCGTCACGCCAAAGATGACGCCAAGATGACGCCGCGACAGACCAACCGGTTCGATCAAGTCGGGTGATAGGTCGCCGACGCATCACACGCCGGCCGCAGGGTTCCGCTCGCTGGGCCACCCTTCACGCTGCCGCGCTTTACGCGCGCGCTGGCGGCGTGAGGGCGCGTCCTCGCCTCCTAAGTATGACGCAGGTTACACCCACCGATCTTCGCCCTCGACGTGATTGCAACAAGTGCAATAAAATTCAAGTTTTGATATGAAGAAAGTTTCCGAAACTGGACTGAAACCTGGTTTGGAATAAAACCCAAAAAATAAAATATTCCAATTCATATGTTTTGATATTCGACTGCGGGTTGGCTCGATACCAATCGGTTGGACACGATTCGCCATGCTTCCTTGATCACCACGCTAGAATACAAAAAGTATGGTCAATAGAGGGAATCAAAAAATTGCATACCCGATTTGAACTATGGTTGTTTGATGCTGAATCAATGGTGAAGACCAGAGGCACGTATCTCAAGATCTTCTCCTTATCCCCGTGATTACATCGGGTTTAACGGTATCGCCACTCACCCAGCTGTGGCAGTTTTTCTCCGAATCGACTGCAGCATCAACAACATATCCCAGTATGCGATGACCTCAGCCTTTTATTTATGTAGCACGACCACCGGCCCTCCCCATTACGGCCTACCGCACCCAGCCCCACACACACTTGTTAGAATTCCATACATTAATAATAAGTAATCCTTATGTCTCAATTTTATTAGGACCAAACTTAATTCAGAAGCGATTCCACTAATAAAGCCCACATAAAGTTGAAAATCTTACATGGATGGCGCAACTAGAAAAATCAAACAGCTGATGCTGGAGAGAGATGTGTGCATGCAAACAGCCCCATGCAAACAGACTCTGCATAGTCATCATGGAAATGGTTCCCCACAACCCCAAGCTTTATGAAGTGCAATATTGATGGTGCTCTGTTTGAGGACAATTAAGAAAGATTGGGTTGGGTTTTCTTCTACGTGATCACATGGGTAAGTTCCTAGCAGCAAAAACAGAATGTTCTAATGGACCCATGGACGCGTTGGTGGCCGAGGCCCTTAGTTGTAGAGCAGCTCTCTCTTCCATGACTCCAGGTGAATAATGCTAGCAAGGTCATTGTTGAAACCGACAACCTTTTACTAGCGTTGACCAGAAATAATCCTGGTCTTATTTTTCGTTGCTTGGCTTGATTATTCAGGATTGTATTGACTTGCTTCGGACTATCCCCGATTGCTCGGTTATTTTTGCTCGTCGATCAGCGAACTTTGTAGCTCATTTCTTAGCTTGTAGAGGTGCAGGTTCAGTATGGTCTTAATGTTTAGGTTGAGAACCCTCCCTGTTAGCATTATGGATGTAATTCTTGAGATGATCAAATGTGCCTGTTCATTTTTCTCTGTAAAAAAATTACACTATAAATCTAAAACTATCGTTTTTTACATGATGTGCCACCTTTTTAAGTCTGAGTACGATGTCATTATTTTAACAAATGACACAAAAACAGTGACACCATTAATTGAATTGTTTTTACAGCAACGAGAAGGAGGGAGAGAAGAAATTGATAGATCATTGTAGAGCCCAAAACGTAGAGAAATTAAAAATAAAAAAAGAAAGTGTTGTATCTACTTAAACCAACCAGTAATTAATTGCTGAATTTAAACACCTCTCGCTCACCACCAAACCCTGCGCACTACATTTACAATTAACGGAAAAAGGCAGCGAACGCTAAATATCACACCTCTGAAAACTCAAAACCATGCATTAATTCATGAATCAATGACAAAGGGAGCTCTCATCTCTTGAAGAGACTTCTCCATCACTGGCATATGAAGAATAGAAATCATCATCACCGTCCCTCTCTTTCAACTCGATCTTCTCAACCGCCCCCTTCATCTCCCACCCTTCCCGGCATCCCCTTCACAACAACCCCACCCTATCTTCAACAGCTTCACCATCTCCCCTTTGCTGTTCTCCGTTCCACCCATCTCTTTGTCGAACACCTCCTTCTCCCACTCTTCCGGGGGAACAGAACGCACCCAGCTACCCAAATCGGCTTCACCTGTTTTACCTTTTTTGGGATGTTGAGTTGGAGACTTCCCGGTTAATATCTCGAGTATTAATATCCCGAAACTCCATACGTCCGTCTTCTTTGTTATACGGCTCTGTTCTGTGTATTCTGGGGATTTGTATGCGACCATGAGCTGTCGGGCGTTCTCCTGGTTGATCACGGGGGTTAGGCCGTAGTCGATGAGCAGGGGCGTGAAGGACTTGGTGAGAAGAACATTAGAAGATTTCAGGTGTCCGTGTGGTGCAACTAGGATTGGGAGCTCGCTATAGAGGTATGCAAGCCCCTTCGCTATTCCTTTAACGATCTTCAACCGCGTCGCCCAATCTAACTTTGCTTGCCCTCTACCAACGTTGCCTGAAGAATGAAGTACGTATATAAATTTAATTCAGTCGTAGCCAAAACATGTACATTAATTAATGTTAATTATATGTTTTGAAATTGAAGGAATATATATATTATATATACCATGAAGATGAACAGCCAAGCTGCCATTGTCAATGAAGTCAAAAAGCAAGAGCTTCTCCACGTCCCTAGTATGGTTACAAGAGGAAGCAAATTTGGTGGTTCACCTCCCAATCTCTCATGCTCAGAACTCTTCTTTTCCCACATTATTCATATACCCAAACCTCTTCACAACCATGATTCTATTTTCCATATGCGCAGCTTTAAAAGAAGACCAAGGCTTCACTGCCTAATACTTGAGCTGAAGTTTGAAGCAAGCCAGTCAAATCACACTTTTTATCAACTTCCTTTTGGTAGTAAATTTCCCTGATCAACTTCCACTCCAGTAGTACCGTTGGGCCTTGCCGCGAAGCTTTCTCAGATGTGTCTCTATTTGTACTGGAGTTATTTGGTGTCTGGTATGGAGGAGAAGGATGAAGGCTACAATGATCGCAGATAATGCCAAGGCCAGAACGATACCAACAAGAACCATCATTAGCTTTGTCGGTTTCTCCGACGGAGGACATGAATTCAGCGGTGCTCCACATAGATTTTTGTTACCTGTTTTCACAGTTCAATACAAAGTATCTTATACATACAACGTTTATTTTTTTCTTTTCCCTAGTATATTTTTAGGAACCAAAGGGAATAAAAATCAAATTTGATCATGAATTTTAAAAGGGTACGGTATATATATATGTAGACATGCATGATAATTAGTAATTACTGACCTAAAAATGAGGTGACCTCCATCCTCGCAAGGTTTGGCGGGATCCGACCTTCAAACTGATTGTTGGAAAGGTTGAAGGATTGGAATTGAGATGGTCCAAAATCAGGTATGTGGCTCTCGTAAACTGGTTCTCAACCTCAGTCTAAAAAGTCAGCATAAAGTTTCAACGACTCGAATCTCCCTGAAAACTTATTATTCGCCAAATGCACCTTCTTCAAATACCCCATCCTCGTAGAACGTGTGCACCTTTCCTCTTCTATCTTCCCAGAAAACTGGTTGTTGGACAAGGTGCAACTGATTTCAATGTGACTCAGTTTCTTTATTTTGGCATCCTCCCATCAAAATTATTGTTCAATGTAACCACGTTCTAAGATTACACTCCAAGAGACCCCAGATCGATGTCGCCCGTCAGTCCCATGCCCTCCAGCTGGGGGTCTCGGCACGTTCATTGATGCAAATAACGCTTGAATCCAACCTGCTGTCCGATTAGTACTCACCCGCAGGGTGAGCGGAGGAGTTCCAGCGTTCAATGCGGAGGTGTGCTATAGGAGCTCTGAAGCTCTGAGAAGAATTTGAGAGGATGGTTTCCTGCCGGAGGCAATGCAGGAGCACCACTGAGACGATGACTTATAAAGATGGTCAAGTGACAAGGTAACAGAAGGAATATGCAGGTATCAAGCCAGGGTGCATGCCTCCCTGCCACCATTAGAGTGCTGCAATTAATGAATTGTGTTTAAGGTGGCCTGAGGGGGTGAAAGAAGAGGGTTGAGACTTGTCGCTTGAGAGGGGAGACCAGTTTTGGCCAGGTTTTTTATGGCAGAGAAAAATTAGGGGACATGTACCAAGAATAGAGGGGAAACAAAGGGATTTTAATAGATTCAGGTGATCTGGGGTTTGGACCGTTCAATTTGTTTTCCTTTCTTTCTACGATTTCCATTCACTCATCAATGAAAATACATTTTCTAATATTAAAAATTTAAAATGTGGAAACCTGTATAATTTTAATTTATTTTCTTCTCATCAAATTATATATATTTTCTAATAGGGGTCAAATTCCTTGACAATCCCAGTGAAATGAGCAAGATTTGTTCTAAATGATAAGTGTAAATCAGCATATGGAAACTGGATGAATGTTAAAAATTACAAACTTAAACTTTTAGGAAAAGTGACCATATGGGAATGAGACACACTGATTTGGAAAAGTTGAATAAATGTTAAAGCTAAAATGAAATAAATTAAACCTTTTATTTCATAAATTAATTGACATAGCATTTTCTCACTTTAAAATATTAGCTCTCAAATTAAACATTAGTTTTCAAAATTAGGATAAGTGACAACATCCTAAGAAATACCTTAAAAAAGTGCCTTTGATTAAAACTTTAGAAAGATTTTGAAATCCACTTGTAAAAATTTAATTTTCAATAATTTTTTTTTTGTAGGTTCTCTCTAGGAAAACCCATATGATATATTTTTTTAAAAAAAGGAACTTTAGGCATATAATTTGAAAATTATTCATGAGCCAAGCTGATATTGCTTTCAAATACGCAACCACCTCAATTTTACCTATGCTCATTCTAAATTTTTTTAATTATCTCCTAAAATAAATTCCTAGTCTAATTTTAAACACTTAATAGAAAAGGCTCTTGAACACCATACAAGGGTTTTAAAAAAGCTATAATGAAAAACATTAACATAAAAAGAAAGAAAAAAAGAAAGTTTCTACAATTAAAAGAAAACCAAAATGAGAGAGATTCATTGTTGGGGTGGGTAATTTGTGTTCTGGGGTAGAGGGAGCCAGCTTATTTAATGAAGAAGTCCACAACCAACTGATTTTGGGCACAAGACCCATGAATCCAACTAAAATTAACTTCTTAAGTATAATGAAATTCTCATATTACTCTGTTACCCTCTTGATAGAGGTGGGAAAAATAGAATCTACAAGAACAAAGCAAGGTGCGAGTTCTTCCCTTGGTTTTCAAGCTCGACTATTTTTTGCTCTGCATAAGAAAAGGCGCCGTGAATTTTATCTGTAAGAAGAGACATCTAAGTCTCTCAAAGAGAAGGGAAACCGAGCATTTTTAGGAGAGAGAAAGAGAATATTTCTTAATTGCCACTATCATCATTCATTCGAAGCTTATGGGGTCAAGCCTTCCATCATCCTAACCCTAACCCAACAAAGCGTAGAGTTGAGCCTTCTCTCAATTCTCTAAAGCCTTAACTATTTTTGTTTCATAAGAAGGAGGCCAATCCATTCCAAGAAGAAGATCAGTTCCATGCAAAACAGTTACTTTGGGTTATAGAAAGATAACATCATAACGCCATCATCACTTCAAGTTTGTGTTTTGTCTAATGTCCAACTTTAATCATAACAATCCAATCAGATTTCCAAGTACAAATTTCTTTCTCTTCCTCTCCTCCGGACAAGCAGGAACTTTGTCCAAAACTATTTTTCTTTGTTTCGTGCCAACAATTCAAAGCTTCTTTGTTTGTTTTGAAATTGTTTCTTTGGCGTTGTTTTGTCAGTTCGTCAATTGGCTCATCTTTCGTAGTTTATCATCCATGCTCAATTTGGTTAGGATCCAAATAAGAAGTTGTCTTTCTTTGAATTTGTCTAAGTGATAAGCCGTTTTTCAATTTTTTTTCTCTCTTCAAGTGGCAGAACTTAGCTCTCAGGCACCCTTTCTGTTTATTTTTTGTTTCTTTCTTCTTTCTTGCCCTCAGAAAGGTTGAAGATTTTCAATGACTATTAGGTTTGAATTCTTTAGTTAATGTCAATTGTCCCATTGTGAACATAAACGGCGTGCATTGTAAAAGTTTTAACTGAGTACATTTTAAAAATCTTCCATTTCAGAAAATAATTATCAAATGCCAGAATTTTTTTTTACTTTATGTCAGTTTCTCTAATTGCAAATTATTATCCAAAATCATTTTTTTCTGATCCATGAGGCCCTTTGCCTCAATGCATGTAGTCGTTATTCTTCAACCCTGATGCCTTACTAAAAAAAAAGGTAAAAATTACTTAGTAAGGGATACTCTATAGTTATGGTCTCACAACTTCAGCGACTATACTACAATTGAACTTGCAAATTATCATCCACTATACCGCAATATGAAAGCTTGAGTAATTGAACTGGTCATTAAATGAATCTTAGTCAAATGCCTCTCAATTGTGAGTGGCTGAAGAATGGTGTTCACAAACTTCTAATAACCTTTAGTTTCGCTCTGTTAACAAATATTATATGGTGCTGCAAATGCAACACCCAATGCAAGAAAATATAGAAGACTATTCAATGCATAAGGCCATGAACCAAAAAGCCTCATTTAATGTCGGATAGGCTTAGAAGTGATGATAAACATGTTCTCGAGTTAACTTTTGTGAGCTCATTTGGTATCTCACAGTTGAAAAGTTAAAACTACCATAATTGTATAAAAGTTTATACTTCTTAATGTTTTCCCCTAGATTTCTAGAGCATTATTTGGACAAATTTCAGGTTTTTATCTTTAATTGGGAGATGAAGCCAAAGTCATAATTTCCAAAAGGGTTACATCAATATTCTAAAATATTTATTGAACATAAAGATTAACTTCTATAATTCTCAAGCTTTTACAAGAAATAACTTTTCTAAGCTTCCATTCTAAATACACGAAATTCAGTGTTAGTTTCAAAAGCTTATCCTGAACATATCAACCATAAAGATTCTCAAGAAATTCAGTGTAAGTAGCTTGGTGTAACTAACCATAAAACTTGAGAATCTTGGTTAGTCAAGTCACACATTAACTATAAAGATTCTCACGATTCAAAAGCTACCATACTTCGCTTGCGGCAACACCGAATTTCTTGTGTGGTAAGTTATTTTCAGAAAAGCTTCAGAAAATTCGCGTTATTTTACAAAGTTTTCTAAGCTTCCAACATGACAACTTTAAAAAGAAAAATGCTGAATTTTTATGGTTTTTTTTAAGTATCTGCGATGCTTGGAGTGGTGGAGGAATAAATAATTTCAAATCCGAAGATTCTCTGTTGCCACTCCGCACTTGCTTCAAATTTTGAATACCACTTGCCATCTAATTTTAATGCAGTTAATGAAGGCTGAAGGATTTTTGCATCGCTGGGGTCGCCCCAAGGTTCTTCCATGTAAGACCGAGAAATTCCAATTTCGAATAAGGGCAAAACGACTTCGATTACAAAATTGTAACAGCTCGTTAAAATCCGTATTAATTTCTCTAGATCCCGGATGACAAAACGGATTGTACCTGCTGAATCGCCTCACAAATCTAGTTAACACGTAAATTTCATAATTTTCTTCCTACGCCTACTGGGCCATACGCTTTTCTTCAGCATCGTGTTTCGGGAAAAGCTGTAAATTGGTTTTCACGATTAAAGCTATAACATGTACCCGCAAACATAAGTGTACAGTGGTAGAAAATGATAAAATACCTACGAGATAGTCACAAAATCAAATCTCTGCAGTTATGACATACACGCCATTTAGATGGATTTAAGGACTAAAGTCAAAATAAATAATGGGCCTTTCTTCTCCACTTAAACAATTGAGAGCAAAACGTGATTTTCAGTTTGGGATGCCGCAGTATTCTTCCTTTCATTTTCGGTAGAAATGACTTCCTTCTAAACACGCTGATTCACCCATTACTAATTTGTTAAGGGGCTTTAGGTAGAACGCTCTACGCTGAGCAGCGTTGCATCCCGGGTCACAGTTTTGACAACTCCAAGAGTGCAGATCTTCTCCTACTCTGCGTTTTATTCCATTTTTGGGCGTTTCTTCCATGTTTCTGGTTTGAGGCCGCCAGAAGAGTTGATCGGTCCCAAAACATGGGACCAATGCCAGAATTTCAGATTTTTCCCACCATCCGAGACTCCAGAAATAGCTGTTTGGGTGTCTTTAATCTTAATTTTGCCTCAAATCAAGGTATTGTATGAAAAAGGCTTAGGCGTCAGAGGACTATCCCAAAACATGGACCTAATCGTGGAATTTTGGAGATTCGGTCAGTCTGCAGGATGTCTTAAACTGTTGTGGGTTGCTGTGTTAGAATTGTACACCCTATGTTGCGCGTATGACCATCGGAATATATGGAAATCGGTTTCAAAATCGAAACTGATAGATGAGTGGCTTTTCGCGGATGCCTTACCCCGTTGGGGACTTAATTGGGTGTTTTGTGATAATGGCTGGAATAAACATATGCTTGGTGATTAGGAGACCGAAATTGGGTGGAAACGGTTCCATCATATAAACTCCATGAAGTGTGGGCGCTCCGCACAGCCCACTTGTACCCGCTTGGACCTAAAAATAGTCCCTGCTCGTGAATGGACAGAATTGTCCATGTTGTGTGTTTGAAAATGGTATGAAACTAATGGCTTTTGAGATATGTGTGGAACTAGATAGGTTGTTATTATTATTTTAATGTGTTAGTTCTAATGACACAATTACATGGAATTAAATTAAAGTATAAGCCATTGAAATGATTGAGTTGCTCAAGCGAGCTGCTACCGGTGACATGAAAGCTTTATGTCAAAATTACATGAGTGTAATTGTAGTTGATTGAAAATAATCCATATTGAGATATTGTAAAATGATTTTGAAAATGGCATAATGCATTTTCATATGGATCGGGTAACCTAGACTAGGTAAAGGAGCGCACATGCTATTTTTAAGGATATGCTTTATAAAGTAATTCATTATTATATTCTGAGACTTTGTCGAGATAGCTAAATAGATCATTTCCTGGATGAGGACTAAGGATCAAGTTTCGGAAAGCTCAACAACCAATTCACACTCGGAGGGTAGTCCTATATTTTACCGAATATATAGTGAAGTATTTCAAGAACAAAAGTTTTGTTTTGAAAATGATTATTTTCTCATACATGGCTTAGGCAAGTGTGAGTGAGTCGGTGAGGACCCGTGACATGGGGTGGTGATCATGCAGACATTCAAGTAGGATCATGTATTTACTGAGTGTGTATTTTTATTTGGAGCATTGCACTCAAGAGACTTAGGTGGTTATTATAGCCCACTTAGGCGATTCTCCTACTGAGCTTTAGTTCACCCCGTCGTGGATCCCCTTATTTCGTACAAGGAGCGCCGAGAAGACGTTGATTTTGAAGAAGCCGGGCTGGTGGGCTTGATGGTTCTTTTGACAAAACATGTATTAGAATTGTAGATTTTAATATATGTTTGAAGTAAAAAACAAAAGTGTAATCAACCATGTAATGGTTGGGAGATAATTGGGAGTAGAATAGTTGTGATATGTGTTTAATGAGTATTAGTTATAACATACGTATTGGATATATTGTATATATTGGATTGTTCAAATGCGTAAATGCAAGTGCCAGAGTATGATAAATTTGTATTTAAGTAGAGCTCCCCCGTACAAAGGAGACTCGGCCTCGATTTTCTGAAGTATTCGGGTAACCCACCCCTCCACTCTAGACCTCGCGGCTGACTGGGTAGTCAACCCACCCCTAAGCCAGCGCCAAGACAGTCTCAAAGAACAATTTTGGTTGTTTCATGTGCTTTCTTGTATCGTCGGGTCCCCGGTTCTTAGGACTCTCTTGCAATCCCCGCTATACTTTGTATGTTGTTTATGTCGTTGTTGTTATCCTAAATTTGAAAGTGTTTCAGATGTCTTTGTAGTCGCTCTGAATTGGTTATTAAACAAAAAGTTTGGAAAATTTAGTGGCAACCGTGGTCTTAGATTAATTTTTTTTTTTGCGTAAAAAATATTGCTGGAAAAAAATAACATTTTTCCGGAAATTTTTTCCAAACTTATAAAAAGATTAAAAATACCAATAAGTGTCCCCATTCATGACAAAATTTCAGGATGGTTTCATATTGTAAGATACAACCCGAACTCAAAGAGCCTGATTCCTAAATCTACCGCCACGCTTCTAATTATCTTTTCATTCACTCTTTGCTAGAGCTTGTTTCCTCACACCCTCATTTATAGAAGTTTTGTATTTACGTCATATTTTTGTACCTAATTATTGGGGAAATTTTTTTTTTTTAAAGTTAAAGTTTATTAAGAAGTCTTCATCTTTACTAAAAAACACAGGGGGAAATATTTTGCAATCTCAAGCCCATGCAAACTATACATAAAACATTAGAAGTGCAAAAATGTTATAGAGGAATGGGGAGGGTTTGTAGAGGTTCCAAGTTGTCCAATGGGGCAAAATTCTTATTATTAACAAAAATGCAAGCCAGCGATTTCCCATTATTCCGTACTAAAATTATCCAAGCAAATGGTTCAGAATTAAACTAGAACACCGATGAAAAATACACATGATACACACAATAAGATGAAATAAACAAAGTGGGGAAGTCCTCATATGTGCTATTGTGTTTTCCTCTCCACCATGAAGGGGCAGGTCTTTGGTTACTTTGACTTTGGTGGATTACAGTGCTCCCTACTGGATGTGTTGTTATTATTTTGAAAATAATTACAAAAACAAACTCTGAAATTTGATTTTTTTACTGCAAACGGAGTCTCAACAACCCGAATTGTCTCCATTCAGACACTGGGCCAAATAAAATTAGGTTTTAGTGTTATTTTCAAAGTTCATACTTCATATGCAAAAAGATTTGAATAAATGTTTATTATCTTGAATAAATTTTTGTAAAATAGTTTAAATTTATTTTTTATATTTGAAATAGGTTGATGAACGGTACAATGCACATTTATTGTTACATTTATGTGAGAGATAAATTTATGCAACAAAATGATGGACTATGGTGGAGATTGGTGGGTTACCAGAAGGTATATGCGTATAGCGCGGAATGTCATATGCGACTCATAAGTAAAAATATCGGCAAATTCGGCTTCCCGGATCTCGCTATATGCACTATATCCTCAAATTAACTTCTAAGGTCATCTAAGATTGGAAGATGTCGATGACCCGGGATAATGTAATCTTTTTATAGTGATAATTTTGTGTTGAGGTTAATATAGTAGAATCATCATGTTCGAAGGCGAAAGGAAAATATGCCAAAATACACAAGTGGCAACATTAGGTAAGTGAAATTTTTAGATGAACATCATAACTTTTGTAAGAAATTACATTTTACGTGAATTAATTTTATTCACTCTTTATTTATACCATGTAGAAGCATACCAATTAGTATTATCTTCCCATGTGCATCCAACAAATAGACGTAACAGATGTGATGATAATACCAGGTTTTCATCCCCATGTGTAGAAAACCAATATACTCCTCATTAGAGTCGATCGGTTTTTTGTGAAGCATTGCCGTGTGGTATACTTTAAAAATGTCGTAAGAGTTTTGTAAATGAAAATATATTCTTGATGTCTTTAGGTGGAAGGTTCAGATAGTACTTCTGAAAACTCACCTAAATATATGCTCTGGTTACCACTGATTTATGTTCATGGAAGATAATAGCGCTCATGCACAAGTAATGTTTCCAAACCCTACAAGTTCACACATTCCTGGTCAATCATAATCATATAGCGCAAGATCAATGTTCATCTAAGGTATGTTAACTAAAGTAGGTCAAGTATCAGAGGAGATGTATTTAGGACAACTCCATATTATCTATGACGCCCTGACCTAGGGGTCCCGTTGACCACCGTCAACCTGCGAAAAACCTGTGTGTCTCATTTCATGAGACCCATACATGAGTTAGATGACCCAATAGAGCATCATCCATACTCGTCCATGCAGCCAAGGAAACCACATATGATTTCTATAGATTCAAGAGTTAGCCATGCATCACTTAATACAAAATATATATATTAAAACCAGCCTGCTCTAATATATACACAAAACATTAATCAAGGCCACAGTCCGGCCCGCTTCATAATCCCGACCTCTAAGGAACGCTGTCGGGCCTCGTACCTGTCCCATCTGGAAGGGGGATCCCAATGACGCAGGTGAACAAAGCCTGGGAGCGATAATCTTCCTGCGCAAGCTACCTCACTCCGGCACCCATGAGAATGGAAAAACACACACATTCAATTTGACAATCTTACTGATTCCTACCTCAATGCTCACATGCCCAATCTCATGCCTCGACAGTCCTACCAAATTTTTCACACATGCTGCTTATTCCATGTATGAAAATTCGCCATAAACAAAAATATTTGTTTTATTAGTGAGCAACCCTCCGATATGTAAATATGTCGGACAATCCTCCAAGGTAGTGAATCTCTCCTATTTGACGATCCAAACAATTCCACGGGTTCTCCTGAATGGAATCGTTACTTACTTCCAATCACAAATTCTTTCCTGACAAATTTGATAAATTTCTTTTGACAAAATCCCCTCGTATTTTCATCTCGTCAGGACACATCGCTTCAGAGGGTCCTTGTAGCCAACCCTCCGTAAAATGATATATTTGGTGCAAATTCACACATACTGCTCTAGAGCTCCACCCATATGGAAAATGCATTATACCATTTTTAAAAGAGATGTATGGCAATACATATTAATGATACTGTTACGCATATTAACAAAATTTCTCTACATGGTCAACAATTACAAGTATTAAAACATAAAGTAATACCTCCCGATTGTAAACAACCAAACGCCACAAATCGACCTATCCAATCAAGGTACCTCACTTCGCCTGTCACAAACATGAACCGGGGCTGTTCCAATCATCCATACAACATCAACAATTTAAAAACCTAGAAACTTTTAGTTTCCACTCAAACTCCCAACCCACCATGGCCTAATCAGAAAAACCTGGCCATAAACCCTCTTTCCTTCAATCCCAAGTTTGAACTAAACCATATGGTCTCTCATGGCCTCCCAAATATAGACAAATATACCATGCCCCATAATAGCTACAATGTAAAGTCCAAGTATACCCAATTTTCTTTTTAAAATGAAAACCCGCACTCGCTGAAAACCGAGCACCCTCGATTCACGATGATTTTAAACTTAATTCTGCTACCATAAATTGCCTCGCTGAATCTATCACCTCAAAATTTTCTCGTCGACTCGAGACAATCACATTTTACGATTTTCTCGTGACAAGTCGTCAAGATTTTCGTGGACTAGATTTTTAATAAAATCTCGTGGGTTAGAAATGGTTTGGGTTAAGTCTACGGAAAATAAAGTGGAAACTGAAAATAACAATTTTTTCGACAAAAACGGACTCAAATAGCATTGAATTATACCAAAATAATAATCATAATAAAATGGACAAATCAAGCAAAAAGAGGGGAGATAGCGTCGGGAGAGAGAGTGAGTCTGAGAGAAAAAATTTTATTTTTTATTTCTCTCTTCGCTTCTTCTCGTGATTCAGACGGTAAAATCTGACCTGGTGTTGTCGACTCAAGGTGTGTGTTGATCCATGCAACGAGAGCTGTGCCGCTGCGGAGACAAAATTCTAGTTTAACAAATCACGAGGTGTAGGAATTTCCTACTGTGTTATTTCTAGCCTAAAGGCCATTTGACAGTTGTGATTTGGCGAGGCCGTGGAAAGGCCGTAAATTTCCGCCTTCACTGACTGCAGTAGAATTTTGTGAAATTTTCGGATTGTTTGATACCCAAGCACTCGGATCGTTTAACGTTTGGGCTGAATTTTCGAGACCTGCTTTACTACCATGCGACAGACGCAAGCCTTAATTGGTTAGAGTCGCTTTGACTTTGGATCATGCCGAAGTTTGCGGTGTGTTTTGTATCACAATATTCAGATAAACTGAAGGGACCAAGAGGTGCCCTTGCTTATATGTCCGAGATTCGGGCTTTTCACATTTTCATGTTGCCACTAGAAAATGAATAATGTTTTATGTGATTTAATTATGTTAATATATATGCATGTGAATATATATTAGCATGAATGTGCCTGAATTGGACATCATGCATTCTATACGCACTGGGTAAATTTAGAAATTAGGTGAGTGCATAGTTGAGATCGACATCTGTTGTGTTTGATGGTGTGTCGTGAGTACGCTGTGGATCAACACTGCCGTGAGGGGTGTTGGATTCTTAGTGGGCTTGATTAATAAGACACATTCAAATGAGTCGCACGTGGTTAAGAAAATGGAAATGGCTCATCAGATTTCATATGCACCTAACTTAGAACAATAGGAGCGGTGGTTTCTCGAGAGAATTGTTCCTGAGGGTCGACCAACAATATTATTTCTATCGGTGAGTGTGTCCAATTACAAGATCGAGGGGTTGTCCATATAATATCAATCGTCTGAGTCTCCGCCCAATTGATATACATACACATATCGAGGGTTTAATCCATATAATATCAATAATCATCTGAGTTCCGTCCAATTGATATACATCTGTGAGGGGTTGTCCACACAAAATGTATTATCTGAGTCCCCCACTATTTATATATCTCGAGGGTTGTCCATGGTTAAAAACAAACATCTTTGTTTGAAATGGTTTTCATTCAGCGGCGTAATGCATGTTTGAGGGAGTCGTTGAGAACCCAGGCGAAGGGTGTAAGAGACCGCGATATCATAGTTCTATATGGGCGAAGAGACCGCGATCAAGGGTCACGGTGTAAGAGACCCGCGAGCATTTAGTTCTGTGCGGCAAGAGACCGTGTATCACCCCGAAAAGCTATGTCTAAAGAAGACACACGTCACGTTAGTCAAGATGACTTCTCGGCCAGCGATAGAGCCTGCTCGACTTGGGATTTATTTCACTCGACACTTCAGATTGCAATGGAGCCTGTGAGGGCTCGCATATCAGTCATTGTAATAAATACTAGTGACATGTTGTCAAGAAGTTGATATGTATGTGAGACGTAGTCGGTGAGTGACTCGAGATATATTACTCAATGACATATCGAAAGTGATGGAGCCGCGGCGAGAGCTTCGTACACGGGCCATGGGGCGGTAGTCGAGTCTCATTCACAAAGTGGCATGTAGACATTCAGTAGACATGTGTATGTCGCAGACTTTGGATGTTTGACATGATCAGTCAGCCGTGCACTGGGTGGGAGTAGCCCTTCGTAGGAGATTATCACTCACCGGCTTTGCTCACCCCGCTGTGGACCCCCCCTTCACAAACAGTGCAAACTGGCCGACCCACATTCGGACCGTGACCTACACAAAGCGACTTCATAGCTTGATGTTATTATTATATGGACATGTATTAGGAAAGTTAAATTTTAATATATGTTTTGAATTAAGAGTAATTTAAGTTAACTCCTTATCCATGAGATAGTTGCTGGATATATTTACAAAGAGTTGATTAAAAACAAGCTCAAGAATATATTTACTCGTCATTCGACCCCTCGTGAGGTCATCAGCACTTCGATAGGTTGCGTACTTTCGTAGAGCCCGCACAAAGGAGACTCGCCTCGATTGAGCAGTGCTCCAGCCGACCCGACATCTACCAGTATTCCGTTCGCTGATTCGTAGTCGTAACCCGACTAAAGGATTACGCCACATACAACATGTCACATGCGATGATTAGGGTTATGATCACCTACTGCCCTCCATAGGTATATGGATGGAATTTTGACTCAATGGGCTTTCCATAGAGTCTAAGAACACACAAAACGGAGTTCGGACGAAAAATTTATGGCCGGAAGTCAGAGTTGGAATCACACATGAATAGCGGCCCTACCGGCTGACCTACCCGACACGCCTGCTCGGCCTCCCTTTCCGGCCAGCTCCGAGGTACCTTTGCCCTCCACCAGAATATGGCCGAAATCTTGACTCAATGGGATTTCCATAGAGTCCATGAACACCAGAAACAAAGTTCGGACGAAAAAGTTATGATCGTTCAAAGTTGGAGGTCACACATGAATAGGCAACCCTACTCGGCCAACCTACCCGACCTGCCCCGCTCGACCTCCCCTTTTAGGCTAGCTTCAGTACCCACTACCCTCCATTGGCATATGGATGGAATCTTGACTCAATGTGCTTTCCATAGAGTCCCATCGGCACCAAATAGATTCGACAGAAAAAGTTATATTTATTCGAAGTTGGAAGTGCACATGAATAACTTGACCCTACCAAGCCTGACCTACCCGACCTCCCTTCCGCTCAATACCCACTACCCTCCATAGGCATGGCTGGAATCTTGACTCAATGGGCTTTCCGCAAGTCAGAACACCGAAACGGGTTTGGGTAGCGTTATGACCGTCAAAGTTGGAAGTCACACATGAATAAAGCGTCTACGGCGGCTGACATACCACTGCCGACCTACCCTTTTCGGCCAGCTCCAGTACCCATTGCCCTCCATTGGAATTTGGATGGAATCTTGACTTAATGTGCTTTCCATAGAGTCCATGAACATCCAAAATAGAGTTTGGACGAAAAAGTTATGATCGTCCGAAGTTGGAGGTCACACATGAATAACTTGACCTACCCGGTGACCTACGCCCACCCTTTTGCCCGATCTCTGTACCGGCCAGCTCGATTACCCACTACCCTCCACGGCTATATGGATGGAATCTTGACTCAATGATTTCCATAGAGTCCATGAACGAAGCGGAGTTTGGGTGAAAAGTTATGACCATCAAAGTTGGAAGTCACACATGAATAAACGGCCCTAGACTGACCTACCCGGCACGCCTTGCAGAGCCTACCTTTTTGTAGCTCTAGTACCCTACCCTCCATTGGAATATGGATAGAATCATGACTCAGTAATGACACTTAGAGTCCATGAACGCAGAATGGAGTTTGGATGAAAAGTTATGTCACGTCAAAGTTGGAAGTCACACATGAATCGCCGACCACACCGCGCCATTCTACCAACCTTCCCTACCCTACCCGACCTCCCCTTTCCGACAAGCTCCAATACCCACTGCCCTCCAGAGGCATATGGCTGGAATCTTGACTTAATGGGATTTCCATAAGTCTAGAACACCGAAGCAGGTCGGACCCGAAAAAGTTATGGCGGAAATCAGAAGTTAGAGTCACACATGAATATGACTGCCGGCGGCCTACTGGAGCAGCCTGCCTAGCCTCCCTTTCCGGTAGCTCCATTACCCATTGCCCTCCACAGGCATATGGCTGGAATCTTGACTCAATGGACTTTCAATAGAGTCCATGAACACCCGAAACGGAGTTCGAACAAAGAAGTTATGACCTTTCGAAGTGGGAGGTCATAATGACCCTAGCCGGACGGACCCAACCAGGCAAACCCATCCGAACTGACTAAGCCGACCCAGCTGGGCAGATCCAGCCGGGAAGACCCATCCGGACTGACCCATCCGGGCAAACCCAGCCGGGCGACCGGTAGGCGGACCCTGGCCAGGACTGACCCTTCCCTTTAGGCCCATTGAGGTAAGCGGACCATAAATTGAGATTCTGAGGTTCGATTTTAGAGGTGAAAATCCACAGCGCGTCAAGTTCACTAGTGGCGCTACAATTTTTTCCTGAAGGACTTACTATCAAATTCCATTTGTTGCTGCAAAATCAGTCCTAAGTTTGACTAATGTATGATAAAATAAGTACCTTCCTTGGTTCAAAATGCCTTGACACCACCCTTAGAGAGCGGGACACCACCACACAACCCTTAGGGTAGAAAATAACCAAAGTATTAGAAGACCTACCTCTTGGAGTTTGTCAAAACTCCGGTCTAGTCTCACTTGGCAAGCTAATACGAGAAAGACTTTCCCTCTTGTATGGAAACCGATGGGTAGATTATCTGAAAAATCAAGAGAGAAGGTAGAGGCTCTCTGCCACAGCTCTTCCTCTCAAATTTGGTTTGCCACTTTCTCTCTCTCTTTCCCCTGCTCTCTGACTAGTTGGAGAGATAAGTCGAGTGAGATGTCCTCTCCTTGCCACTTGTCCAAATTCTAAGTGGCTCCTTGGATTCACAGCTTATCGTATCCGTACACCTTGGATTTCCTCGATCGTGTGTTGCCACATGTCTCTTATGGGATCCCGCCAAATTTATTTGTTTGACTAGCTCTCCACTTGACATGTCTCATCTTGGCGACAAATCACGCGAGTGTCGCATACTTCGGTGCCTAGAAAAACTTGAAATTCCAACTATCTTGAAATTCGAAGAAATTAGACGTAGTAAACCAGATTTCGGGACGATTCAAATGGTGAAATCTGTTTTATCATCAAAGCCTAGAAATTCTAGTTTTAACCAAAATTTCTTATTCTGCCCTTATCGAATCTGGATCTTAAGTTTGCATTATCTTCCCCGCCAAATATGCAAGGATTTTTCTCATGATCATGGAGTTGAACTAACATATAACCAAACTTGGCACATTAAATAGAAGGCTAAGGAGCGCATTTATGGAGCTCCATGCGACTCCTATATGTTTTTGACTTAGTTGTGCCATAGGCTAAGGGAGATCAATCCGGGTATTGTAGCTAAATATACTTCCACTGATGGTCACTTTAGTAAATTGTTTGTCGCACAAGCATTTTCAATGCAAGGTTTCATCTGAGGATGTCGACTGACTTTGGTGTGATTCTTGCCACCTTAAGCGCCCATATAAGGGAGCTCTTTTATCGACCATTGCATATGATGGTGATGAGATGTTTCCTTTAACCCTTGGTGTCGTTAATTCTAAAAATTATGAAGATTGAGTAGTGATTCTTAGAGAAAGTCAAGCGTCTATTGGATAGTAAGAAGTTGTGATTATTTAGGATAGACATTAAAGGGATCTTTATGTAGTGTTTGAGTTATTGGAACATAAAATCATGCATATTGTTACCACCACATAAAGGAAAACTTCATTACCTATTTTAATAGACAAAACATTGGGGGAAGAAAGGAAAGGAAGATGCTTGGGCGCTTTTGAATGGCCTTGCTTTCGCTAGATTAGAGGCAAACTACAATGATGCATTTGAAAAACTTGTTCAATTCAACGAGGACTTGGCAAAATGGAGTTACGAAAACAATACGAACATTTAGGCGTGTCTAAAGTTCCCACGAAACAATGGGATAAAATGACCACCAACATCGTGAGTCCTTCAACTCATGGTTGAGAGGAGAATTAATCATCAAACCATTTATACATTGTTGTTGACACACATGGATAAGCTTGTTGGGATGTTAACTAAGCACATTAACGAGACTAAAAGTGGAGGATTGCCATGTGCTCATGCTTGGGCTGTTATACGTTATTCAAAGCAAGATGTTTATGAATATGTGGATACATGTTTTCATGTCTCAACTCATAATTTGATTTATTAGGCGATTTGACAATTGTGACTCATCTTTATGCACAAAAACCTTCTATTGATAGAAGTTTACAAGATGGAGAAGATGATTCATATCCTACCCCCTACCACTTAGAGATGTGACGACCATGGAAGGCACCGACAGCGTCACATTTGATCCTGATTAAGCTTCACGCCAAAGAGCCTATTCATTTCTCTAGATCTGATAGGTTGGACACAATAGGTCAAAATGTAATAATCCTTTGTCATGAGGAACTCATTTTCATGTTGGAAAAGCTATCTCCCTAGTGTGTTTTCGATTTAGTCCATGCCATTTTGTTCATTGAGTTAAATTATTGTTGTATCATGTATTCACGTTGGTAAGACATTATGATGTTATTGGATTGTTGATGTATTTGAAATCATGTTTCGTATTATTATTTGTACTTGACAATACGAATTCCATCAACTATCTTCTCGGCTATCTTACTTGGTTTTAATTTTTTTGCTTCATGACCTATTCATGATTTAATACATATGAATTAGTACATCAAGCACAAAATTTGTGCATTAGTGTTTCTCTACCAATTAACATCATTCCAAATTAAGTGAATAAGCACTCTTTCATCAATTGAATTTTACTAATATGAATATATGAATTTTTAATAATGTCGTTGTTTGTTAGCAGGTTTTCTACGCCTTTATAAAATGCATCGACAGAAAAGGCAACAGTCTGCTACAGATGAATCATCTACTAGCTCGGTATACTTATTAGCGCTTACATATTGTAATTCTTATATTATCTTCATTATGTGTGATGTTAATATTAATTTAACTTTGCAATTTTTTCCCCATTTTGTACCATTTATAAGAGTCTAACATTTCCCTATCTTAGTTACTCATATAAGAGTGTACTTTATTGATGCGATGTTCACCAACTAGATTCTTATACCTTTGTAGTGATGATATATGCAATTTGGGGGACTGCTATCAATACGGCCTGAAGAAACCCGACATAATCTATTTCTTATGGCTCATTGGAATTTTGATGTTGGCCTTAGAAAAATACAACTGTCTCCAATCCATCAATTAGAAGTCACACTTGAGGCGATTAATGAACTGTTTGGATTGCCTATGCATGGTAGGATCCTACAAGTATCTTCAAATCCAAATGAGCATCCTTTTGGGAAACCGTGATTCACGAAGATCATTACATGAGCTTATATTGAGTGAAGAATTTAGGAGGGCCTTCATTTGGTATACGCCATCTTCTGATACTATTGACATCACGTGTTGATGGATGTCGAAATCTATGGCATACTCTCCATGGGGATGATTTTAGGCATGATGTCAATTTGGCTCAATTTGTTTTGGATGAACTTATTTATGGAATCCGACATTTTCAACAATCACAAATCCAACGCAAACCAGAATCACAAAAAGCTTGGGTACTTGGTAGTCTTGTTTTTTCACAGGTTGGCATTTTATTAATTTCACTTTATACATGAGCTTTCATATCATCAAATCATTTGCAACATATTCCCACTTGTGTTTATTTTCTTTTTGTAGTTGTTTTATGTGATAAAAGTCTAGATCTCTACTATACAAGTGCCGCTTACAGTCCCTTCTATAGTTACATGGACCAATGACTTGTTGAAGACAAGACTTCTAGCCGAATACGAGACTATGGCTCATTTGGACATGGGGAGGTATATATTCGCATATATTACAAAATTATTCAAGTTTCCAATTATAATTCATATGTACCTGTTGACATATTTGTTAAATCAGTTGCCTTTCCAACAATAAAGGTCATTGAGAACGTGCCTAATACTCCATCAGATGTAGAGCTAGAAGATAGCGACTTAAAAATCTAATATTACAAACACATTATTTGCATTACATACTATTTGACCAAAGGAAATTTAGAATGGTTATTGATATCAATTTATTAAATTCATAGGAATTATGGCAACAGTATGAGGCCGCTCAAAGGACTATAAAGGAGCAATTGAGCACAATGAAATGTGTGATGCGGAAATTACATTCATGAAGGCGAGGTGGTACACATGCAGTTGGATTTAACTTATTTGCTTTACGATTACCATTGCCACCAGTAGGGCAATCGAGATCAACAAAATTTATATCCTAAGTTCCTCCTCTCTACTTGAAGTAGTCAAGCTCACTAACGATATAGTGGTCTAAGTCGAACACGTGAGGATGGGTTTTCTTCGTACAAATGACTGACTAATAGTGAAGGCGAATTGTAGAATTAAATTGGATTTTAAGGTGGTGATAAAAGCGATGGAGTAATTAGTTATGGCCCCGAAATTTAAATAAAATAAAATGTAAAATAGAACTCGCCAGATTGTTAGGCTCTTTGAGAGTTGGGTTCTAGGATAGCTGAGGTTCAGGATCTTTTCCTCGTTGGGAGGATGACATATAGTCATTTCCGAACCGGATCTTCATTTAGCTTTAAACACTAAACCTATGATTTTCCACTGAAACATAGCATTTAAATGGGCATAAATGTCCCTAACGTTGAAAACACATCCTCTAAAACCCTGCTCACGATAACTAGCGAGGAGACAGCTAAGCGAGCCTCAATGGATCTAGTAGAAGTATCCATTGAACCCAAAATCTTATAAATCTGCATTAAGAGAGCATGTACAGAGATTTTAGCACAAGTGAGACGGGAACACATGAAGCAACTGCTCATCGATACGTTAAAAGACGGGGGGCCAGTGAGTTACCTCCACACCCTTGCAATGACCCCGTCCTCTTCAAGGAGAGGTCTAGCCGAACATCCTCTTAGTTGTCATCCTCGGAGTGTTTGCGTAGAAAATGGAAAAGGAAAGAAAAAGGGGAAAAGGAAGGCTGAGCGCCTCCCGCTTCACGTATATCCGAAATTCAGTACATTGATTTGTACAAGCTTGAGACTTATATAGATGCTGATTATAAGGAAGTTACAAAAAAAACCAAAATCGGAAGGTTATTACAGAGTAAAATGGAAAAAAGCCAAACAAAAGCAGCGGGGTGCAAGCGTGGCGAGCAGGCCGGCGGGAGGCAGTCTTTGGGCTAGAACAGTGCTCGCGGAGAAGCTTTCTGCGGTGGTGTTTTCTTCACATTTGCCTTTCTTTCCTTGAATCTTTGATTTGAAATCTTTGAGTTTGACTAAATTCTTCGTGCTTGGATCGACTCAACAATTTCGGCATAATTAGCTCATAGCGCAAAATTTGCCACAAAATCTCACGTCGATAAAATATTAAAGGACCTTAATGTACCGTCGGGTTAATTAGCATGATTAGTACTACAAAAGCACTGAAACCTACTATAATAAACTAGGGCTCAAAATAGCACTTTTGGGCACTAATCACACCTGACCTACGTGCTAGTCCCTTAGCAATAAAGAAAGAAAAGAAGAAGAGCATCTGTGACCATAAAAATAATCATTCACCAAAGGTATATTTCAAAGGTTGTGAATGAGTAATGCCTAACCTAAGGAAAAATCGTAGTAGTGTCCAGTAACTATCATGAGAGAATGAATGCCATACAAAATTGAGTGTCAAAAGAGCTTCCCCTTCTCGATGACTCAACTTCATAAACTTCACGAAATCTAAGTGTTTATTTGATTGGCTCATGTGATAAAAATTCTTGAAATTGCACTCCACAACCTGCTCTGACACATGACCTAGCATGCTAGCAGCCTAAATAGATCAGGACCCACCTCTTATTCCACAATTCTTTTGCGTTGTAGGGTGCAATCTTTGAGGAATCGACCTCACCAAGATCCGTAGCGGGATGCAGAGTGGCTCGACCCGATTAAGGCTTAGGGCACCAAGTCATAAGGATCTTCCGACCTGAAGCTCCCGGGTTTCACCGGGACTTGAATGATTTGAGACTCCGGCACCCTCTGACTTGCTAAGCTCCACCCATCCACCGTACTTAGCAGACACTAGAGTCGGTGACTCGACCGGTGAAGGTTTAGGGCACGAAGCTTTAAGGCTTCGCCATATACCCCTCGGACCGTGCTTTCGGGTTTCAGGCAAAGTGTTGCAATTTTATTCTTTTTCTTTTCTTTTCTTTTCTTTTATTTTCGTTTTAACTTCTTTTCTTTTCCACGGGGTCCATAACCTAGTAAAGGTGGTCGATGAAACTAGAGTAGGATTATGCAAAGTAAAGGAGGTTGTTCGAGTTTTGACCTATCATTGAAACCTAATGTGCTCGGTGTGTGAGTTAGCTAAGGTGGAAGAAAAGGTCGGAATCAATAAAATTCAACTGATCATCCCACTCAAATTGTAAATGGAGACAATCCTAACGCCAATATAAATTGGTTAAAGTTTCAATTTTCAAACCACCGAGGAGTTAGGCGAAACACCTGAAAGTTTTGGTTACCATGGTCAAATTTACAGAAAAATGGCTGTAAGAGTATAACGGCTTTATAGAAAGGACCCAGCAAGCCACTGAACACATCACAAAATAAGGCTTGCTCAAAATGATCTAAAAGAATAAATGCAAAAAGCCACTTCCTTTGCTAACTCTTTGACCTTGAACATCTAGGTGTGAAATGAGGATCGGATTGGAAAATTAGAGAAGAAGTGTTACCTCTGATGAGATGATCATTGCTGGAGTGACTTCGCCAAGCTTTCCATCGGCAACGTTATTCACTCCGTTTGGGCTTCAAATAAACCAAGTTAGGAGAAAGAAAGAGAGAGAAAAAAAAAGTGACCCGGTTGAACCATTTTAAAATTACACTTTCCTTAATAATCTCAAAATGTTCTTTCTGGCCATATTTGAACTACACTCTCTAAGCTTTCAACGGTATCGAACGCCTAAAGCGGAGTTCGGATGAAAGATTATAGTCGAAAAACGAATTGGGAGGCGAAAGTGGGGCCCATGGCGAAAATTTTCGCTAACTAGAAAACCCCATTGCGTAGAAAATTAGGCATTTATACGTTTGCGAAAATTCGCTATGCAATAAGCGAAAATTTTTGATTTGATTTTTTTCAAATAAATAAATAATAATTAAAAATAAAAATAAAAATAAAAACTTTTTTATATATATATATATATATATATATATATATAAAAACATATTTTTTTTAAGACAAAATTTTTTTTAATATATATATATATATATATATATATATATATATATATATATATATATATATATATAAAATAATTATTATTTTTAGTTTTATTTATTTATTTATTTATTTTTTATTGTATTTTTAAATAAAAGTAATATATATAAAAATAAAATAAAAATAAAAATAAAAATTTTGAAATAAAAAATAATATATCTGAGGAAAACAAAAGCATTTTTTTTTATAATAAAATATAAAATAAAAACAAATTGGAAACCATAGTATGCGTTTAAGCTAATCACGTGCGTTTAATAATCTTGTGCATTGTAGCCTAGCGAAGTACTAATATATAAATTTTCAATTGTTTATCTCACAAAAATTTCGGTAGGCTAGCGAAATTTTCATCTACTCTTGAAATTTTGCATTCGCTAAATTACGAAATTTTCGCTATAGTTAATAATCTCTTTGCTTGTTGATTTTCAATCAGGCTTCAAAATTTGCACAAAGCTGCAAAAAAATTAATTCAAGAAAAATTAAGAAAACTTGCAAAAGTAAAAATTAATCTAAAAACTTATAAATTAACTAAAAATTAGAGATAATCTAAAAGAAAAATTAAAGAAATCAAAATAAAAATACGATAAAATAAAACAAAAACAAAACAAATTAAAACAAAAAGTGAGGGGCTTAGAAATCTTAGGGTTCGGGTGCTCCCAGGCCCGAACCGTACAGTTTCAACCCTTTGTGCCAGCGGTATGAGCGAGCCAATTTTTCGATGTAGTGGCAATAACATGAGCAATGTGCCTTTAGCTGTGAGGAGTTTTTGTAGAATAGGCGGTGATGGGTTGGACTTTTTGAGTGGGTGCTTTAGGGATTGGTTGTCTTTGCGAGCAAGGGCAATATGTACCACAGCGTGATTAAGGTTTTGGTAGCTTGGGTAGTGGCGGTGGGGTTCGGTTCAAGGGAATTGGTTGGAAAGATGGCTTTTGTGGCTCTTTCCTGCTTGATACCTTTGCCTCTTGATTGCTCGAAACGATACGTTTCTTTTTCCAAGGCTAAAGCTTTCTTACAGTTCGAGGGGCATCTGCGATTCCTCGGGAGGATCCCCCTGCTGAGATTCTGCTGATTCCTCAAGCGCGATTGAGCTATTCACCGCAGTGGTGTCGGTCTGACACTCTTATCGGATTCTCCTCCTCGCATTGAACAAAGCGATTGGTGAGCTTTGGAGGGGATGGATTCACATAGGATGTCGATTTTTGATCGATTTCGCTTTGGAAGCCATCGATTCACTGTTAGAGCCCTCCAGCATCTCAATTTCCTATTAGCACAGACATTCCAACCTATTATCCTCACATGGGTATCCCATTGTTTGCTCAAATTCGAGGATGGCATTCAGGGGGATAAGAATTGAGTGGTTATTCTGTGAAATGGGGGCATAATAAAGAGGTTCGGAGGTGCATATTGTGGAGGTTTTGGTTCCGTGAGAATTTGTGTGATTCCCCCAACTGTGGTTATATAAGTACTACCATATGGTGAACTCATCTATTAGTCTCTTGTAATTCCCTCATGGACATGTATCCTCTAGAGTTCCCTCCATAGAATGTCTTGGTAGTATTGTTCTCCTCTAAGTGTTTCATTTGGTTCAATTCAAGTTAATCAAGTTCTTGGGGAGATTCAGAAGCACTAAGTAGCCTGCCTTACAGGTTTCTAATCCTTTGAATGGATTCTGTGGCAACGACCCAGCCTTAAAACAACACAAAACGATCCTGCTGCTTTATTTTTTTTTTTTTTTTTTTTGTAAATGAAAAGCAAATGACGATGAAATATAAAGCAATTCACCGTACTTGTGATAAGGATCACAAGTGTTTCAAACTTCTCACTTGCGCTCAAGGCACCATCGAAACAGCAGCGTATTTGATTCGTCTGTGATGAATTGATCAGGAATCAAATAGAATTTATATCCTAAGTTCCTCCCTCTGCTTGGCGTAGTCAAGCTCTTCTTGATGCCATAGTAATCTAAGTCGAACATAGGATGAGTTTTTCTTCGTCTGAATGACTAGCAGTGAAGGCAAAAATTGTGAATTAAATTTGGATTTTAAGGTAGACCAAAACGTTGGAGTGGTAGTTATGAAACTGAAATTTAAATAAAATAAAATGTAAAATAGAACTCCTTGGTGTTAGAGCTCTTTGGTTGAGTTCTGAGATAGCGAGGTTCCAGGATCTTTTCCTCGCGTTAGGGAGGATGACATATAGTCATTTCAGACGGATCTTCATTTAACTAAGCGCTCATTTATGATTTTCCTTTTGAAACATAGCATTTAAATGGGCATAAATGTCACCTAACGGTGAAAACACATCTCTAAAACCCTGCTCCACGATAACTAGCAGGAGACAACTAAGCGAGCCTCAATGGATCTAGTGAAAGTATCCATTGAACCCAGCTTGCCAAATACACATTAAAGAGAGCATGCTTAAGAGATTTTAACCTAAGTGAAAGCGGGAGACACAAACAACCATAAATAAATGCGTGAGAGGCAGTAGAGTTACCTCCACACCTATGCTTGGCCCGTCTTCAGGAGGAAGGGTCTGGCCGAACACATCCTGTAGTTTGTCATCCTCGGAGGAGTGTTTGGCAGAGAAAAATGGAAAGAAAAGGAAAGAAAAAGGGAAAAGGCTACGAAACTGCCTCCCGCTTCTTTGTATATCAAATTTCCGATGTTGATTTGTACAAACTGAGACTTATATAGATGCTTTCGATGTAAGGAAGTTACAAAAAAAACCAAAATCGGAAGGGTTATTACAGGAGTAAAATGGAAAAAAACCAAAAGCAAAAAGCAAGCGAGGTGTAAGCGTGAAAGCGAGAGCAGGCGCGGGAGGCAGTCGTTTAGAGCAGTGCTTTCGCGAGGAGGCTTTCTGCGAGTGGTGTTTTTCTTCCACATTTGCCTTTCTTTCCTTCAGATCTTTGATTTGAAATCTTGCTGAGTTTGACTAGAATTCTTCGTACTTGGAATTCGACCTCAACAATTTGGCGTAGTGCTTTCATAAGCGCAAAATTTGCCATAATCGTCGATAAAATAGTAGGGACCTTAATGTGCAAATCGGGTTAATTAGCATGATTAGTACACAAAAAGCACTCAAAACCTATAATAAATAGAACAAAAATAGCACTTTTTGGGCACTAATCCTTTCCCATCCTCTCCATCATTTTTCTCATCTTTACTTGACCATGGATTCTGGCCTTCATAATGCATCTCCTTTACATCCAACAACTTTGACACCACTTGGCCTCAGGCTTCATGAGACATTCCTAATATGCAAGTCTAACCCGTTTTAGTTCCCGAAAAGAACATTAAATACATATTGTTATATTTATATTGTTTGTACTAAATGACCAATCTTAAATCAATTTCAATTGATGATGATAGTGTTGCAGATGTGATGTTATTGTGTGCTATGATTGTACCCCAAAATTATAATAGGGCACGCACACATAGAGTTAGAGGTATGGCATAGTCACTTAAGTCCCTCTTTATACCATAACCACATACTCGTCAATCAGCTATACCAATGGACTTAAAGGAAGCTGTTGCGTTAGTTTTCAATACTGATATGGACCCAAGGTATTGTACTTAACCAAATAGTTATTGTTGTATCTTACATGTTATTCAAGAAGATCATTATTATTTTCCTCTTATCAGTGAGGAACTTGTCTCAATATATGAGACACATCTTACACGGGGAAATTTGGGTTGCTTCGAAGGAAGTAATTGGATAGGGAATGAGGTAAACCTTATTTCTAATCTCCTATATACAATTTGTGTCCACATATTTGCAATCTATTAGTCAATCATCTTGATGGGAGTATATTTTTATTATTTTATCTTCCAACCAGGTGATGGATGATTACTACCCAAAAAGTGTTGTTTTATACCTTGAGCATTCTATGTTTTAAGCACTTTTTGTGTAGTAATGGCCCTAATTAACCTAATTGGCATGTTAAGGACCTATGAGGCTCTGAAATATAATTTTGTAGCCAGGATTTAGTTTGTTTAGGGGCTATATATCTTGATTCACAGGATTCAGAGTCAAGGCATGAAGAATCCAGGTTGCGGTCTGCGGAGACCACCCGACGAAAGAAAAGAGAAGTTGTGCGAATGAAGCACCTACAGTAATTCGTAAGGATTGAAATTTTATGCGCTGCGAAATTTCACAAGGCTCTGGGAATTTCCTTAAATGCTGCCACTATTGAATGTCCTGCAGCTTTTGACTTTTTGACTTTTTTGTCACTTTTTGGATTTCTTCCCAATTTGTCTCCCTATAATAGTTATTGTTTTGGTTATTTTGGTAATTTGTAATGGGGTTTGGCTATAAAATCCCCAAACGAGACATTGTAAGCAGTTTTAGGTTTTTAGTCTTCATTTTATTGATATTTTTGGAGGGAAGCTTTCAATAGCTCCCGCCTTTTCTCATTTTCTCTTACTTTCTCTCATTTTCTTTCCACTTTCTCACTAGCCATATGGCCTACGAGGATGTGACTCGGAGGATGAGCGACTAGAGCCCTTCCTCCTTAGGAGGTCGCTAGGTGAGGATCTTTGAGCGGTGAGGGGTTCCATGTTTTTCACGTAGGTATTCTTTATCCTCTTTGTTCTCCTTTTTAACTTTAGGTTTTGATTGATCCTTGAGTCACCTTCAGATGGTTATTATTTGGTAAGCTTTTAGGGCTTATTGGATGCTTAATGCTAGATCCAATGATGTTCATTAGTTATCATTTATGAGCCATTGGAAGGTGAGTCAAGGAGACTTGTGTTTTAACGATTGAGAGCATTAATGGCCAGTGAATGCCATTTCAAAGGGGGAGGGTGTTTGTGAGGGTAGTTTTATAGCTAAATGAAGATCGGTTTGGGAGATGAGGCGAAAGGTCATCACTCCCAATGCGAAATGACCTAGAAACCTCGGTTGCCCTAGGAACCTAAGCCCAATGACCTAACACTTCAAGGAATTTTATTTCACATTTTAACTTATTTTATTTTCAGTTTTCAACCATTACAACCCACTGTTTTTATGAAAACCCAAAATCCAAAACGAAATCACCGGTTGTACCTCACTTTGTCAATCATTTAGTGAAGAAGGCCCATCGATGAGCGATCCTAGAGCCACTATCTGCCATTAGCAATGCTCACAGATGGGAATATTAGGTATAAATTTTGTTGATTCGAGGATACCCTGCAGACTCTGAATCAAATCGGCGTCGTTACATCGGGGATGGTGCCTTGAAGTAAGTGATGAAACTGCTGAGCTTGCTGATCCCACTCATCACAATAGTGATGAATTTTCTTTTATCATTCTTTTTAGTAATTTTGCGATGGTTACTTAGTTTATTCTTGTTTTTTTAAAGACTAACCTTAACCCCTTTTTGGTAGAATTTTCTCTGTCTGGTGTTGTCCTGTCTTTCAGTCAGAGGTTTATGTTCTAGTGGAATAGGAATACAATAGGAAGATTAGTGAGAATAAGTATTCCACAGGAACCAGGTTGTGAAGTGGGCTTGAATTGTGATCAAATTGAACCTCCACATGAAGGGCAACCTCCACATTAATAGTAGCAGAGTCAGCAGGGAGTGGAGAGGAACCTCAATGCATTTAGGTCCATGAGGGACCACATACACCCTCCACAAATGGAGTGCCAATGTGCGTTGTGCCTCCAGGCGAGGACATGGTTGTTAGACCTTATCTTGTGCCACTGCTTCCCACTTTCCATGGTATGGAGAGTGAGAACCCCTATCCACACATCAAGGAATTTGAAGAGGTTTGCAACACCTTCAAGGAGGACATTACCACTTTGGACTTAATGAGGCTGAAGATTTTCCTTTGACATTGAAGGATAAAGCCAAGATTTGGCTCAATTGCCTGAGACCGAGGAGCATATGAAACTGGACAGAGATGCAGGCTGAGTTCTTAAAAAATTCTTCTCCGCCCGCAGAGCAAAACAATGCGAAAGCGAATCTCCGCTACGTAGTGAAATGAAAAATTTTATGCATGCGGGGAAAGGTATATGGAAGCACTGAATGCTTGTCCTCACCATGGTTTTGACACATGGATGCTAGTCAGCTACTTTTATGATGGGATTTCTCCTCTCCTTCAAGGCAATTCTTGGGGATATGTGTGGAAGAGACTTCTTGAGAAAAAATCCAGAGGAAGCTTTGGATTTTCTGGGGTATGTAGCTGAAGCTTCAAAAGGTTGGGATGAGCCTAACCTAGGGAAATGGAAAGAATGCGACCTCAAAACAGCACAAGGTGTGGCATGTAAACCCTTCGGAAGATATGGACATGAAGGCTAAAGTTTCAACCTTAGCTAGAAGGTTGGAAGAATTGGAAGGGAGAAGATTATATGAGGTGCAGAGGCGAGTGGCGAGTCCACATGCAAGCCAATCTATGCTTCCATTTTCAATCAAGTGAGCATGTGGGAGAAGCGATCCCACCATTTCAACCATAAGAGATGTTTATTAATCAAGCTAATTTTGTTAGTCAATACAAGCCTCGGCAATGCACCTTGTGGCAATACCTATATACAATTGGAGGAACCACCCCAGATCTCTCCTGGACACCGGGAGAGTCTCCACGGTATACCCCTGCTTTGTACAACCACAGTATGGTTCTTCATCTCAGGCACAACCACCACAATCAACATCTCCAGTTGAGCAAGCCATTCTAAATTTGAGAAAGGTGGTAGGTAACTTTGTGGAAGAGCAGAAGGCAATCAATGTGCAGTTGACTCGGATAATTGATACTATGGAGAGCACCCTGAACAACATAATAGATGGGCTCCAAAATGATATTGCTTAGAAAATAGACAACCTGCATTACTCCATTTCAAGGCTCATCAATCAACAACAAGTGTAGGAACTGGGCAAATTTCCTTCACAAACTCAGCAAAATCGAAGAGTCACGGGTAGCTAATGCGGTGAAGCATGAGATGGATAAAGGTAGAAGCCAGTATCACTCAGGAAATTAGTAAAGAAGTTGATCAACCAATACCCAAGCCACTGGATGCAACCAAGGAACAACAAGATAAGGAGCCAGAACATATAGTGATCAAGGAAGACATGATGAAGAAGAGCATGCCTCCACCATTTCCTCAGCAAGAGGCGAAATTGAACAACCTAATTGAAATTTTTGAAAGTCTTGAGGCGGAGTGAAATCAATATCCCTCTTCTAGACATGATCAAACAGGTCCCATCATATACTTAAGAATTCCTAAAGACTTGTCATTTATGTAGAAAGATAGGAGTTGAATGTGTATAAGGCAACTTTTTTGAGAGAGCAGTGAGCTCATTAAATCGATGTAAGACCTGAGTGAAATACAAGGATCAGGGTCCCCCTACCATTTGATGAACATTAAGGGAACTTGTGTAGAAAAAGCAGCGTGAATTTAGGAGCCAGTGTAAACTTGTACCCTATTGATCTACAAACGATTAGAAATTTGGGAGGATTAAAGCCTACCACCATCACCTTATCTTTGGCAAATAGATCGGTGAAAATTCCTAAAGGCATAGTTGAAGATGTCTTGGTGAAGGTGGATAAGTTCTACTATCAAATTAGACTTTGGTATTCTTGATAATATCAAGCCGGTGTGAGGCTAATTATGTGCCCATTATACTTGGGGACCATTTTTGGCCGCATCAAAATGCCATCATCAACTGGGAATGAGTCATGCGACTACGTTTAGCAACATGACACTGGAACTCAATGTTTTTCACTTAAGCAGCAAGCACGAACCATCAAAGGAACAAGAATCGAAAGAAGTTTGCCTGATTGGCATAGGTGAGGGAGAACACTATGCTCAGAAACTGTAAGAGGAGCTGATGGAGACTATAAGGGAGTTCGATGAAAAAATATTTGCCGTCCACTCTGGCCTTTCTGATTCCACCAGGCACCACTTCAAATGAGGCTTAAAAAGATGGGTTGAGTGGACTCATTATCCCCATAAATGAGATTATGATCCACTCCTTTTTTGTTTTTGGTTTTATTTTATTTTATTTTACATCTGCTTTACTCATTTTTTTTCTCTTTAGATTTTCTCTAATTTTAATTTAATGTTTGTTTTTAGCTCATCTTTTATTTTCCTGTATTTTTTTAATTTTTCCTGACTTATTTTTACAGGTTTGTGCTTAGTTTCTGTAGCAAGGGAGGCCTAGAGCAAAACTCCATTTTCGCACTATGAAATTTCGCAGGATCAACATGCTTAGGTTGTACGGCACAGGGAAGCACTTTTTTTAATAGCAGCATGTGGGAGCAACAACGTAGCAAATTTATCTTTAATATATATATATATATATATATATATATATATATATATATATATATATATATATATATATATATATAAAATCTTGTCTTTGACAAAAAAATCACAAGGGTTACGAGGAAATTTCGCAGCCCATGCAGCAGTCAGGCTGAATTTTTCGTAGTGCTGCAATTTTCGTAATTTGCGAATTTACGCTAGTTTCTTTTGGCCATAACTTTTTCATCCGACCTCCGTTTTGAGTGATCTTAGTATCGTTGGAAAGATTAGAGAGTATAGAATCTAAATATAGCCTGAAAGAACACTTTTGAAATTATGATAAAGGCATAATTTTTAAAATTCTCCAATTGGTTACTTTTAACCTCTCTTTTCTTCTTCCAACTTGATCATTTGAAGCCCAAATGGAGTGAATAAGGCCTCTATGGGAAGCATATTTTCATCTTTTTGATTTACACTCTTATAGCATGATCATATTTTGCACTGTTAATATTTTGGTTTAACACTTTACCTCTCTTTTGTTTTTTGTTTCATATGGTTCCTCACTCTCATAGTGTTGCATTACTCCAAGGAGGTATCACTTCCTCCCTTAAATTTCCATTCCATAACCACATTGAGGACAATGTAGAATTCGGTTGGGGGGAGAGTTAATGAAGGAAGTGTAGATTTATGTTTTGAGCAAGTCTGTTTGGTTTAGTTGAATGGCTTGCTAGTTAGTTTGTTTTTGTTACAATATAATTCAGGAAGTGTAGATTTATGTTTTGAGCAAGTTTGTTTTGTTTAGTTGAATGACTTGCTAGTTAGTTTGTTTTTGTTACAATATAATTCATGTTTTTAGTTTCTAGTTCATGCTTTCAATTTCTCATTTTCAGAAATTTTTTTTTTTTTTTGTAATGCCCAGCTTATAGTATGATAAATTGAAATTTTGTTCCAATTATGTTGATGTTAGAATGGTGCTATGCACAATTGAGTTGCTAATCAGTTGAAATTCCTTTCGTTTCCAACCTTTTTTCTTCCACTTTGAACTAAACACACACTATGCACATTAGATTTCATTTATAGGCTGAAAAACTGCCATGCCTCCTAAGCCCCGCGAAAGTTCGGCCTAGTACTTTTAACCACCTTTAATAGGTCGAGACCCCTGAATAAAAGACCAATGAGTCTTTCAAATAAAGAAAGAAAACAAAAAGAGAAAAAAAGAAAAGAAACAAGTGACGCTTGCCTTGAAACCCGAGCACGAGACCTAAGGGTATATGGCGGTGTCTTTAAAGCTCTGGTGTTCTAAACCAACTCGGCTTGAGTCACCGACTTTGTGTTCGTTACATGAGTGAATAGGCAGAATTTAGCAAATTGTAGGTGTTGGAGTTTTGAACTCATTAAGAGTTCTGTAGAAACTCAAGAGTTAGTGTCGAAGATCCTTATGACTTGATGCCCTAAACCTGAATTGGTCGGGAGTCATCGACGGACTCGCTACATGGACACTTCAGAGTTCTGGACACCCTTTCAAGATGTACCCTACAAAAAAAAAGCAGTAAGGAAGTTATAGAATAAAGTCAGGGTCCCGATGACGAGGTCAGGTTAAATGCCAGGTTTAGATAAGAGCTGCCGGGGGAGAACAATTTGGATGCTTTATTTGAAACCCAATCAAATCAAACACTTAGGTTTTTTGGAAGGTGTCAGTTGGTTCTCTTAGGAGTTGACATCATTTGATACTGATTTGCATCGCATTACACTCTTCCCCGAGATGGTCATCGACGTGGCTGATAACTTGCACTATGTGTCGGGTTTATCACTTCATTGATTTCTCAAAACCATTTTGCGCGTATATATTTATACCATCTCGGCCTTTATTTGCTTTTCTTGTTGCTATACCAGCAATGTGTTCCAAGTGGGGAGGATAATACTCAAAAGTGTTGCTTTATACCTTAGCACTCTATGTTTTAAGCACTTTTTGTGTAGTAATTTCCTAATTAACCTAATCAGATGTTAAGGATCAAGAAGGCTACTAATCAAATTTTGTGGCAAGTTTGGTTGTTTTAGGGCTATCTATCTTTGAGGATGTGGATCCAAGTCAAAGGCATGAAGAACTACTTGGTAAAGTGCAGCACCTGCCGTAAGAAAAGAGTAGTTGTGTAGAATGAAGCTTCGCACTCGAAATTTCGCAGCCGCGAAAAATTCCTTCCCCGCTACCACCTGTCAATGTCATGTATTTTGACTTTTTGACTTTTTTGTCACATTTTGAATTTCTTCCTAATTTGTCTCCCTGTAATGGTTATTGTTTTGGTTATTTTGGTAATTTGTAATGGGGTTTGGCTATAAAAGCCCCAGACAAGACATTGTAAGCAGTTTTAGTTTTTTAGTCTTCATTTTATTGATTTTTTTGGAGGGAAGCTTTCAGTAGCTCCCGCATTTTCTCATTTTCTCTTACTTTCTCTCATTTTCTTTCCACTTTCTCACTAGCCAAACAGCCTTTAAGGATGACAACTTAGAGGATGAGCGGCTAGAAACCCTTCCTCCTTGAAGGAGAAGGTCACTAGGTGAGGGATCCTGAGGTAGGCTGAGGGGTTCCATGTTTTTCACACAGGTATTTACTGTCATTACTGTTCTCCCTTTTTAACTTTAGGTTTTGATCCCTTCGAGTCACCTTGAATGGTTATTATTTGGTAAGCTTTTAGGGCTCATTGGATGCTTAATGCTAGATCCAATGATGTTCATTAGTTATCATTTATGAGCCATTGGAAGGTGAGTCAAGGAGACTTGTGTTTTAACGACTGAGAGCATTAATGGCCAGTGAATGCCATTTTCAAAGATATTTAATGAGGGGTAGTTTTTATAGCTAAATGAAGATCCGGTTTGGGAGATGACTATAGGTCATCCTCCCCAACACGAGGAAATGACCCCAAGAAACCCTCAATTGCCCTAGGAACCTAAGCCCAGTGACCTAACACTTCAAGAAATTCTATTTTACATTTTAACTTATTTTATTTTCAGTTTTCAACCATTACAACCCACTGTTTTTATGAAAACCCAAAATCCAAAACGAAATCACCAGTTTGAGCCTCACTGTCAGTCAATTCCGCAAAGAAAACCCATCCCAGTGAACTATCCTAGAGCCATTATACTGCAGTAGCAATGCTGTCAAAGAAGAAGAGGCATTAGTATAAATTTTGTCGATTCAGATACCCCCTACGTTGCTAATGAATCAACGGGACACATATTGCGATTTTTGAAAAGATGAGGATAGTGGTGAAACCAAACTTTTTATATCACCTTACATAGCTATGAGTATAAATAATCAATATGTGTTGTTATATGATGGATATATAGTTGTGTTATGATGTTATTATGTAATTCTTTATTCTCACCTTTAACCTAATTACTTGTTTATTGTGAAGGAAATTGTGGCTCAAAGTCAACCGAAGAAATTAGTGAAGGACTCAATCCTCAATTAATATGAACGATATTTGTATGAAATAGAATTGCCATACGACCAAGTTATCGAGGTATTTATCAATTTTGAGATTGATACATGTATCAACATGTATACCGCTAAAATTGACAATATTTTTAATTGATTAAAATGAGTAATTTCATTACTCATGTCTTATTTGGATTTAGGTCTTTTTACCATTGCTTATAAAGAACCATTGGACCCTTATTGTGTTCAACTTATGCAACTTTAGAATACAATTACTTGATTCGCGGGATGGACGTAAGAAAACGCATATGACAAGGGTACAACAAAATTTGGTATGTAATGACTCATACAAACATTAAGTGGTCAAAGTTAACTATTACATCATGTTTCTTTAATTGATTTCTGTAAACATTATTCACACAACTTAATTTACGATATTTTATAATGTCTTTAAGGCTAAAGTGGAGATATGTTTGCTAGCGCATAAGAAGCGAGTTGGAGAATTTAATTTGGAGATGTTAGTTTCATCATGCCTGGAGTCCCTTCCCAAAGGAATGAGTAAGCATTTTTAATATTGCATAATAGGCAATTATGTGACTTTTATTTGGTTGTATTGATTATGATGAACCAACCACACTTGTTTTAGGCATGATTGTGGAGTTTTCGTGATGAAATTCATGGAGCATTGGAGTTTCGATAGTCTATCGAAATCTATTAACCCTAAGATACTTCAGGTTTTTAATCATGTAACATATTCAGGATAATGTTTGTTACCAACCCAAAGAGAATCGATCGGCCCTAATCTCATTATTTGCAAGCCCAAATGTCAAAGTATAGGCTTAAGATTTTGGGCAATATGTTACTCTCTATGACACACCCCCACCCCTACTAGTAGGCAATGTGCCGACAACCCCACAGAACTCCCAGTCGATATTTCCAACGACTAGAGAATCCTGTGAAGCTAAGCCGTGTTGCTAGCTGAAAACCCGTATAAAAATTTTTCTTTTCTAAACTTGTGATTTTATAAAATTTCGATAGCATAACAGCTGCATATAGAACATGTCCCAAAACCTATAAATACAATTTACACTTTCAAAATATGGCAAGCAACAACACTTCTTCAAAAGAGCCTCAGGCTCATCAAATTTTCATAAAACAAACTATGTACATACATATGCACAATTAAACAAGTTCAAAGTACTTTCTTACAAATATATACAATGGTGGGTAAATACAACACATATAACTAGTAGTCAGGAGGACCCTGATTTGTCCCAGCCTTTCTGTATCTGCTCGGAAGATAAATTTTTAAACAGGAAAATAATGAGCTAAACAAGCTCAATGAGTGTATGTTTATAAATTGCTTGCCTTTTCCGAAACATCTCAAAATCAGAAACTATCTTTTACCATCATTTTAAAACCTTGTTTGTGTTTTGGCTACAAAAGTTTCTAAAACTTTTCATAAATTTGTTTGCTTCATATAAAAGTTTCTAAAACTTTTTATAAACTGCTTGCTTACTTTGCTATAAAAGCTTATAAAACTTTTTATAAACTGTTTGTTTGCTTATCAGTGGTCGATTTAAAGTTGTATGTAAAATGCTTATAAAAATAAAGATCAACCACTGAGGCATTTCTTGCTTGTTGTACCCTAGTAAACATGGGAAACCTATGTCTCTACCGTGCCGGTGGAAGGACCTCGTGTCCACATCACCTATTCCGGTAAATATGGTGGAATGCTTCATCACCACATAAATAGCTAGCGCGCTAACCCTATATACCCAGTACGTGCCACGGTCCTCCTAATATGTCATAATGCATGAGCTAAGTTTGCCGACCAGGCAAATCTACAATGCAATGCAATCATGTCCTAACTTCACTGCAACGCATTTAAATACCTCCGACCGACAATGCTTCGCTAAAACTAGAGATTTCTTACATTCGACTTATAAAATATAATTTTGCTTGCTTGCTTGCTTTATAAAATATGGTTTAACAAATCAAAATCATAAGCTTTAAAATATGGTTAACAATTAAAACCATAACAATATAAGTTTGCTTGCTTGCTTAATAAAACATATTATTTGTTTGTTTGCTTGCTTTATAAAATATGGTTTAACAAATCAAAACCATAAGCTTTAAAATATGGTTTAACAATTAAAACCATAACATACATTTCGTAAAACGATTTATAAACAATACACTAGTATTGAAAAATAAAGTTTAGAACACTCACTTTTCTGGTTACAATAATTGAGCACGACTTCGTAATTTCTCCACCTCCACTTTTACCCTACACATTCAATGTATTAGACCACACGCGTCATCACAACCAAGCAATTTGCACACTTGGTGCTACAATTAAATTTTTCAAAATATGTATCCCAAATGCCATTCACGCATAGGGCTGATTCTATACTCAAGGGGCTTTCAGAGAGTCCAAGAACACCCGAAAAACAATTTAAAATTCATGTCCGAATCGAAGAAAACAACTCGAATTTCAAACCGAATCGGGCTCAACAAATTCCAAATTCAGCTTGAACTGGTCTAAAACAAATTCGAAAATTTCTAAAAATTCCTACACTCAGTCCAAAAATTTTGGGATTGAAATTTATAGCCTCTCACGGCCTTTAAGAAAATTTCAAGCCATTACATAGCCTTTAGGCTAGAAATAACACAAGTTGGAAAATTCTCTACCTCTTAGAGTTTGACGAAACTGTAAGATTTTGGTACCCACACGTAGCTCTCGTCGCGTAACCAACTTTACCTTTTGCTCCAACGAAAACCTACGGTCTGATTTCCATTGATCTGAAAGGAAGCAAAGAAAAGAAAAAAAACAAAATTTCTTCTCTCTCTCTTTACGCTCTCTCTCTCCCGTCCGTCCTCTCCCCCCTTTTGATTTTTCATTTTTATCTTTTTTTTTTATTCTTGTTATTATTATTTGAATACATAGCTCATATTACCTTATTCGGGTCCATTTCTGCCCCGAAACAATTTATTTCTTTTCAGTTCACTTTATTTAAAATGAACTTAGCTCAAACCATTTCTTGACTTCCGAGATTTTCGTAAAAATCTCGTCCTTGAAGTCAATCGACTGGCCATCAACCGTAAAATCGTAAAATATTCCGCGCTTGTCTTTAATCTCGACGAAACTTTTCTCGGGTCACTAGATTTCACAAGATGAATTTAATCTGCAAATATGTTTCACATCCTGAGATCTAGAGAATTTTCTAAAGCCTTGAACCATTATGACAATTTATTATTATTATTATCCTTTAACTAATTAAAGTTTTAAGGATTTGTACTTTCACCTCAACTTCCTTAATTGCAAAAGTGCCACCATTCTTGAAAACTTTACACCATCCTAAAAACAACTTCCAAAAACACTACTATGGCACTCAACTAACATGAAGCCTGGCATGGCATATGCGAATCTCTACTACTACACATACCGTGACACCCTTCAAGGGGGGGTCGGTGCTACACTCTCAACATAATGTACATCGAAATATGTTTCAGAAATAATTAAAGGGAATGACTTACATGATTACTCCAAGAGGAACACATTCACACGTGGTATTTTGAATTTCTGCAATTGTTTGTATTATTAGAAGTCCTAAACCATGTGAAAACTTAACATCATGTAATTTTAGTTTGTTGGCTAATCAATTAAAGATGTAGTTATTTATTGCTTACGCCCCATTTGCATTTCTAAGGTGTACACATAGCCAAACCATTTTTGGAAAGGATTTTGTACTGAGGGTTGATGATATTATTGTAACAATCACATCATCAAGAATGTACATTGTTACTTGTTTATTCTGTTCAAAATTATGGTAGTTTCTATGTTCTTGTATGAAAGAAATTAAACATGCTTTGCACTTTGTGTTTAAGGTCAGGTTCATTAGCTAATTATGAGTTCTATAATCTCATATGTTTAAAGTTTTTACAAATTCATGTACCAGAGATTGTATTTAATGATGAGCGGGATGTTATTATTATTGACATAGTAGGACTTCCGCTTCTTTTTTGTTATTGTTCTACAAATTCATGTACCAAATATCCTGCAGCATTAGAAGATGGAACTATGACCATGCTTCTTTTTGTTCTCATAAGATTCTAACCCATGTAAAGCCCTTTTCTTGAAGATACTTGTAACTATTATATATATACACGTTAGGGTCCCTCTCCGGAGCACTATTTAATGCTAAAATGATGTTTTTATAGGGTTTCAAAATGTCTCGTGCCCACACTATTCCAAGAAAGAGGCCAGCCCAAGAAACACGAAGGCCCACTAGTTGAATTCTGTAAAGGAGAGGCTTGCCCAATGAGGCATTCAGCCTTTATGCCAAGATTCCAAATTCCTTTTGAAGATGCACTCGAAGAGAGGTCCAATCCGCTCGTCTAAAGGCCATTACGATGGAAGTCTCCCAGGTACGTAAAATAGAATAGTCCCTAATAATATATCATCTCACAAGTCCACCAAATCTCACCAATAAGGAAAGAAGGACAATATTGGATCAGCATCAAATCGGATCCCCCAATAAGGAAGGAAGATTATCCCAAACAAACTACTCTTTCTATATCCTATACCAAATCCGATACGGACTATAATAAGAAATATCCCATCCAATGGGAATGAATCCTAATTACCATCAAATTAGGAGAATATCTGCTATAAATATAAGGTCACCCCATCGGTGAAAGGTACACAAAAACTAGCACCATTACTGATACTAATGCTTATACGCATCCTAGGCACACTCGCCTTCCTAAGTGCTCTATTTTCTCTCGTAGAAGAAATCGACTAGGCATCGAGTGACCACCCGCAAAAGCTCCCATTAATTTCTTCTTCTTTGTTTTTTCGTAGGAGTGCTACGCACCGTAGCTTGCATCGGTATTTGCGAGCGGTCATACTTCCACCGACGATCCAAAGGCCTCGCATCCCCAAACCCACAAAGAATCCGGTCCGACCCAACGACTCCCACATCGCTTCCAGCCCGGCCCTCGCTGGGAAAAGGCATCACTGGGCTGGCGGCCACACTGTGGGAACGACGCTCTTTCTAAATATAACCGATTTCTCAGCTGATCATGGTACGAACACGTAAACACAAAGAAGGAGAACGCTTAACCTTCCAAGGATGCGATCCACCGCAATGCAGACACCGACCTCCTTGCGACGTTAGAAGCAATGCAAGCCAACACGACGAGGCACTTACCACCAATCAACGCCGACGTAATATTAGAACAACTCACCAGACATATCCGATGACCTCGGGAGGTGCGACAAACTCAGGAAGCTCATGACATTCCCCCCCATGAAGGATAGCACAATGCTCAGATTCTCAAAGGGGATCAAACCGGTTAGGATCCAAATGCCAAGGCCGGGGCACGGACCACATCTAGCCCCGGGAGAAGAAGGCAATGAAGCAACCCTTGGAGAGCACGTCGGGAACGGAGAATTGCGCCATCCTCAACATGAACACTCATGGGAACAGAGGTTTAAGAACCTCCAGCAAGAGCTCGGTCGCGTGAAGGAGGTGGTGAAAGGACATGCTCCTGACACTATAGACACCTTGGTACAACAAACTGAGTCACCCTATACAGCCGAGGTACTCCACTTCTTCCGCCCAAGTTCGCACGCCACGTGGAAGCTGCTCGATGGTACTAGAGATCCCGTCGATCATCTCAACACCTACAAAAATCAAATGGAGCTGCATGGATATCAGGATCCAGTGCGATGCAGAGCTTTCGCTATCACCCTGAAAGGCCCAGCCTTGGCATGGTTCAATAGATTCTCACCGTCATCAATCTCCTCATTCGTGTGGAGTTATCCATTGCATTCGCCTCACTCATCGAGCCGTGACATACGTAGTTGCTACCATCACGACTCATCGCTGTGGCACACAAGAAAGTCATGGTCTGCGTCCAAATGATTCAATGCCGAGCTCCCAAAGGTAGATATACCGACGAAATTCGCGATCACGTTGCCTGGCGGTCGGCTTAGGGATTCAAATGGAAAGACTTAATGTTTTCCATCTCCAAAATCCCCAAACAAGCACGCAGCAGGTGCTCGCAGCCACGTAAACATATTGACCCAAGAAGAGGCCCTCATATCCAAGAAAGAGAGCTCTTCCATTCACAAAGAAAAGAGCGGGCGCATGCACGACGGACGAAGCCCCAAGAGACAAAACGACTGTCCAGCGATCTCCAAAGGTAAATGGAGAACGATCTCCAAAAAGGCGTGAAACCCCGTAGATCGCTTCCAGTCCATCGTGAATCGAAAAGACGACGACGCTATTTCACGCCTAACGCTTCACCCCCACACTTCGCTTGTCATGTGCTCCCGGCTAAGTACGAAATGAACAATTCTCGAGATGGCTAACCCAAATGAAGTCGTGAGCCTACAACAAGAGATTAACCTGCATCATGAGTTCCATAGGGACTACTTGACACCGCACTGACGATCAGATACAAATTTCAAGAGAGAGAAATAGAGTATTTTGATACGGCGCCGGATACCCGGGACGCTTTATATCCCCGAAATCGTGATCCAAAGTCAAGCTCAGAACTGTTCGTTTCAAAGAACCACCACCTCTAAGAACGACAACTCAAGACCAACAATCCCTAGCGAACCAGTAATCTCAGGAGGATTCAGAAGAGCAAGTGAACAATTAATAAGGCCCATCTACGCAACATTAGATCGACAGAGATAGCGGAAATTCGCAAAGGTTCAAACCATCGGCGCTGACACATCCATCAATGCCGACCAGATCCGGAGGGATGCCAACATCCTCAGACGACTCCACCGTAGTTCGCGCGCTTGTGCCAACAAAACAGCTTCATCTAAAAGTTAATCGACAACTAGGAGTTCACCGATATCATCTTCTCGTCTACTTTTGATAAAAATGGGCATCTAAGGGAAAACTAGAACCTGGCTAACACACTCTACGAGGGTTCTCTCGGGAAAGAGTACACTCTAGGCTCAATACGCTTGGTACTCAGTACTGAGATCCCCATGCTGCTGACGACTACGGCAAGATTCCTCACCACGCCCACCGCTATAACATGTTGCGCGACCTTCTCAATGCAATAAAAGTCATCCCTTCCGCATATCACATGACGATCAATCCCTACCCTAAATCCGGGGTAGAATGGTTCGAGAGACCAATGAGTGGCTGGGGAATGCTACTCAAAGATCCATGAAAAAGAAAACTACGACAACATATATGTGGATCTAGGCTCGACATGCGTGACGAGGTACTCACTGACCGAGCCCTCGTAAGAATCGAACCTAGATCGCTGGATGACGACCAACATCCGCCTATATCTAATTTAAACTAGCTGACCTCAAAACCGCCTTATCCATTTTTAAGACAAAATGTTGACGCCTTCGCATGGAAGCAAAGCGCATGGAGGAATTGATCCTACGGTAATCACCTATAGGTTAAACGTCGTACCACCCTTTAAGCCCATCAAACAAAAATGAGAAGCTACTACCATAAAGGAAAAAAGCTAATAACTAAGAAGTCAACAACTCTAAACGCCAGGAGCGATCGTGTAGCGAGAATACACCGAATGGCTAGCCAACGTCGCATCAAAAGCAAACGGCAAATGGCGACTAAGATCGGTTTCACCGACATCAACAAAGCATGCCAAGCGACGTCACGCGAATCGACTTTATCAGATGCCACCGCAGCCATGAACTCCTCGCTTTATGGATGCCTTCCATACAACCAGATCAAGATGACCTAAAAATTCAAGAAAGACGCTATTCGTCACAACATAGGAACCTATTGCTATCGCTGATACATTCGGCTCAAAAACGCTGGAGCTAAGATATCGCAGGTCAGAATCGGATGTTTCGTAAACCGGGGCTAGGTACAACTAAGTATACATAGATGACATATAGTAAAACTGACCCTCACTGGTTCCACATGTTCCCATCTATCCGCTGCCCAGATTCGAAACTACAACATGAAACTCAATCCGGCCTAAGTGCGCCTTCGAGGACACCAGAAATTCCTCGGGTTTAATAGTCAACCACCGAGGAATCTGAGGCAAACCCAAAAGACAAGATAAAGGTTGTACTCGACATGCCTTCGCCATCAAGCATGTGAAGTTCACCGACGGAAGGATTGCCGCTTAAGCGGATTCGTGTCCGTGGCAAGTGATAAATGCCACCTTCCAAGTCCCAAGAAGGCCTTCTAATGGGATGCAAGTGCGAGGAAGCATTTACCTTGAAACATATTTAAGCTTCCCCCATTCTAGTGTAAGTCCTATCAAGCGGAGCCCACCCTATACCCGTCAAGCTTCGTGATTTTCTTCGACAAGGCCGCCCTCGTCAGACAAAGAGCGAGTACAGCACCCGGCTTACTATCGCAAATGAGCTTGAGATGAGCAAGAGAGAGATACCAAGGATGGAGAAACTAATTTCGTCTAGGTAATCACGCCTCTGGAACTCCGCCTTACTTCCAGGATCACACCATAGAAGTCCCAACAGAATACCCGATGAAGCAAGTGTTACATAATCCAGAAGTCTCCGGAAGGTTGATGAAGTGGGCCATGAAATATGGAGCTCCGACATCGATACAAACCAAAAAACCGCGATAAAAGTAAGGTGTCTTAGCCGTTTCATCATGGAGTTCACCTCCCGCGGAACATGCCTGTAACGCTGCAAACGAATGACCTCCCCGCTTGGAAACCATGGAGTCGAACGCACATGAACTGAGCAGTCTAATCTCGAATTCCTCCCGAAGGAATGCATAGAGGCCAAGGAATAGACATAGAGTACAATGACCTCCCCGCTTGGAAACTCTCTCGTAGATGGAGTCAATCCACATGAATCCTGAGCAGCCTTAATTCGACTCCTCCGGAAGGAATAGACATAGAGTACGCATCAGATTCGATTCCAGTTCTAACAACAAGTGTCGGCACGAGGTCACATACAGCTCCCAACTGCCATTCATTGAAGTTAATCCTACCTAGAGGTCTCGCAGCCGACTCCCCACCGTACAAGAAGACAAATAGAAGACACCTACGAGGCTAAAAGTGGAAGGATGATTCTATATCTCCAAAGGTACAAGATTTGCCAAAAAATCGCATGTCTGTGTTAGACATGTCCCCAGGAGAACTCCCGAGCCGACGCCTTGGCAAAACTAGCGACAAATTTCTGCGTGAAGACTCACCGGCCGACACTGTCGACACTCAGCAGAGCCCCCATCGATCTCCGCGGATGGAGGTTGCCTGCAGTCGTCCGAGCCGAGCTGATGGACCTCATTCGGGGACTATATACGTAATTGACGCCCACCGACGCACCGAAGGAAGCAAAATAAAATAAGGATGAGGTCCGCGTGTTCACTAATCATAAGGGAAGCCTGTACAAGCGAGGTTTCTTCACACCAATCCTCAAATGTATCGTGGGAAAAACATCAATACGTGCAGGGAAGTTCATGAGGGCGCGGAAATCAAGACGCAGCTCGAGCCTGGCAGCAAAGGGGTCTTGAGACAAGGATACTACACGGGGCCTACAATACTCAAAGATGCAACCCATCTAGTCAAGAATGCAAGATTCGCTGTGAGCACGCCTAAGATTTCACGCTCCCATCGAGCCCCAAGATCAATCACAAGCCCCCGGCCCTTCCAACAATGAAGGTGTGCATGAGCCATCATATGTGTCTTAACATCCCAAGAGCCCCGGTATCGCACAATGGAAAACACTCCATAACACCAAATTTAGAGATTTGCCGAAATTTTTAATTAAGAATTATTATCGTCCCTAGCACATCCATTTTAACGGACAGTCAAGTCACCACGTAACCCTAAAGCCGCATTAAAGACCAAACTCGAAGATCTCAAAGGAAAGGGTAGAATACCTCGAGGTGCTAAGGGCCTATAGGATCTATTACTTAAGTCGCAACCCAAGAAACCCCATTCACTTAGCTCGGTGCACCGAATCGGTAGCCTCGGCCGAGTTCTGGACAAGTCCCCAAGGATCGAAGCAAAGCAGCGGGAGCACACGACAAGGCTCTCCGTCTAAATTTGACTTTAGATGAAAAACGGGAGTGCAATTAAGGAATACAGACTACCAAAGGAAGACTCGCGAGGTACTACAATCCAAAAAAGTCAAAACCTGTGATACATGCCTGCAGATTTGGCTCCAAAGAAGCTATCACAACAAGGAAGAATCCAAAGACACGTGGGAAATCAGCCCTAACTGAAGGCCCCTCTATATCATATCTCGAGTCGCCGTAATTCAGCAATTACGAACTCCAAATGTAGAGGAGGGAAAAAATTTTACAAAGACACCGAATGCGGAGCATCTAAACGTTTATTAGTGTAATCTTGGTTTGTAATTCAAATGGAGATTTATCAATTTTCGCTAGTAATCTCGACCATTTACTGCTATTCCAATACGCTACAAACAACTCTGACATATAATGCCTTAAAAAATTACATGCAATTGAATGAGAAAGTCTAGACATAAAGGAAAATCTCTTTATTCCAATCATATTACTATTTAGCTGCACCATGTGTCAATGACAGATTCAAAGCACTCGCACAAGCAGCCTCTCAAAAAAAAATGAAAAAGGCTTAAAGGTGGAAAAGAGAAGAAGAAGAAAAGGGATGGAAGAGTTGAAATAAGAAACAAAAAAAGTAGAGAATGAGAGGAAGAAGACAAAAAGAAGGAGAAGGAGAAAAGGAGGCCAAGAGAAGAAGAACAGAATGGAGAAGGCAAACGCAAGAAATGCATCGCTTCTCTCTCGGGCATTCCCCAAGACGGTTAGTGGAATAACATGACCCCATAAAGGGGAGACTAGAAAAACACAACTCCCACGTGTAAGAACAAGAGAATTTAACCAAAATCTTCAGAGGATCCTCGAAGATTGATCAGACTTTGACGCCCATCTCGCCCGCATTTCGCTGATAAGACAAGAAAAAGCAGACATACAAAGTATAAACTCCAGCAATGAAGCCGCCATTTATAAGAAGGCTAAAGCACTCAAAATAACTAACGCTCCAAGTTCTCCATAAATCAAGATTAAAGACGTCAGACCTTTCCAAGAAAATCGGAGTCGAATATGGTCGCGACGCGCAGAAGCTCACTTTGACGAGTTCCATCTACTCTGGGACAGTCATCGCTACTCGAGGAGTCGATCGGGCCAGACCATCGCCACTCCGGCCTCGGGGCCGAGCTCCGAAGAAATTACCTTTGACTAGTTTGTCTTACTCGACAAAATACCGCCACCATGAGTCACGCCTCAGTTACATCGCCATCGCCACGGGCCGAGCTCAAAGAAATACCTTGACAAAGTTGTTCCGCTCGACAGTCACGCCACCTGAGTCGATACTCAGCATCGCCACTCCGCCTCAACAATGGACCAAGAAATTTCACTTTGACGAAGTTCGCCACTGACAGCCACGCTTACCCGAGGGAGTTAGATCGCCCTCAGCTACATCACACTTGGCCACAAGACCCGAGCCCAAAGAACCACTTTGACGAAGTTCACTTACTCGACGTCACGCTTACCCGAGGGAGTCGACCGGGCCAGCTACATCGCCACTTTACCACCGGAGCCCAAAGAACACTTCGACGAACGCATCTTACTTGACAGTCACGCTACCCGAGGAGTCGACGCCAGTTACATCGCTAATGGCCGCCGGAGCTCAGCCAGCCACTTTAAAGAGTTCGGTCACTGACAGTCACGCCACCGAGGAGCCCGATCGTACCAGCTACATCGGCCACTCCTGCACCACGCCCGCAGCCCGCAGCCACTTCACAGCCCGCCCACTCGATTGTGCCGCGCCGCCTTGGGAGTCGATCACCAGCCAGCATCGCCACGCGCCAACGCCGGAGTCTCGCAGCTCACGCGACGAAGTTCACATAGACAAGCTCCGCCAAAGCAGATCACGCATCGGTCACTAACCTGCCGCACACGAAGCTCCTCCCAACAATCGGCATAGACGAAGCTCGCCAGCTCACGTTGACGTAGTTCACATAGATGAGTCGCCAACAGCTCACACTGCACGAAAGCTCGCCTAACTGCTTCGCAGCAGACGAGCCCTCCCAAAGAATTCACATTGACGCAGCTCGCCAAGAAATTATATTGACGAGCTCTACGATTCTACACAAGCCATGTAGCCTAGGAGTCATTTCAACTCAGGTAAATCAGCCGACGGAGCCCAACAGTTCATATTGACGAGCTCAACGATTCTACAGACAGCCATGCAAATTTAGAGTCAGTCAACTGTGCAACCAACCGATTCGAGCTCCAATACCATATCGACGAAGCTCTACGCATTCTACACAGCTACGCAAATTTAGGAGTCATTCAACTCAGAACCACCGACGAGAACAAAGAACAGACATCGAGCTCGACGATCCCATAGGCCATGCAACCTAGGAGTCATTTAACCAGCAAATCAAATTGATACAACCCAAATTCGCTCAACATCTCAACTCAGCGCCCAATCTGCACCATACACAAGAATTCGATTATCCAAATTAAGAACGCAAAGAGCACAAGTAGAGAGGCTACAGTATGAGGTGCAAAATGAGTATTCATTAAGGACAAGGCCACATATATTTTGGGGCCTAGGCCCAACAACGCAAAAAAAAAAAAAAAAAAAAAAAAAAAAAAGAAGTAGAAAAGCCGACATCTAAAAGGAAGACGCGCAGAGATTAGGCATCAAGGAGCCGTATGAAGAAGGAATGTGGCTCAATGGGGTGCCTAGCCTGTGATAATCACAAAGAAGCGATCCTCATCCTCCTCGCCACTGAAGGTCAAAGTTAAAGCCCAGGCTGCACAGGCAGAATAACCTTCTTTTCCGAAAGGCGAGCCACCCAGAAACCCATTGATTGGAAGCCTCAAATTTTTCGCCTTCCAATAACTTCGTCTCCAACAGCTACCAAAGTTATTTGCCGATGGAGATCCCGCAACCTCGCGATACCTCACATTCAGCGCCCACCGAGCCATCGTCTGTTACCGCGACGGCAGCCTCATTCCAACAAAGGCTGCCTTGTCACTTAAGATAGTCTTTGATTACACGCAGCCCTACCTCGGCTCGCCGGGGACGTGAGAAGCTCGCCTCGACCATCCGGGTTCATGACTGGGCGGATCGCAGCCCGCCCCTGGGGCCTCCATCAAGCCTGCACAACCCCTTGACCCACCCGAGCCCCGGTCTCGCCCACCCGCCCTCAAGCCATTCCGGCCTCATCTTCCCCACCTTCGGCCCGAACACGTCGGCGTGGTATGTTTCCCCAGATCCGACTAGTCACTCGCTTCCCTGGCCATACGCTGCATCCGACCGCAGCCAACCGCCATATGTGAGTGGAAGCCACCTCGGGGCCTTTATGTTGTGGCCGCTAAGATGACCTTCGCGCATGGCCTTTCCGCTAAACCCTTCAAATGAGTAGCCACATGTACATCCAGCATATAATCAACATCCAATGCAAGCTCAAAACTCATCTCAAAATGAAGTCAAAAAGGGCAAGGTACGGGAACTTACGGAGGCGACTCTAGAGATAGGTCAACGCCCATCGACTGGGCACGCACCGACCTCTTAATATCGTGAGTCCTTAAGAATAGACGAGATCACTCACGCGAGCTCGGCATTGCAGTAAAGAATCCCTCACTCCGCCAACTCGGGGTTCCTGACTTCTCCGCCTTCCTCCTCCGAGAAGCTGCACTCAACTTTCTTCGCCAGGGCGGGTTCCGCACAATGGCGCAATCGCTTAACGATCGTCAACTACCCCACCCGAGGACCCTCTCACTCTCCGCAGCGACCTAGAATGGGACCGCAGCTCAAACTATAGGAGCCATAACCTGTCCTACTATGATATAGAGAGGACGGAGAAGATGACGATACCCCCAACTTCGGAACTTTGACCAAAGCCGGTTTATCCTTCTCAACAGAGTGCGAGGTTTTTCTGCTTTCTACCCAAGCCTCAGACACCATCTCCAACTCGGGCCAACATTTCCTAGTGGGTTTAGCAAACAGAGGCCCAACGGAGGAACTTTTATGATGGGAAGGAGGTGAAGGCCTGTGTGGCAAGATACCGAGTGGACTTCAACTCGATGGGCAAGGAACATCCGACTTGATCAATTCCGCGTAAGGACGATGAGGACACTCAGCCAATGCCAACGTTATGGCGTTATCTTCAACGCTGAGATCAATTCAAGCACCTGAGAAGAATGTAGACAGTACATAATCAGAGATGCCCAGTGACCACGCACAAGTTATAACAAAAAACAGAACAAACACTCATGAAGATTCTCGGGGGTAGTCCAAGCCACCGGAACGCCCCAAGGTGCCGCCCCACAAAAGGATCATACTCCCACCACGGCCGTCTAACGGCTAGCAGCACCTTCCACGCCCTATGGGAGGAGGGAAGATCGAAATCACTGTGAGGAGCGCCGAACGCCTGTAGGAACAGAAGAAAGCCCTCGGATGTCTCCTTCGGGCTGAAAAGGTAAAGAAGCAAGGCTATGCTGGGGACACCAAGCCCCCTGTCCCTAAAGAAAACCAGCAGACTAACCAAAATACCCCAACCATTAGGCGCGAGTTGAGCGGGACACACATTGAAATGTTGCAAAACCCCCTTTATGAAGGGATGCAAAGGGAAGCGAAGACCGTTATCGAAGGCCACTTCGAAGAAACACACCATCCTAGGCATAAAGACCACATAGAGGTCAAACGCCAGGAGACTACACCAACGCCAAAGGGAGGCCGGAGCAACGGCCCCGGCAAAGATGACGCATATGAAGGACCGACCTTGCTAGGTCCCACGCGAGCATGCTTAACTAAGATATCTCGATATTCGACCCCCGTATTTAATCAAATCTCCACTTTCCTCGCTCTCGTCTGGGCGGGAAAGAGGAGGCGCCTGGGCACCTCAAGCTCCAACTCCGACTAAACGTCGAAGACACCGCCTAATTCGCCCAGAACCATCAATAGTCAAGAATCACCATCGATACGCAAAGAAGAAGAACGACCCGGACCCATGATGAAATTGGATAATGAAAACAAAATTCAGCCAACCCAAACAACTCGTCTTATCGCCCGAAAAGAAATCAAGAAAACCAAGACGCTTGACCCGTAAAGACAACGTAGAAAGACTCGCACAAAAAAGGCCTCGCATGCACCAAGAGAGAAGTCCGAATCCGCCAAAGGCAAATAAAGGTCCCGGTGAGCGCGTTGGTACACAAGACAAGAGGATGTCCGCGAAAGAAAACAAAAGGAAACTAGTGCCGAATGCTAAGAAATAAGCGAAACCGCTACCATCATTATCACAAGACAAATGACGGCCACTAAGCGCTTAACTAATCCAGCCCCCGAGCGCACACGTGAACTGCACCCGATGAGAACGCATGTGCCTCGCCCCACGTATTACCCAGAGACAAGGGCCTGGGGCAACCGAGGGTTTGAAAATACAATTCGCAGCCCACACACCAGTTTCTCCAAGAAAGAGCCCGCCCAACGAAACACTAAGGCCCACTAGTTGACCTCAAAGGAGAGGCTTGCCCAATGAGGTGATTCAGCCTTTTACGCCAAAGATTCCAAACTTTTAGGCCAAATTTCAAGAGTAGGTCCATCCGCTCAGTCTAAAGGCCACTTACGGGAAGCTCCCCACAAAGTACAAAAATGTAATAGTCTCCTAATAATATATCATTCAAGTTCACCCAAATCTCACCAATAAGGAAAGAAAGACAATATTGGATCAAAGATCAAATCGATCCCCACAAGGAATAAGATTATCCCAAACAAACTACTCTTTTCTATATCCTATACCAACCGATAATTATTTATATTGGGAATATCTCATCCAATGGGAATGAATCCTACTACCATCCAATCGGGAGAATATCCGCTTATAAATATAAGGTCACCCCATCGATGAAAGGTACGCAAAAACTAACGCCATTACTGATACTCATGCTTATACGCATCCTAGGCACACTCGCCTTCCTAAGCAGTCTCTATTTTCTCTCAGAAGAAATCGACTTAGGTATCGAGGCTGCCACTCGCAAAGCCCGAATTTCTCTTCTTTCTTTCTTTGTTTTTTTTGTGAGCAAGCAGCACGACTCGTAGTTTGTAGATCGGGTATCATAGCCGGCCATACTTCACCAGACGATCCAAAGGCCTCGTCTCCCAGCCTGCCAAGAATCCGGTCCCGCCCAACGACCCCAAACGCTCCCAGCCCAGCCTGGTTGAAAGGCATCACTTAATAATCGAAAGTCTCTTTGATCACCCATAATGTATTTTAGTTCATGCCATTCAACTTATTTTTCTAAAACAACCCAGAATATAAAATGCGTTCAATTCAACTGAAATCTTTGCTAGAGGTACTAGAAAAAGAAGTGGTGTGGAGTAGAAAGAATCTAGAAACAAGGAACTTGTTGTAGGTAATTAAACTATATTGTCTATTAGCATTAATGTCTTTTGTCTGTGACATGAGCACATAAGGATAGAGTAGCTATGGAAAAGAGAAATAACCCAATTGGGGCTATTAGCTCCAGTTAAAGCATTAGATTGTTTATTAGCCTACTTTCCTAGAAAACCAGAAATGAGGTATGCAAAGGAAAAAAAATTTAGTTAGTCAGTTTAAGAGGCACTCGGTCTCTAAAAGTCATCTCTAACCAAATTGTCTTTTCTTTGAATTTCTTCATACAGTGGAAGACAATAAAAAAACTGGATAAACAATGTTTTATTATGTATCCAAAATAAAACCAAAAGGATAGAATGAATAAAGAATGATAATAAGTTTGCCACCTTTCTTCCTACAAGAAAATTTTCGAAACAAATCTCTTGAAAGACCAATGCTCAAAATTTATGTAGTAGTGAGTATTTGGAATGAATTTCCCATAAAGGCCATATCGTATCGGAAGCAATAAGCTCTGGGTTAGCTCTTACCTGATCTCCAATAAATTGAGAAGGATGGAAGAACTAAACATGAGCCGACAGGGTTTCAAACATCAAGATTCAAAGTCGTGACATCGGACGTAGAGTCACGACATTATATCAAAGCTGTTACATCCGCTAAAGTAAGAAAAGTAGAAGATTTCAGAGTCGCGACATTATCCCGAAGTTGCGACATCAAGTGACCAGAGTCGCAACTCCCATACTAACAATCAACAAGCTGAGTCACAATATTTTCGACTAAAGTCGCCGGCATCGAACTTGCAGGTCATGGGTATTATTCGCTCGTGAGTCGCAGAACCCGACAAGCAACATATCGCGCAGTCGCGCATCAAGACTCAAAGTCGCGACATTACTAATCTAGAGTTTCGACATTGATAAACCAGAGTTGTGACATTGTAGAAATAGACAAAATTCAAAGTCACGACATCAGTGACGACATTATATCAAAGTTGCGACTTTGACATCCTAAGTCGCGACATTTCATAGTCGCTACATTTTTCTTCAAAGTCGCGACATCAACCGCTATATTGACCACAACATTAACAACTAGGGCAGATTTTTTGGGCTTTTTGAAGACCATGATTTTCGCTTCGTTTTTAGGGCCCAATGATTGGAGCCTATAAATAGAAGTGCCTAGGAGTTAGTGCGTGGCTTTTGCTCAACCTTTAGCGAATTTGGGAAAGAATCTCCAAATGAGCTAAAGTTCTTTTTGTATATATTTTATCTTTTTATTTTATTTTATTTTTTTAGTTTTGTTTAGTTTTAAGAATTAGAATCAATCTCACTTGAAATTTCGAGCTGGTTTTGTAAACGATTATTCCCATTTATGTTTGAATTCCAAGGAATTCTGGATTTATTTCTAGAGCCTTTTTCTTCAGCTTCTATTACAGTCTCAATCAATTTGTTTGATCGACTAGTCATTGCTAACTGTAATTCAGTTATGGATAATTGAGCTCTCTTTAGGAAGGGATTTTGTGTTTTAGTTATTGTTTGCAGTTATTTTAAAATTGTGTTGGGTATGAAAACTGGATTGATCCAATTGGTATTGCTTCAAAATTGTGTTGTTATGAATATCAATGTTTTATACCCAGAAAGAGTTGTATCCTTGAACAGATTTCTAGGATCCCTCTGAGTGACATAGAAATGGACGATCTGAGAACAAAGAGGAGTCACTTAGGGGTATATTTCATTAATATTCAATGAACTAATATACCCTAAGTGAAATTTTGATGCTTCACAAATTATGCTCCTACCACTGTAAGGAAAATTTGTTGATATATCATATTTCATACTTAAAGGTTTCATCTCAATTTAGTGTAGAACGATTCGACATCCCGTGTTAATGGGGATTCTAATCAAGGAAAGGGAAAATACTAATGAATCACAGACGAGGTACTAATTGAATCGGAAAATGTCAGATTATCCTCGCCTATGGGGGACAAACAATTTTCGCCCTAAGAAATGGTTGTAGCAGTAGAGTTTTGAAAACAACTAAATCTTAAAGAGGGTCAGATTTTACCAATAGCTATTTAAACCCATTTGTCCTTGAAAAGAATATGTGTGTTAGGTAGTGAAATGTATAGTGTCATAAAGATTCCAAGGCTATACTATTATGCTCTTAGACAAGTCTAGAATTCAAACCCATGGAAAACTTGTTTTTTAACTTGCTACAAATTCATGATCATAACACTGAGTTCTCTCCTAATGTTATTTCTATTAAGTGAAAATTTTTATTCTTGTAGATTAGAAATCTTTTTACTTAAAGTAAGATTTATACAAGTTTTCCATTATAGTTTTCAGATAGATAGTATTCAATCTTAGAAAGCATTAGTTCAAATAGAGATTTTCTTAAGTAGCAGGATAGTCGAGCTTAGATTTCTAATCAACTCGTGGAATGACCTATGTATCATAAAGGATTTAGACTAAAACAAATTTTAATTGCAAATTATTACATACACAGCAGAAACAAAAATTTGGTATATAGAAAAGGTCTTCAAAAAGTTTTTGGCGCCACTGGCGAGGATTTGAAATAGTTTCCGCTATTCGAGCCGCCACTTTCATTAAATTTTTGGTCTATGTTAAAATCTAGTCAACAAGTTTTTAGCGCCGCTTTATCTGTGGATTGAATTAAAGTAAAATTTAAAGATCATTATTCTTGCTAAAAAGAGAGTTGTTAGTTCGACAGCTATTTATTTTCAAAAATTTCAAAAATAGTTTTAATCGTAGTAGCTATTGCCACTAATCTTGTAATGAGCTTATTATAGAACATTTCATTTATCTACTGATCTCACTTTGATCTCAGTCTATAATTATTTAAGGTACTTAATATATGCACATATGCAAAATCGTAACTCCGCTACCGCAGACACCGAAATTGAGATAACTTTGAGAACCAAGAAGGTCGAGTAGCAAAAAGCGCTATGAGAGCAAAAGGGACTAATCGAAATATACCAGCAGAACCAGTGATAGGAAGACCTCAGAGACAGAGAACTATGGAAGATTTTTGGAGCCCAATCATTAGAGATGAGTATTCGCAAATGATGCTCAAGTACGTGGTTAATACCTTGAAGTCAAGCTCCCGCACTCATCACTATAGTTCAGCAAAACCAGTACACTAGGCATCCAACTGAGGATCCCAATGAGCATCTTGGAAGGTTCTTAAGGATGGCAAACACTGTCAAACTAAATTGAGTAAATCCAGATGTCATAAAGTTATAGTTGTTTCCATTCTTGATGAGGGACACAGCAGCTAGTTGGTTCGAGTCTTTGTAGTATGGATCAGTCAGCAACTGGGAGGAGCTGGTTGAAGCTTTCATGGAAAGGTTCTTTCCTCCAACCCTCACATCTGAAAGAAGAAGAGAGATAATAGCCTTCAAACAAGGAGAAGAAGAAAGCATCTACAATGCTTGGGAGAGGTATAAGAAATTGCTAAAGATATGTACTATGCATGGGATTGATAAGATCACCCAAATGGATATATTCTATCATGCAATGAACTACTCTTCAAAGGGAATAATTGATGCAGCCTACCTTGGAGCATTCAAGAGGAAGAGTGCTAAATAGACCAACCAGCTTATTGAGGATTTGGCCAAGAGTAATTATAAAGCTCCATCTAAAACTTCAGGGAGCAGTAGTAGACTGAGAAGAAGTGGTATGATAGAGCTGAACAATATGTCAACTATAGAAGCAAAGCTAGATGCAATGATAAGCAAAATGAACAATCGGGAAAGAATAAGCAATGCAGCCAATGCAGTGGGAATAGAGAAAGGAAGAGAGAAGAAGAGCATAGCTGATGAGGGACTTGCTCATGAGGGTCCTTATCAAAGGAGGAGGCTCAGCTTTGTGAATGAAACAAGCCAATTTCAAGCTTCCAAAACAAATTTTCCTACTCATTACACAACCCGCATTGGGAAACCATGAGAATTTTTCCTATGGAAGTGGGAGCACAAGATACCCAAAGACTATTGGCGTAACTTTCAAAGAACCATATGCCCCACAAGGTTTCCAAGGGCAACAACAACAAGGCAACCAAAAGCTGTACCAATACTAAATGAGGTCCTGGGGCTGAGGAGCATATGCTGCTTTCTGCTGGGTGAGAACAAAAGACTGTTGAATATACATGAGCAGAAGCCATTCGAGCTAATATTCCAAGCAAACACAACTCGTAGCCAGCTAATACTAATGTATTTGTGGAAGAATCTAGACGCTCAAGTAGGGTGTGGCTAGCCCCGACAGTGTGACCGTTCCAAGGATTCTTTCCCTAGTGACACCAAGAAAAATCCTAAAGATTGTATGGAAATTACACTCAAGAGTGGTAGAGAATTGAGGAACGGAGAAGAAGAGAGGAAAAAGTTGACTAAGAACCAATAGAGAGCATAAACTAGCAAAAATAACAAGTAGTCTAGTTCAGAATTAACTGAAGAAAGTGAGAAAGCAGAGGTGCAGGAAGAGCAACCAATTGAGGAGTTTGACTTGAAAAAGAAAAATGAGATGGAAGCCTATGTTTCCATTCTTTTTATTCCCCAAAGGCCGTTAAATCAAAGATGGAGGAGCAATTCTCTAAATTCTTGAATATGTTCAAGAAGATAGAGATAAATATCTTTTGTTGAGGCATTGGCTCAAATGCCTCATTATGCCAAGTTCATGAAGGATATGTACTAAGCAAGAAGAGGAATTTCACAAGAAAGAGCTATGAGCTCACAAAGAACTCCGCAGCATCATGATTCAAAAGAGTTTACCACCTGGATGTAGGATCCAAAGTGTGCCTTCACCATCTCCGCACCACAAGGACTTTGAAATGGGAAAAACATTATGTGATTCTGAAGCAAGCATCAACCTAATGCCACTATCTGTAGTGAAGATACTCAATTTGGGGGAGCTTACTTCTACAATCATGACCCTGCAAATGGCAAACAAAACTTTAGCTTAACCAGAGGGAATCCTTGAAGAGTATTGATCAAGGTGGGAAAATTTAGTTTCCTTGTGGACTTTGTGGTACTGACATAAGAAGATAAACAAGTCTCATTGTTGCTGTGAAGGCCCTCTTGCCACCGGAGCGGCCTCGATGGAAGTCAAGAAGGAAGAGCTCACTCTAAGGGTGGGAGATGGAAGGCTATCACTTAATATGAATTAGAGCTTTAAACAAATTTCTAAATTTGATAATGTCAGACAAGACTATAGAAACAATAGTTCCCATCACTCGAATCGAAATATGATTGTAAGATTCAAAGTTCAATGAATAAGAATGAGAATTTGATATCGAGTCTCTTGAGATGTTGAATATTTGAATGCCGCCAGAATTAAAATAAAACAACACTCAATCGAATGAAATTAGTGCGTAAAAACTGGCAAAGAGTGAAGAGAAGGCACAAAAAGTAGAAAAGGGTTTTGAGGGTTTAATTATGAAGGAATTACCCAAACATCTTAAATATGCTTTCTTAGAGAGTGAAAGATCCAAACCAAGAATCATTGTCGATTTGATAAGATAAAGAGCTAAACCGATTAAGATTCTCGTAAAGTATAAGGAAGCAATAGGCATGGTCAGGTGAGAATTTGAAAGGAATCAATCCTTCCATTTGAAGGCATAAAATCCCCTCGAGGAAAATGCAAAACATCAATCGAACATTAGAGAAGACTGAATCTAGTAATGAAAGAAGTTATCAAAGAAAAAAAGTGCTAAAATTACAAAATGCAGGATTCATTTATAATCTTTACATCCTCAGGAGCCTACCATGTGGTTCCCAAAAAGGGCGGATTCACAGTTATCAGAAATGAGAAGGATGAATTAATTCCAACAAGAACTGTGATAGGATGGAGGTATGCATTGACTATAGAAAATTGAACAATGCCACCAGAAAGGATCATTATCATTTACCTTTCATTGATCAGATGCTGGACAGGTTGGCAAGACACTCCCATTTTTGTTTTCTTGATAGATATTCTAGATATAATCAGATTGCCATAACCCCTGAGGACGAGGAGAAGACTACCTTTACATGTCCCTATGGCACCTTTGCTTTTAGAAGAATGTCATTTAGATTATGTAATGATCATGCAACCTTTCAAAGGTGTATGATGTTAATGTTTTTTATTTGTGGAAGAGGTTATGGAAATCTTCATGATGACTTCAAAGATATAAACTAGCTTTTTAGAATTGTCAAAGAATTCAGAGATTTGTGGTCAAGATGCTAAGACAAAACTTAGCTCTAAATTTGGGAAATGTCACTTTATGGTAAATTAGCATTGGTCTGGGCACAAAATTTCTGCAACTAGACTTGAAGTTGACCAAGCTAAGATTTCTGTCATTGAAACTCTAATGCCACCTACTACAATTAAAGGGATAAGAAGTTTTTTAGGACATGCTAAATTTTATAGAAGATTTATAAAGGACTTCTCTAAAATCTCCAGACCATTATGCAGACTACTGGAAAAGGATGCCAAATTTGAATTTGATGATTCATGTAGATTTGCATTTGACGAAATAAAATTCAAATTAGTTATAGCTCTCATCATGGCAACTCCTAATTGGAACAAAGATTTTGAAATCATATGTAATGCCAGTGATTTTGCAATGGGAGTAGTTTTGGGACAAAGAAATGACAAAACTTTCAGGGCTATATACTATGCCAGCAAAACATTTAATGAAGCACAGGAGAACTACTTAACTACAAAAAAATAGATGCTAGCAATGGTGTTTACTTGTGAAAAGTTTCGACCATACATATTAGGGTCCCATGTCATTATACATATTGATCATGCAGCAATAAAATATTTGATGTCAAAGAAAGGTGTCAAACCAAGACTGATCAGATGAGTATTATTGCTGCAAGAGTTTGATTTTGAAATCAAAGACAAGAAGGGTAGTGACAATGTGATAGCAAATCACTTATCAAGATTAGAGAAGCCTACTGAAGAGGAAAAAGGGATTGAAATAGAAGAAAATTTTCTTGATGAGCAATTTTCGCTTGTCGTCCAATTCACTCCTAGTATGCCGAGCACAGGGAATTACTAGCCAGGGAATTATGCCACCGAGTTCAACTACCATTAAAAAAATTAAGACTAAACCAAATTTTATATATGGGATGACCCACCGTTGTTTAGACAAGGAGCAAATCAAATTATCGGGAGATGTGTACCAAAAGCAGAACAATGTGAAATTTTAGATAAATGTCATGCATCACCATATGGAGGACACTTTGCAGGAGACAACAGCCCAAAATTCCCAACCGATTTCTATTGGGCTCACTCTATTTTAGAGACTAATTCGAATGGGAAAAAATATTGTGATAAATGCCAAAGAACGGCAACATAAACATAAGAAATGAGATGCCTCGCAAGGGATCCTCGGGTGGTGAAAATTTTTATGCATAGGAGTAGATTTCATGGGACCCTTTCCCACCCTCATTTGGAATCAGACATTCTCCTATTGTGGACTATGTATCCAAATGGGTGGAAGTTTATAGCTTGTCCCAAAATGATACCAATACGCTTGTGGGTTTATCCAAAGGAACATCTCTGAGTAGCTTCGGAGCCCCAAGGACAATCATTATTAGTGATGAGGGTTGCTTTTGTAAATAAACTATTTGCAAAACTAATGAGCAAATATGAAGTCAAGCATGTAATGGGATCATTTATCACCTCGATCAAATGTGGCAAACAAACATTCTAATAAATAGGAGATTAAGAGCACGGAGAAAACAAGCACTCAAGCAAGAAAGACTGGTTAGTCAAGCTAGATGATGCACTTTAGGCATATAGGACTGCTTATAAATCTCCCATCGGAATGTCTCCATACAAGATAGTATTTGGAAAACCTTGTCATCTCCCTCTTAAGCTTGAACATAAGGCGTACAATCAAGAACCGAATCGATTTCAAGTTGCAAAGAAAAGAGATTACTCCAAATGAATGAACTGGAAGAGCTGAGAAATGAAGCTTATGACAATGCCAGGATCTACAAAGATAAAACCAAGAAGTGACATGATCAAAAGATTTTGAGGAAGGAGTTCATAGCTGTGGAGAGCTAGTCCACTGCATAATTCCAAGCCGAGACTTTTCTGTGAAAATCAAGTCAAGGTGAAGTGGTCCTTACACAATAGTTGCTACTACACCCTTTGGAGTAGTGACACTGAAAACTAATTCTAGAAATGAGTTTAAAGTGAATGGTTAGAGATTGAAGCATTATCTTGAAAGAATCATAAATGAAGAACAATTCGAGATTTGAAGAGATTAATGAATTACTGAAATGAGAACATATTACAGCATTGTCTAGCTAAGGACATAAAACTGAGCAGCTACTTGGGAGGCAACCCAAGAAATCTCTATTTTTAAAACTAACAGTTTGATTTTGTTTAATTTAGTATGTTTTTAATAGTTTAGTTGATAGAATAGTTTGGTTTTAAATTAATAAACACTCATGTTAGTAAGTTTTTTTATTGATTTCATTGATTTCAAGACACTGAAGCTACAAGGTTCTTTGGGAATTCATGGTGAATCATTCCCCCAAATTCAATGAGAATAATTGACCACATAGGGAAGTCCCTTTTCCCTAACTAGTTCTTTAATGATGATGCACATTAGTTTTAGGAGAAGTTTATTTTGCTGATATAGATTAATGCAAATTTTAATCTCCAAAATTTTGTAGGTTTTTCAAGTTTGATTAGTTGTAGCAATATATATTGTTGAATTGTGCTTAGTTGAAAAATTGATTATTATTTTCTATGCTTGAATTGAAGTGCTTAATCTTGTTATATTTGAATTTACGAGCAAGAATTGAAAAGCATAAATGAATAAAATTGTAGAATTCTCAAAGTCGTGACATCGCATTTTGAGAGTCGCGACATTTTACTCAAAGTTGCGACATTTTTCTCAAAGTCGTGACATTCTACTCAAAGTCACGACATTTTTCTTAAAGTCGCGACATTTTAAAGCAAAGTCGCGACATTGGAACTCAGAGTCGCGACATCGCATTTTAAGAGTCGCGACATTCTACTTAGAGTTGTGACATTTTACTCAAAGTCGTGACATTTTTCTTAAAATCGCAACATTTTAAAGCCGAGTCGCGACATTCTACCTAGAGTCATGACATTGCATCTAGAGTAAACCTCTATATAAAAAGGAACACTTCTTGAAAATTTTCAAATACAAATCAATTCCCTAAATCTTTCGAGCTTCAAACTTCTCCAAACCTCCATTTTCGAAACCAAGAAGATGTCTAGCCCTAGCTCTCCCATCCTAGACCAGGTAGTGGAAAATGTAGTGGAAAGCGTGCATCAAGAGAGGACAGACAAACTTAAAATTAGAGACAGTTTCCACGAGAGATGAGAAGAAGTGGAACAAAAGAGAGGAGAAGCTGTGAGTTTTTATCAAAAGAGGGCTAAGAATTTCAAAGAAATCCACAAGAAGGGAATCACAGAGGAGGTTCAAGGAAATAATGCCGCTTCAAAGAGGAAATTGAGAAAAGAGATGTAAAAATATGCAAACACCTAGGAAGGTAGAATAGCTCTTGTTATAGAGTTTTTTGCTAACGCCGGAGATAGGAAAGACCTGACTTGTTATGTTAGGGAGAAATGGGTGCCTTTTGGAGAAAGGACCCTTTCTCAAATGTTTGAGCTCAAGGAAATAGGGGATTACTCCAAATATGAAAGGCTGAAGAAGAACCCTAATTCAAGAAATAGCCAACAAGCCCACAAGGGGGAGAGAGGAGGAGGGCGTGTTATCACGACAATTCCCCACGCCTACCTCTACAGAGGAGATCTCACTGAAGTAAGGTGTAGTTCTATTTTTTGAATTCTATAATGAAGCCTTTGAGCATGTCTCAACTATGAGACAGGACCGTGCAATACTCCTGTATGCATTGGTCCAGGGCTATGAATTAGACATTGGGAAAATCATTACAGAATCGATTTTGGAATATGAAGATGGGTAGTTTTCAGGGACAATCCCCACCCTTCCGATCACACACATCTACGCATCAACTGGGGGATGTGTGAAAATTAAAACTGATGAGGAGAAGTGCCCAAAAACTCCACCTCTCACTCTTACTGGAGCCCTCGAAGCTCTAGTAGAAAGTGAAGAGAGAGGGAGAAGAGAGCGGATAAGGAAGAGAAAGAGGGCAGAAACAGAGGAAGAACCTTGAGATCAAGCCCCAACTATTGTTTGGGCAGAGGGAATAGCGTAGAAGTGAGGCATGCCTACGCGTGATGCATCGTATAGAGCCTCTCTTCCTTTCGCAGCACTCAGTGAACCACCTATTAGAGTCAAGAGAGAAGAAAACAAAGGAGGGAAGCTGAAGAAAGCAGGGGGGGGGGATGTGTGAAAATTAAACCGACGAGGAGAAGCGCCTAAAACTCCACCTCCTTTTACTCTTACCTGGAGCCCCAGCTTCTAGTAGAAAGTGAAGAGAGAGGGAGAAGAGAGCGGATAAGGAAGAGAAAGAGGGCAGAAACAGAGGAAGAACCTAGAGATCAAGCCCCAACTATTGTTTTTAATGAGGGGAATAGCAGAGAAGGGAGGGGCATGCCTAAGGCAGATGCAAAATTGATATTTCTCTTCCCTGGTAATTTGTAGAACCACCTTATTAGAGTCGAAGAGAGAAGTAAAAAACAAAAGGAGGGAAGTCAAGAGGGCAAATGAGGCCGCACCGATGATTAAGTATGGGCATTAAAGGTGATTGGGGTGAGAGAAAGGAGCAGAAGAGGGAAGAGATGAGGTGTAGAGACAACAACCTGCAAGAATTAATGAAAAAGATAAAGGAAGACTTAATAACAACCTTGTAGAAAAGAGATAATGAATGGAGAGAAGAGTTGGCTGAAAGAGATAAAGCTCTTAGAGCAGCATTCAGAGAGAGGGAGAGAGCATTTATAAGCGATCAATTTAAGAGGGACCAAGAGTTACTGAGAATCCTAGAGACCAGAGAAAAGGAAATGGAGCAGAACATGCTTCGAAAGGCAAATGCTTTTGGGTACTTATACAAGGAGCACCAAAAGGAGATTAGGGCCACCATCTAGATGAGGGATGAGGAAATGGAAACCTCCCTGGACTACAAGGAGAAGCTTTGGATTGAGAGCATTAATATGGTGAATGCTAATATGATAAAATGTATAATGCCTGTGGTGATTTCTGCTATAGAGTGCTCTGAACTCAATTAGGGATAGACAAAATGAAATGATCAAAACCAATACTTTAATGCTAGAATGGTTCACCCTCAAGATTTCATGAGAGAACTTAAGTAAAAGACCCCAACCCTCATTTCCTGAATATACTCCATCCACGTCAAAATAATATGAACCGCTGAACCTCAAAACATCCAAATCCAATAGGAAAAATAATTAACTAACTGTATCCCTTTCTCTCTCTTTTGTAATTCGATCACTCATAATTGTACTTGAACATATTAATGGAAAATCGTCTAAATCTATGTGCGCTTGTTTCTTTTTTCTTTTCTTCATTTCCATTTCCATTATGTATTTTGTGATTAGTAAAGAAAATCAATTTGGAATTTGTGGTTTGCTTTCAATAATTATAGAATTTATTTTATCAATGCAAAAGTGATGAAAGGAAATAATAAAGGGTTGAAAAGATTATCGCTTAAGCCGTGAATGAGAAAATTTGGAACCTCGAAAAATGTGAAAACCAAGTTTCCGAAGTTGTGCATAATCGAGTGTCGTTAAATTTTTGAATTTCAGATAATATCCTGAATACGAAGGTTGTTATTGATCGCTTGATTGAATTGGAAAAAATTGTTGGTTGACTTTCAGGCTATAATTACGAGAAAATGAAATGATGAAACAAAGATGAATTGTCAATGATAAATATAACAACAATCTATTTTTAAAACAAACAAGGCAAAATCTGTGAATGAAATTGGAGCTGAATGAGAGGAACATAATTGAAAGTTGTGACGTCAATGACAAATAGGCTAAAATTTCATGTTCTAAAAGATTGAAATTGAAGTTAATTTGAATCAAGCTAATAATTTAGCTTGATCGAACGAAATAGTCTTAAAATGACTCGAAAAATGACACATACATTGGTCATGAATACCTTGAAAATTAATTTTGCCTAGGTTAGGAACACCTTATTATATTCAAGATAAACTCGGGCCCCAAAGGTCTTAGAACTTGTTATTATTATTCAAGACGAATCCTAGGCATCACAACCAATAGGAAGTGATTTAGGCCATTCTGAACAGTTTATGCATTTCAAAGCCCACACTGTGATATGCTTATGCATATACTCTAGTACATTGTTTGAGCCTATTGTCACTTCTTAATATTAATACCACATGAATAAACCTTAACCAATCCTTCGCTTGTTACCTTCAAGAAAGAAACTCTAAGCTGCCCAAACTGCAAATAAGTGTAGAAAAAGAAAGTAATCAAGAGGCTAAGTTCGGGGGGAGTACAATTTGGAAATGTAAAGAAGGTCAGAAATTAGTGACGCTTGGAAAGAAAAATCAACTGAGAGAAGATGTACAAAAACAGGTGCACAACAGAAAACTGAGAAGTTGAAAAATATGTGCAATTTCAAGGAGGAATGTGCTTTTCCTTGAAGCCTTCTTCCCTTGAGCAATTAAGTCGTTAAGGGTGTTCTACACCTAGCACCCTAATGCCAACTTGTAACCTAAAGCTTGATATGGGTGGTAAAGCTAAGAAGGTAAGACATTGCACCATCTTATAAAAACCTTGAACAAAGTGAAAAGAGAACTTCTGAACTAAGAATTAAATTGGAAACAAAAGGTGGAAAAAGAAAAAGCCACAGTGGACAACATATAAAAGATCCACCAAGATAAGTTTGATCCTGTGCCGAGAAATTTTGAATATAAAGGAAATGATGAGCATTATAAGGTAGAGTGCTGAGAAGAAGTGTGCAGTCTAGGTAAACTTGAACCTTAAATATCCAATTATCTACCCAAGTAACTCAGCCATACACATAAGCCTAAAAACCTATTAATCCCGAGGGGATGTGTTATGCCTACATTAGCGGAGAAGGATATAAATCCAACAAGCCTATGGGACATAAAATCATTATCGAGACTCCGCCATTTATTACAAGATATCTCATAAGGCTACTTAACTCGTAGATTAGCCATAAAGGGAAGATAAACACACTACTTCAAGGGTCATGAATAACTATTTACATTCTAGGAATTATCGATATTGAATGACTAAATTGAAAAACTTTAGGATTAAGAAAATTGAAGCTTAATCAAATAGATATCACAACTAAAATTTTCGTTATGATCTAATTGCTATTATGATTTAAAGAATATGATTGAAAAGAAAAATGTCCTTAAAAATCAATTTTAATTGTTCGAGACAAACAAATAATCTTTTCTTTGTTCAAGACAAGCAAAACTTGCTTGTGGAGTTTGATATCTAAACTCATCTATTTTTAAGCCCATTTTTCATGAATATTTAAGGCTTAAGTTTACTTTAATGCAAAATTATGGAATCTTCACCCAAATATATGTTTCTCATAGAATTTAAAGGAAAAGAAGCAAAATCAAGAAAATTAGCAAAGTCGCAGCAGAGTCAAGACATCTACTAAAGCAAGCAAAGTAGAAGATTTCAGAGTCGCGACATTATCCAAAGTCACGACATCGGGTGACCAGAGTTGTAACTCCCATACTAACAATCAATAAGCAGAGTCGCAATATTTTTTCACCGTATCGCAACATCGGGAACTCAAAGTCAAGACATTATTCCTTCAGAGTTGCGACTCCAACAAGCAAAGTCGCGACATTAAGACTCAGAATCGCGACATTGTAGAAACATGCAAAATTCAAAGTCGCAACATCAATGGAGACATTATATCAGAGTTGCGACATCGCATCCAAAGCCGCCATATTTCACATACGCAAACCAAAGTCGCGACACGCCGCGATACATCGACCACCGACACGCAACTAGGGCGTATTTTTAGGCTTTTCGGCCCATAATTTCATCTCGTTTTCAGGGCCTAATGATTGAAGCCTATAAATAGAAGTGCCTAGGAGTTAGTACGCAACTTTTGCTCAACTTTAGCAAATTTTGGGAAAGAATCTCTGCCGAGTCAGAGTTCTTTTGCATATTTTTTTTATTTTTATTTTTTATTTTTTTAGCTTATTTAGTTTTAAAATTTAGAATTGATTCCAGCTGAAATTTCGAATGGGTATTGTAAACGACACTTATTTATGTCTCGAATTCCAAGGAATTCTCGATTTGTTGAGCCTTTTTTCGCTTTATCATGGCTAATCAATTTATTTGATCGACTAGTCATTGCTAATTGTAATTTAGTTATGATAATTCAGCTCTTTAGAAGGATTTTTGTGTTTTGATTATTGCTGCAATTATTTTAAAATTGTGTTGGGGTATGAAAACCCGATTGATCCAAATTTCGCATTACTACAATTGTGTTGTTATGAATATCAGTGGTTTATGAAAGAGTTGTATCCTTGTTCTGATTTCTAGGATCCCTCTGAGTGACACAAAAATGGACGACCTGAGAACAAAGAGCAGTCACCTAAGGGTATATTTCGTTGATATTCAATGAATTAATGTACTCTAAGTGAAATTTTGATGCTTCACAAATTATGCTCCTACCACTGTAAGGAAAATTTGCTGATATATCATATTTCATACTAGAGGTTTCATCTCAATTCAGAATGATCTCGGGACCTGTATAGCCGGATTCTAATCAAGGAAAGGGAAAATACTAATGAATTGCAGATTGAGGTACTAATTGAATTGGAAAAGGCATGTATTATTCTGTCTATGGGGACAAAACAGTTTTTAGTCCTAAGAAATGATTGTGAAGTATTATAAAGGAAAAACAAATAAATCTTAAAGAGGATCGATTTACCAATATTATTTAGACCCATTTGTCCTGGAAATGAATATGGTGTGTTAGGTAGTGAAATGTACAGTGTTAGGAAGATTCCAAGTTATACTATTTTTCTCTTGGACAAGTCTAGAATTCAAATCCATGGCTAACTTGCTTTAAACTTGTCAGAATTCATGATCATAACACCAGTTCTTCCTAGTGTTATTTTTTATTAAGTGAAACTTCCACTTCAGAGATTGTGAATTTTACTTAAAGTAAGATTTATACAAGTTTTCCATTACGCTTTGATAGATAGTATACCAATCTTAGAAAACATTAGTTCAATAGAGATTTTCTCGAGGTCAGGTAATGGTTTTTGCATTTAATCGATCCTTATGGGAATTATATCCGACTTATAATCCACTTTTATTACTTGTATGACTCAGGTAATTTAGAAGGATTTGGACTAAAACAATTTTTAATTGCAAATTATTACCTACAAAGGTAAAATGTAATTTTGGTATATAGAAAAGGTTTTCAACAGCTGACGCCGCTAGATATGAAACAGCTGTATATGAATCAATCACTTTGTCAAATTTTGGTCTATGTTAAAGATCTAGTTAACAGTTATTCATTTAGTAAGCGCTATTTAGCTTCCATCACGCAGATAAAGAATATCACGTTGTTGGTACAATCTGGAAAAAATGATGAAAATATACAAATCCTATGAGAAGTATGTTTCTACACCCCTTTGTATAGTTAGTACTGGCTTTGTACATTTAAGTAATCACTTTGTACACTATAACAAATTCATGTTTTTCTATTTGTTATATACTAATATATGAATCTTTCCATTTTTTTGATGAAATAAATTATAAAAAAAGGAAACTAATTACTAGTTTACATATTTTTAAATTGGGAACGTTTACAACATAAACATGTACTATGTTATTCATTTAGTAAGCGTTTTTTTTTGCTTCCACCAATGCGTATAAAGAATATCATGTGTTGGTGTATAGGAGTACAACCTTGGAAAGAGATTTCAGATGGAAAAATATGCAAACTTATAAAGTGTAAGTTTGTACACCCTTTGTACAATTAGTGGTATTTGCTCTATAGTTATCGTAATCACCTTATACACCGATAAGTACACTTTATACTCATTTTATCAATATGTTTTGCATATATTTTAGTAGTTTTATTAGAGGCAACAAGTGATCTAATGCTCTAAATGTTCAATTTGTGATTAGGTCAACCATGGTTTCAAGGTGGAGCAAAACAAAGAGATAAAGCCTAAAAATCAGCAAATTCATACATGCAACAACAACTACCGGTGGTTTTGATGTTTTCAGCTGCAAGATGATTCCAAATGGCTAAAATATTAATATGGATGGATATGAGACTTCTCAAGCTTTCCAAAGAGACCTTATTCACTCCATTTGGACTTCAAATGATCAATGACTCTTGGTAGTTAGTGGAAGAAGAGAAGAGAGCTCAAAAGTGACCAGTTGGAGCATTTTGTAACTTATGTCTTTATCATCATTTATAAAGTGTTCTTTTTGGCCATATCTAGATTTTACACTCTCTAACCTTTCCAACTAGTCCAAGATCACTAAATCAAGTTCGGATGACAAAGTATGGCCTTACAAAGTTGGTGCAAAACAGAGGCCGAGCAACGCCGCAACGCTGCAGAGTCACAGAACATTAACATCCCACCGCCGCGACGCCGCTAAACGACTTCTCGCGACGTTCAGGTTGGCTTGGGTCGATTTTCAACCATTTTGAGCCTAATTGAGGGTTTTGTGCTTAAACCCCAAGGAGACAAAAGGAGGTGGCTAGGCTCGTAGAAGGGGGCTTTGTCCACACTTTGGGGACCAAGGAGGAGGTTTGAGTCGCTTTTGAAGATTTGGGAGAAGATCATGAGATTTGTGGAAGAAAATCCGAGAATCGCCATCATTTGATCATTATAGTTTCTTCTTCCTCTTCTCTCATGTTTTATCCTAAGTTTATGATGTTTCAAACCTCTATCATGCTTTAAATTGTGATCTAGGGTTTTGTCAGATATTGAACATGAGTTTTATATCTATTTGTTAAAATTCCGTTTCTATTGTTTCTTATGAATGCACCTCTATTGATTCATACTTGGTTCTATTTACATATTGGTTTCTAGCTAATCTCAATACGGTGAGTGGTTTTTTGCAAGATCTAAGAATGGAGTAAAGAATTAGACATAGATGAATCAACCTAATTAGCTTGGTAGTATAGAAATCTATCGCACTAGGGATGCTGAGAGACTTTTGGATCTTAAAGCATCTCTAATGCTTGGGTTTGAGCTGAGAAGCAAAAGACCTAGTGTTAGTTGGTAGGTTATTCGACCTCAAGAGAGACTTATAATTGAATAAGACAAGAGTCCCCTTGGAAAGCATTTTCATGAAACATTAGAGTAGAATTTTGACTTTGATCTAAGAGGATTGTCCAATTGCACCAAGTACCCTAGGAATTTATCATCTCGTATCCCTTAATTGCAAACTTCATTAGTTAGATTTAGAAATTTCATTAGTTTAGTTTAAATTATGTTTACTTATCTCAATTGTTAGTTTGGATATTAAAAGATATAATTTTCGTACTTAGCATCCCCATTTTCCCCTGTAGATCACGTTCATGACGCTAGATACACTTTTTTATTTGACAAACGTATACTTGCGCAGAATATGTGTTCTTTTTATATTTTTCTGCATATTTTAATACAAAACACACAAAACACCTATTATACACTATAACAAATTCATGTTTTTCCCTTGTTAAATACTAATATATGCATCTTTTCATTGTTTTAGATAAGGAAATAAGGAAATAAAATGAAAATATTTGGTTTTTTAAATATTGTTTTATATTTTCATTTATTTTTCAAATTTCCAATTTGGATTGTTATTAAAACAAACAATTAGATCATCATCTCCTTAACTCCAACTAGCATAAACCATTGAGGTAGCATAGACTATTTGAACCTTCTAGCAACTTAACTGTGGAGAAGAAAAAAATTAGTACCAAACCAATATATGAGGTAGCATTGTACTAATTTGAGTAATGTATGAAGGTTTCTCCTTATCACATCTTCCTCGAAATGATCTACAATTAGCACCAAACCAAAAACTAAGGAAACTCCAAGTCATTTGTTACTTTAAAACCAAATTAAACTTATAGTGAGTAAACTCAAACAGAGCAAGCAAGATGTACACAACAACACATGCACTCAACTTAACTTGATTCTTGATGCCATTATGAGTTTTTATATTTATGTTTTATAATATTTTCTTTGTTTTTTTCTTTTTCTTCTTGTGGTGCTATCTCGCATTTGAACAAGAACTTCTCATCCCTAAATTTAATTTCCAAATCTTGTGCCTCGTACCATGTTTCATACACTTGTATATCTACAGCAAATTGGTTTAAGCTAAGCCAACCATCAAGTATAAACCGTGACGCCCATTCCCGGGGTTCGTTGACTACCCGTCAACTCATGAAAACTCGTGGAAATTACAACCCGACACGCCTACGAAAAATCCGCAGTCTTCTTTCAGGACGGAGCTCTACTGGCACATAACCCGTCCCAAACAAATTCAATATGACATATACATGAGTAAAAACGGCCACTTAGGCCCATGAAACAATACTCATAAACATACCAATTATATACCATAGTTACAAGAGTTAAACTTTACTCTTATACAACATATATATTGCAATTCTAAAATTCTAAAACACGAGTATAAAACCAAAGTCACAACCCGCTTCTTCTAAAGCGGCCTCTATGATGAGCCGTCTTCCCGTACGCTCCCTGTACCTGAAATAATAAATTCCCTCGACAGGGTGAGCTAATGCTCAATAGTGGAATCACCCTAAATGGGTTACTCTCCACCTAAGTGCATATAATGTCTATCGAAAACACACATTCAAGCAAATTTTGTAATCCTACTAATGTCTAAATGACCAACCCATGTCCCGAGTCCTCACCGACTCCCTCACACTTGCCTAAGCCATGTATGAGAAACCTTATTTTCAAACAAAGATATTTGTTTTTATTTGAGGACAACCCTCCGATACAAGTAGTGGACCGACTCCGATTATCTTTAAGGACAACTTCGATGTATATCAATCAATGACTCGACGATTGATATTTTATAATGGACTACCCTTCGATACATTATAATAGACACACCCGATAATTATTATTAGTCAACCTCCAAACCACTCTCTCAATAAACCACCTCATGCACTCACTCCTATCATTCTTCTGGGTGCCCCAGTGCATATGGAACGCATGATGTCAATTCCAATACAATCATATAACACATGCAAATATATCATAATGCATATATTTACATAATTTAAATCACACAACATGTTATGTAATTTCACAATCCATTACACCAAAAATTAGCTCACTTGGCTAATTATCAAACACGAGCAATTCGATTTGAATTACTCAATCAAACACATTTTTTTCACAAAATTTATTTCGTGAATACTATTCATGTGAACAATAAGACCCTCGGGTTACTGTTCACGGCCAACATCCAATCATCGGTTCACTTTGCAAACCGGAATTTCATAGCCATTTCCGGCCTCATACACATCACAATACATGATTTAATGCATAAATCACAACCCAATGTACCACACCATCCACACGCCCTCGGACTGGTCCAAATGGCTCAAAAATTTCGACAATTTGGCCCCAAGTTTTGGGATTCCATCAAACTACCGCCTGCTGGGCCTCAACTCCAACCGAACATCATAAAAACACTTAAACAAAGTGTAAACTCAAATAGATAAAACCCCTACCTACGGAGTTTGTCGGGTCCTCAAAACCGGAGGCCACATGTAGGCCTCGATGCGTAGAGTGACTTTCCTTCTTGTCCCGACGAATTCCGACGGTCGGATCTCCGAAAATCTAAAGAGAAGGAGGTCATTCTCTCTCTAAAATCAGATCTTCCATAGCCACTGCATCCATTTCTCGTTCTTTCACGTTTTGGCTTGTATTTCAATTTGAATAGACAATCACTATGCATTATTTTGTCTTTTCCTCATTTAACTATTCACCTAATGCCTCCAAATCTTGGATTTTCGACATTTGGCACTATCTCGTCCGTCTATTTCCATCATTTCTCTACTCATGCAACTTATGACACATGAGTACGTGTTATATGTGACTTTTGTCACATCGAATATCGTTTTACGGCACCCGATACTCGATGCCTCGAAAAACATGCAATTTTCGACTGTCTCGGAATTCAACGAAATTCGACGTGTTACTTTAGATTTTCTCATGGTGACGATTTAACGATGAAACTGCTTTCACATCCGAGATTTAGAGAATAAATTTTGATTTATCGAAATTATGATTTTGCCCTTTGTTGTAATTGATTTTTCTGGTCTTACAATCTCCTCTTAAAGGAATTTCGTCCCGAAATTCAAGACAATCACATCACTCACATGTATATGCAACGTGCACTCTACCATGAATATAAACTCGCCATTTAATTATTAAACGATCATTAATCACGCATCTTCATCCCTAAACAAGAATGCATATGTACCGCATCGTGTCCTCGCGCCTCCCACGTGACTCCTCCACCCATAGCCGCCAGCACCCTCACTAGCCTCACAGCCCTGCGTCGCAAAACCTAATCACGCTATCCGGGGGTGAACACACCGTCCCTCCTCGAAGGTCCCTACTGCCGACCTCGTCCTCCTCAATCCACTACATGAGTCGGATCCGCGCATACTTCCGAAAGCATGGAGACGTGAAAACATCCGCTGACACCTAACATACCGGGTGGTAACGCCAACCGCACGCCATGTTGGCCTACCCTCCGAGCATCTCGAAGGTCCAACAACCTCGGCAATAACTTCCCTCGCTTCCCGAACCCGACCGTTCTCCCGCATCACCTTCAAGAAGACGGACACCAACCCGAACTCTAGCTGCCGACGCCGTACGTCCGCATAGCTCTTCTACCGCTCAGTCGTGAGAAGACGCATCGCATCAAGCCCACCTTCGAGTGTCTCTACTGTATCGTGACCAATGATGGAGCTCTCTCCCACTCTCGTCCAACATAACTTGACTCGCATGCCCTCCCATACAATGCCTCATATGGTGCCATATCCGTGATACTAGCCGATAATCGTTGTTGTAGGAAAATCTAATCGGTGGGCAGTGCTCTTCCCAACCATACTCCTTATGATCCAGACACATGCCCGCAAAGATGTCCTCTAACAATCGCATAGCCCCACCGACCATTTGTCCGGTGGTGGAAGTTGTACTCATGGTCACCACAGAGTTCCATAGCCTTAAACTCTTCCAAAGTGCGACAGAACCTTGCATTCCTATCCAACACTACGACACCGATACTCTGGCTGCAATGGACTATCTCGAATATGCAACCTGCATCTCTCCAATGTGAAGGTCATCCGCACCGCTAGAAAATGTGCCGACTTCGCGTGAGCCAAATTCCACTCATCACCCATACCGCATCATGTCTCTCGCTGCGGTCCGCGCGCTTGGTCACAAATCCATCGCGGACGTTCCCACTCCACTACCCACCTCCAATGGCTAGTAGCCCTCACTGGCTTCCGTGCTCGCCCTTAACTCCGCCGGACATGAGACATCGCCGAACAAAGTCCCAAACGTGTCTTTTCATTTCGCTCCACAATACCGCGACGAAGATCTCGGAACATCTTCAGGCTAATTCGATGTGACTGCAAATCGAGAGCAAAGAAACCCCCCCGAGAATCTCCCTTCAAATCGGGTCAAATAAGGAACCACTACTCCACCCTTATACCGAAGATCACATCTACGTGAACGGCCCAAACTCACACCCGTACTGACCGTACTCGATCCCCGATGGATACTATCTCCGCGCCCCGCCACCGACTCCACCACTCTACTACTAACAGGAGACTAAGTAGCCACTATCATCAGACCCGACCCGATACCCTCCTGTGATTCCGTGGTCCTCGCCTCAGTGAAGTCCCACTGTATGATCCCTAGGGAATATCCGATGGAACCCCACTTTAAGAAAGAAAGTAAACACATGCATTAATATAATATCTCTCAAATATATATATATATATATATATATATATATATAAAAGATCCTCAACAACCAAATCCACAACCGACCTATCTATCAGATGGTCATAACCACAAACACACATAATAAAGACTCATATGAGTTCAATTCTAAGATCAGAGCATTCTAAGAGTGTTTGTGAATTTAGGGATACAAATGAAAGTAAATAAGTCCAATAAAGATGTGATAGATAAGATAGAATAATCGCAAAATTGCCGTTAAAGAGCGATGCAGAAGCCGGCGAGGTAGGTCTCTCACGAACCGTTCGGACTCCAGGGAAACGGATTTAAAATTAAGAAACGTGAGATGGAATAACTGCTGGAGTGGCATAATTTATATGAAAATAATGTTTTTATTGAACATTCCTTCTCTATACTCATCACCCACTCTTTCGCAAGGTTCCCGTTTAAAATCATTTCACAAAACCTAACCTATACCTAAGTCAACAATATGAAATTCATGCTCAATAATTTAACCGAAATTATCATTAAGAAAATTATAACCTCGAATTTATTCACAACATAAAATTGAGCATAAAATATATAACATCATGTCGTGAAAATAATCTTAAAAAATACACAACCATAAATATTGAAATGGCTATACCTACTCTCGTAAACCAACAATGTACCATACTATATATCCATTATAAACCGTGGGATACCCCACCTCACGACCCTCAACCTCGAAAGGTGCCGTGGTAATAATAATAATAATCCGCTTCAGAAACCCACTCACTCGCCGCGAAATAATATATAACCGCCGGATAAACCAACCTCACGACAATCGCGGGCAAACCCGCATTAATCGTAATATAATAATAATAATAATAATAATAAACCGTCGGTAAACCCAACTCACGGGCCGTGGAAATAATATATATAACCGCTGGATGAAGCCAACCTCACGACACCGCGGCAAACCCGGCAATCGGTAATATAAATACTGAATCAATCCTCTGGTACTATATGGTACATCAATTTATAACAATCAACACAGATCCTTGTACTCACATATACTTTTCCTAACGATATCGTATTATAAATTTAGAATTTATAAATTTTATTTCAAATAACTCAATCAAATATATTGATGAATTCCCAATTCATCAATTCATGCCGAAATCTAGAAATACCACAATGAAATATTCACTACAACCAATTTTTAAGCACATAAAACTTAACAATATTTAACATGCTTAAAATCATAAAAATCTCAAAACTTCTTAAATCAATACCAAAGTGGTTTAAAACCTCAATCCATGTACCAAAATATTTAAATACCACAAATTTATCCATGAACTCGCAAAATTTCCAAATAGTTAAATAAGTTGACAAACTTCACATGAAATGATAACTTGTTTATATAAAAACGTATAATTATATTTATGCATAACCAACCATTCGATCAAATAATATATATATAAAATAATTCAACCACAATTATATATCATAATAATAATTCCCAAAGCATTTAAAACATATAAACCACTACGCACTACTGCATGCCTCGCTCCCGTCTCCCTGGTAGATCATCTCCAGGCTCACGCGAAATTAATATAATAAGAATACCATTTAAGCCTAATAGTTAAACCAAAGACATCGATGCCCCAAATGTCTTAGAATAATTTTTAGAATTATGAAACTATCTAAATTCAACCCGACAGTCCAATTATACAAAGGTGTCCTATGACCCTGCACCTAAAATTAGGGCTTTTTACCTCGAGGTACAATTTTTTTGAAATTGAACCTCCAACAAATCATAAGAATATCCACTTCAATTAACCATCTTCAATTTTGCCTTAATTTGACCAATTTCAGGCTCACTCTGCCCAACCCTTTCCGTAATCGCTCTAAACGACCCAAAATCTAAACTAACCAAACGACGTCCAAAATTTACAAACTTTATATCAACGGAGCCCAAGAGACAAGTAACACAATAAAGACTTACCTGTCTAAAAGTTCCGGTGGTTTAAAACGCGATCCAACCTGGCTTCACAACTTCCTTTCGGTCGTATCTTTCAAACGGTGAGGAATCTACGAAAAGGGACCACGAATGAGTTCAGAGGGTCCAAAATGGGGAGGGAGGCAGGGTCGGCCCGAATGGCCGAAACGGCGAACCGGGCGACCATAGGTCGCCGCCGTGTTCGGCTCGATCCGGCGCTGTCACTACCGTCGTCGAAATTTCACGACCAAGGTCGCCCGTGGTGGCGCTTACCTCGGGTGGCGTGTATCAAGAAGGTGGTCGGAAACGCTCTCACGGCTAAACCCGATTGGCCTCGAACGTGGTCGAAACGACCCGGGCCGGTCCGTCTCGGGGAATTTTTCCGGGTTTTGAGCCGAAAATGAGTGTTTTGGGGGCTAGGGTTCTATTTGGCACGCAAAACTAGGTTTATATAGAGCCTAGGGTCGCTGTCAGGTAAAAACTGAGGACAAAATTTTTGGACACGATAAAACATCGTTGTTTGAACTTCCCAGGCTATAACTTTTATCCGTAGTCGATTAATGCTCAACCCGTCTGCGAACTTCAGATCGACGAGGCTCACGCAATGTCGTTGCCTTTAGTCAACCCAACATTATTCATCCTGAAAAGCCAACTCGGGGCTCTCATACTTATTGTTGGTCAACTTGGTCAAACGCGGTTAAAAACTTGTATTATTTGGTACCCGTCGTTACAACTAAACTCCTAATCGTGACTGGGTGTAGTTCGCCAAGCTGCATCAGAATCCAAACTCGTCCCATTAGCTTCTGTTATCCGCCACTCCCGAAGTTATAATTAGTCAATACCCTGACTCGACCGAGTGCATCGGGCCACGATATTTGCCTCACTGTGATGGTAATGCAAAGTGAAGTCATAATCCTCTAGAACTCCATCCATCCGCTTGTCTCCATATCGATCCCGCCGCGTGAAAAATATACTCCGTGACTTCTTTGCGGGTCCGAAGACACCTCGAACTCCTCCATATAAGTATGGGCGCTTAAATCTTCAAGGCGAAGACTACGCCGCTAACTCCATGTCGTGGTGTGGGGTAATTCTCGCTTCATGATTCTTCAACTCGACGGAACCATAAGCTACTACCCTCCCTGACTACATCAAACACATCCTAAATTTCAAGATTCGAGGCACCACAAACACACCATGCACCCTATCCTCGGGTCTCGGACTATCAAGATAGGAGCTGAAGTAAGTCTCCTCTTCAACTCCTAGAATGCCTCCTCGCATCGATCATCCTAATCAAACTTGACCTCCTTCCGGGTCAACCTTATCATAAAAATGCTATCCCAGAGAAATCCTCAATGAATCTCCAGAATACCCGTACCTAATCCCAAGAAACCACGATCTCAAGACCGACTTTCGTCTCTCCCAACTCATCACGGCTCAAACTTCTCTCGGTCGTAATGACACTCGATGTTGACACCACGGTCCTAAAATCTCACCAAAGAAGCCAAACTTGCACTTACCGAACTCTCCGCGATAGCTAATGGTCTCTCAACAACCAGAATACCCATCCTCGCTGACACTTTGCGTTCCCACTACCGAGCATCAAGCACGCCATCCACGAAAACCACGACAAACTGATTTAGATAGGGTTGGAATACCCTATGCATGAGATCCATGAATGTTGCTGGCGCATTCGTCAACCCGAAGGGCATCACCGTAAACTCAAAGTGCCCATAACGCGTCCTAAACGCCAGTTTTGCTGATATCTATCTCCTAACCTCAACCTGATGGTAACCAAGGCGAAGGTCTATCTTTGAGAGTAGACCTACGCCCCTCTCAACTAATCAAACAAATCACAATCCTGTGAATGGGCACCCGATTCTTGATCGTGAACTCGCTCAACCGCTTCAGAATCACGCAATGGATCTTGTCCGCAAACAGACCGGAGTGCCCCATGGTGAAGTGCTCCTGCCTAACGAACCCTTATCCAGCAGCTCATATAGTCGGGACTCAGTTCCCCCGCAACTCAACCGCCCGCCATCCCATGCGGAGTCATAGAGATGGTACAAGTATCTGTGTGGTGTAACTTGACATCAAGTCTACAACCTCCGTGAGGCATCTGTAGCCTATCCGAAAACATCCATACCGCACACTACCGGCGTAGCTCTGTCCGGTCCTCGCTCTCTGTGGTAAGGCCTTAGCCAACCCGCACCGCCCCTAAACCCGACTCTATACCGTCCGGGGGCAAAATGTCATGCTTGTCTCCCGAAATACTACTCGAAAGTACCGCCCCGCTGCAGAAGCAGAACCCTACGCTCACAATCGAGCAACTACTCCAAGCCGTCGCCAATCCATCCCGTGATGACATCAAACTCGATACGTCCATGATCCTCAACCACCGTGAGTAGAGTCCCCTAGGGATTCCAACTCGCAACCCACATATCATCCCTATCCTCGCCTAATCCTGTGGGAGAACTCACATACAAAGGCCCTAGTCTCAAACCCTAAGCTCAACTCTATCGCCAACCTGATGAAGAAGGAATGAATGCGAAGCACCATAATCAACAACACTCTCGCCCATGTTTAGACAGCAAAACGCACTCCATGCATAACTAGTTGACGTGGTTGAATAAGTTCGCGGTGATGGCATAGACACGCCCCGAACCCCCCGATGTCCCCGCCCAGGGCCTGGGCTTTCGCCTCTACCCATACTCCGCCTCTTGGCTACCGTGAAACGGAGGTGCCCGTGTAGCCCTCGGGAACCGAGATCTGCTCTTCAAATTGCACTGGCCGTGGAGGAATGTAATCGTGATCCTCCCCGTCTCACATCGACCGGGACTGGCTGCCCAAACCCCGATCCCCGTCCGGGGGGCAATCCCTCCTCATTTGTCCAGTTAATGACAATGGCAGACACCATCCGCCTACCGACCAAAGAACTCTATCCGGTCCTCGGTCCCATGGCCGCCACCAAACCCCGTGAACTGTGGCCCTCCGCCTTTCTCCTGAACCGGAAGAAGACTAACTCTCCCCTCTCACTAACACCAGCATCCCGAAAATTCGAGCATCCTCTATCTCTCTCTCTCTATGGTCGTATCGTTCCAACCATGGAGTCCATATCCCGTAGCGAAGTCCTGCAACTCGCCCGAATGAACAACTTCACTCCATTCTCAAATCTCCTAACCTCGCCATGTCTCGCACCACATAATCATCACAGAATCTAAGTTAACTCGTGAACCTAGCCACATAATCCATCACACATCGCCTCGTCACTCTAGAACTCCTAAGCCTTTACATGCCTTTGCAAAGACTGAAAGTACTTTACCCATGAACAACTCCTAAACTCGCATCCCATGTCATACCTTCTAAGTTCCTGCAGGTCCTGCTCCATTTCCACCATACTGGGCCTCACCTCTAGCCGAACGCGCACTAACTTGATCCCGGCTCAGCCGTAGGCAATCTCCATGGCCTCTAACACCTTCGACCCGCATGGTCCAATGGTCTGCCACTCACTGATCTCCTCCCCGTGAATGTTCTGAGGATGACGCACTCTAAACCCTGTGAGGCCAGCCAGACCTCCCCGACCACCCGCTATACCACCGTGCTATAGTTGTCGCCGCACACCTACAAATGCCTCTACAAAGGCCCACTGATCAACATCGGTGGTCAGTCAAACGCTTCATGGTGCTCGACCAAGACCCCACGCCCACGCCCTCGTCTCCGCTAGCCATCTACACGCTCAAATGGCGCGAATGCAATGTAGTATCTCTAAGGCATAAACACACTCGAGACACTATTCATACCTTAATATAAGGCCATATTCTATGTCCCTCAAAAGATTTAAAATGCAATGAGATAATTATCTACATGTCAAATCAATTTTATCCACAAAAATTTTATTTTCAAAATTTATTTTTCCAGTAATTTTCATCTCTATTTGATTTTGGATTTTATTTATTTAATTAAATTTCATTTTTTTTCTTTTTTTTCGAACAAATTTCATGGATAACAAAGGTTCGTGAACAAGGCCCAAAAAACACTCAGAACAAGATTGGAAGTCCAAAAACGTGTCGGGTGCATCAAGTGCACGTTCCATCGCGCCTGTACCACCTAGGTGCACGTTAGGCACAAGACGCTAGCAGTCGTGTCAGGCGCCCACAGGTCGGGTGCCCAACGCACAGATCAGAGTGCATAAAGGCCGTGGCCCAGCCCCCAATGGTCAGATAGTGGGCGTAGGTGGCCGCCGTGAGCCGTGTCGCGGCTCGGGCCTTCCTACTGTCACACACGCCCGCCTACCGCTCGTCGAATACACCTAGGTGTGTATTTCCGACACAATCCAGCTCTTCCTCATCTCCCATGCTCACGACAGAAGATCAGACGTGACACGCCCAAGACAATTCACAATACAATTCCTTGTATCGGACACACCCCAGCCTAACACGCCCAGAATGGTCTCACACGATACAACAAATTGTATTGCATGGCCACTCTCTCCCCTGCAGCCACCACAAATACACCTCCTCACCAACCGTCCAAAGTTCCCTCTCATCACAAATACAACTCACCCATGTCAGTAATACAACGAACTCAGCTCACACACCAAAACTAATTGGCACAATACACGCCCAGACAGGACACATACCCATGCAGTCAGTAGTAGCCCATTCCGGCCAGACCTTATTTTTTCGTTTTTTCATTATTGTTTTTTTCAATTATTTCCAACACTGAAAATACCCAAAATCATATACCCATTTTTTTTCCACACTAAATAAATTTATAAAAAATTATTTTATTCAATTTTCTCTGAAGCCTAATTTGTAAACCTTAGAAAATATTTTTTTTCTAATAAACCAAATAAATTTATAAAATTTATTTATTTTCCTTGTTTTACATTTCTCAATGTAAAACTCCAAAATTTCCTAACACACAATGTGCTATTTACCTAAGCACCCAAACAATCACAACATAATTCACGCATGACATTTTTCACACAACACCATCAAATCACACAAGACACACCAAACACATGGATGCAAAGGTCTCTGGGCTATTACGATTTCAGTAATCTATACCTAAATCCTAACACAACCACACCTAGCTGACGATGCTCTTACACCCAAAGACTACGTCTAAGCCCAAATCCACTCAAGCCCTAGGTAGTCGTATAGCTAAGCTCTGATACCAAGCTGTGGCGCCCCATTCCCGGGGGTCCGTTGACTACCCATCAACTCGCGGAAAACTCGTGAATGTCAGGCAACCCGACACGCCTCACGAAAAATCGGCAGTCTCCTTTATACGGAGCTCATCAGAGTACATAACTCCGTCCCAAACAACTCAATATGACATACATGAGTAAACGATCCACTAGCTCCATGAAACAATACTCATAAACATACCAATTATATACCATAGTTACAAGAGTTAAACTTTTACTCTTATACAACATATATTAAAATTCTAATTCTAAAACATGTAGTACATCATAAAACTAAACAATAACCTACTCTTTCAAAGTGCCTCATGATGGATTGCCTTTCCCGCACGCTCCCGTAACTAAAATAATAAATTTCGATGTGGTGAGCTAATGCTCAATAAAGGAATCAACTTTAACCAAGCATCTCCACCTAAAATAAGACATGTAATGCTCCAATGAAAAACACAAATTCAAGCAAATTGATCCTACTTTGAATGTCTAAATGACCAACCCATGTCCCCGAAGCTTCACCGACTCTCACACTGCCATGGGCGAGTAAACCTTATTTTCAAACAAAGATATTTGTTTTTATTTCAGGACAACCCTTCGACATAAAGTAGTGGACCGACCCGACATTTTTGGACAAACCTCCGACGATATCAATCAAAATGATCGACGATCGATATTTTATATGGACACCCTAATGATATTATAATAGACACACTCCGATAATTACTATTATTATCAAATCCGAAACCACTCTCTCAATAAACCACCATGCACTCAATTCTATCATTCTAGTATACCTCAACGCATGCAATGTAATAGATGTCAATTCTAATACAATTTATATAAACATGCAAATATATCATCATATATATATTTACATAATTTAAATCACACAACATGTTAGCGAATTTCACAATCCATTACACCAAAATTGGCCTAATTTCTTTGGGCTTAATTATCAAATACGCAAAGAATTCGATTTGAATTACTCAATCAAACACATTTTTTTCTCACAAAATTTATTATGAATGATATTCATGCGATCGTAAGACCTCGTTATCGTTTGACTGCAAGAACATCCAATCATCGATTCACTTCTCATGGAATCAAATTTATAGCCATCTGGGTCTTTACACACATCACAATACATGATTTGGTGCATAAATCATAACTCAATGTACCACCATCCACACATACCGTGGGATCGTCTAAAGACTCTAAAATTTTTGATCACCCTATTCCCCAAGTTCGGGACCGACAAAACGACCGCTCCAAGGCTCCCAACCTAATCGAAACATCATAAAACACTTAAACAAAAGTTGTAAAACTCAAGAGATATAAAACCCCTACTCTCACGGAGCTTTGCTCGAAACTTCAAAACTTGAGCCCCGCTGAGCCTCCCGCGTAGAGTGACTTTCCTTCGTCTCAACACCTGACGGTCTGGATTCTCCCGAAATCTAAAGAGAAGGAGGTCATTCTCTTTCTAAAATCAGATCTTCCATAGCCACTGCATCCATTTCTCGTTCTTTCACGTTTTGGCTTGTATTTCAATTTGAAGAGACAACCACTATGCATTATTTTGTCTTTTCCTCATTTAACTATTCACCTAATGCCTCCAAATCTTGGATTTTCGACATTTGGCATTATCTCGGCCGTCCATTTCCATCATTTATCTACTACGCAATCTTTACGACACATGAATACGCACGCGACTTTTGTCACATCGAACATCGCTTTATCACCTGATACCGATGCCTCGAAAAGCTAGTAATTTCCGACCGGCTCCTGACCGAATGCAGCCATAGATTACGGCAGACGATTCAAATTGTGAAAACTGCTTCACATCCAGATTTGAGATAATAAATTTCTGATTTTTACCGAAATTACGAGATTACTCGGTAAAATCCGATTTTTCTGGTTTTACACCGTCGGGCTAAATAAAGACAATCCAAGGAAACAATTGTCTGATGATTATTGAATGGAAAAATCCATGTCTAGTTTCTATCAGGCTTTACTTTCACATAAACACAAATTCCGTCTCCAACAATATAAATCTGAACTCTACTCCACTGTAAACTCCTTACCTCACACACATGGACAAATACTAACTCTATTAACGTAACTCTTGTAATACAAATCTGAACACTACAATCCCCAACTATAAATAAGGGCTGACTAATTTATGGGTCTTAAATATTTCTTAAACATAAGAAAATTCATTTAAAGGTCCAGGTAATCCTCCCATCCAAAATATTCGCGCTCGACCAAAAATAGTTGCCAATTGAGACTTTGTTTCATAGTTATCTTGCAAAACTGTGAAGCTTTCATCCAAGACACGGATATTGGCTAGATGCTCCACCACAATCGGAAGCCCTCGTATACGCTTGATATCATTATGGAAGCAATTCATTGACTCCTCCTCCGATGAAGTCAATGAAGCAGAGGACGAACAACAACATCAACATGAAGCAGAAGAAAAACAAGAAGAAGAATAAGACAAAACCCTTAAAGACACTACATGACAGACAAAAATAAAATTTAGTTTTCCATTGCAAGAAAAAGAGTAACAAAGTGCAGGATTAATGGGCTATCATTTGGAAAATAGAAAATTAGGAGATTTTAATTTTTCCCATCAACCCCAAGTCGGATGATGATGGGTTATCATTAAGGCTATTTCTTACACCAAATTATGCTGTCTCAATCTCACCAGAGTATCTATTCTACTACCAACATTGCCTCAGTCTCCACCTACCCGCGAATTTCTCAAGGTCATCCCGTCACTGCTGGGAGAGTGATGATCACCCGCGATGATTACCGAGACGTAGTTCTGGTCCTGACACCCTCGTTATAAAAAAAAAAAAAAATAAAAATAAAATTATATGTCTCAATCTCACTAGAGTGGTTTACAAACAAGGGGCTCTTTCACACTCCAGGACATAATACCCCTTCATTGTTTTGCCTCGATTCCAAATTTGGGCCGCCCACTGCTACCTGATTACTTGATCCACTTCGTACACGCTTTAGGGCTTGTTTTGCCAAAAGCGTTCAGTAGTCACGATTCTCCAAACGCTGCGTTTCGGCTCACTTCTCGGTTCAAGGTACTGCTCCATTCTCTATTCTCACCCCATCGATTCACTGCTTGTTTAGATGCTAATGTTTGAAGAGAAAATGCTTTAGGTTAGATAGTGCATCAAAGTTTTTCACCGTGTAGGGATCGGACCCTATCGCAAAACGCATGACTGGCTGGGCTGGAGTTAGGCGAGTTTTTATTTCGTTTTGTTTTTTGATTGTTGGAAGCAAAGAAAATGAGAGAAAATGTAGGAATGTTTTCATTTTCTTTGGTGGCCAAATAGAGGGTCGGCCACTTCTGCCTCTAACTTGCGAGTGCTACTCAGTTTCGAAGATTAGGCTTTGAACTGCTGTTTTGATTATGGCTCCAGACTGAAATTTTTGTTAAATTAACCATCTTTTCTATCGGATAATGCTTTCTATAGAAACCAATATTAGATTTGCTATGAAAAGATTAAACGAGTGATTAAAACTTTGAATTTTAAAGTTTCTCCAAGCGTTATTCGGGAATGAGAAAATTCCACTAATTAAAACTTGTAGCACTGATTGTTTGGTTTAGTAATTTGGGTTTTCTGTGGCCCCTCTTTTTTTGGAAGGCAAAAGGATGGAGTTAACGCAGAAACGGAAATCAGCATCTTTGGGTACTTCACTTTTTAGAACCAAGCAGGGCTGGGCCTAGGGCTTTTGGGATGCCTAAATTTTTCAATGTTACTTTGAAAATTTTGATTTATTATTTATTTGGCTCAAAGTCAAGCACTAAGCTAGAGTTTTGTAACAATATCTGGGGTAATATTGGAGGGAAGACAACCAAAAAAATAAAAAACTAAAAGCAAAAACTCTTCATCTAAAAAATGGAGAAGAGAAAAGAACCTTAAAGTGAAAAAGAAGTAAAATGGATATAATTTTATCAAACATTACCAATAAATAATAAAAATGAATTCATTGTGATCTTTAAATCGGATTTCTTTATCGACATAAAAGCAATATATATTGACCAAAAGTACCTAGAGGGGAACCAATGGAGAACAAAAAAACAGCAGAACAAATTGCTGCTAAAAAGTCTACCAGCCCAAACAAACAACCATCAAACTCATCTATAGCCCAACCAAGTAAAAAAATCCAAAAAAGAGTTCGTGTTATCCACACTATACAAATTTGCCCAAGACCATAAATTGCTCAAGAAAGTAGCTTTTGTCCTTTGAGCTGAGGTAACACCATTCTCAAATGCCACCATATTTCTTTCCCGCCATAAAGTCCAAAATAAGCAAAGGAGTTGCCAACAAGATTTTTTTTTTTCGTTTTTTCCTTGCTGTCTTTGCCAGATAGTAGAGTCTGAAGGACCAATCAGAAAGACCCAACTTGTCCCAACAATCGACAAAAAGAGATCCCAAAGCATCCTAGCTTTCTTGCAATGATGAATGAACTAACAAATGTTCTATTGTCTCTTCATCCTCCTCACAAAGATATCATCTGTTAGCAAGAACTCTTCCGTGACGTTTAAGCTGATCCAAAGTGAGCACTTTACCCCAAGTAGCCTCCTAAGTGAAAAAACCCATTTTGGGAGGGAGCGCTTGATTCCAATAGGGAAGCTGAAAGGGAAGACTATATTAGAGACTGATCTACAATCTTGTACATAATAAAGATTATGCTTGAATTGATGTAACCACTAACTACTCAAATTGTCAAGCCTCACGCAAACACAACTCCCCCCCCCCCCACCCCCCCACCAAAAAAAAAAAAGAAGAAGAAAACACAATGTTACCCCCCAATGCCTATTTCTAATTCTTTTCCGTCTCTAAATTATATTCAAATGGAGGCTGAAAATTGCTTCTATCTTCTCACCTTTCTTGGAGTCAGCACTCACTTTCCTGAGACTTATGTCCTCACTCCCCATCTCATGTCAATTATCTGTGATAACCACTAACCATGAACCTACATCCCTTGAATTTGCTTGAAGATGCACTGATAAGTTTCTGAACTGTTTAAATTCATGTTAGCACCAAATGCAATACATTGGTAACTCTCATTGACATATTCATTACGCATTGTCTGAATAGCACCACTTGCGCCACTTGACTTGGATCAACAGGTTTAATTCTGTGTCTTCAGCATAGTACCATTTTAGGCCCTATATCTCCTTAAGAACATACTTCTTTGAATCTCATATTGCTCTTCTTCCATATTCCTCTCTACTCTATGTTTGCCTGCAGTAAGATTCCCACTATGTTTGCCTATTCAGCCTAACCTGTAAGTTCTGACCCTATTAAAGGAGTAAAAGCCCTTCCAATCAACTTGAAACATCCTACTCTTTATGGGAACTTCCATTCTTCTCTTCAAATATCTATCATGAGTCACCTACTTGCTTTTATTTTATGGTCTTCCTGTTTTCTATCAATTGCATATTCAGGTATCTTTCTTTGTTGTTTTGAAGTTTCAAAAGGAAATTGTGCAGCAGTCATGGGCCCATCATCAACTGACACTTTTCCAGCCATGCAGGTATGATTAGTTTTTACTTATACTTAATGAGATTCTCTCGTGTAATGATTTCTGTATCAGCATGTTATCTTGCTTGTAATTTGTATTCAACTATATGGGTCAGAATCAAGTTATATTTGTTTCCTTGTTCTACATTAAAAATTGTTTGAATTACTTAGCTAAGGTTCATAATTATGCTTGTTGATCAATTTCCCATTGTAAGCATAAATTAGAATCAATTCTATACCCTTATGGTATCATGACAATCCAAGCCCTAGTCTCATGCTGAGTTAGTAAGACCGGTTTCCAAGCAAATTTATGGGTCACTTACCAAAATTCAACCATATTGGCCCTCTTGAAGATATGAGATGAATGAGGTTTCAATAGGTGATAGAGTCTGGTTTGTGATATAGACCAAATCCTTTGAGACTACAGTGGAGTGGGTTTGAAAGAAACTCAAAGGCTGTATTTGGAAACCATGTAGAGGGGTTACTTTGTAGATAAGATTTGGGGACTTAAGTGTATAGTGTTTATTGGCTAGAGTGGAGGCTTGTTGTAGGGAGTCTTAATAACAAGATTGCTTCGAGGATGTGGTAGGAAAGATAGTTTTTAGCGTAGGCAAGGAGATTCCTATTTTGTTTAGTGTAGAATGCTGGAGTTGAAAGATTTCGCATCATTCTTCTCGAGGGTAAGGAGTTCAGATGGCACCTGTTTAAAATTTGTATGAGCATGGGTAGTCCCCAGAGAGGATAAAAGGGAGTTAGAGTTAGTGAGCCAGATTTTATAAGGTACCATGAAGATGCATAAGTTGATGATAGGTCCTTCGATGTTACAAAGTCAAGGCAAAATTTTTGGTAATTCTATTTGGTTAGAGTAAAGGGAGGATCTCTTTCTTTTTTTGGGAATTATGATATGTCCTTTCTCCACCTCTTTTTATTTTTGGTTGCACCGTACTTTCGAGGGGCCTTCTCCGCCTTGGGGTGGGTGTTAGCGCACTTCAGATTCATATTAAATCCAACTCTACAAGCTCGAACTTTGCGAAAGCTCATGCTTAACACAGACGTAGCTCGGCCGCGAGAGGTCTCGTGCTCGGTACCCATCTTTCGTTAATTTATTCCCATTCGCTGATTCAAAGTCCTAAGATCGTAACTCTATTTATTTATTTGATCGCAAAGCGGGTATGGGCCTGCACGTGAGGGAGAGTGTTAAAGGCATGATATTCATATTAAATCCAAATCCTACAAGCTTGAGCTTTTAGGAGAGTTGGTCGTTTAACATGGGGCACTAGTAATGAATGATGAACATATCAAGAACCCGTTGAGTATTGTTACGATGCTTGATAGTGAGTGGGATATGGAATCTGGAAGGAAGAATCGGGAGATTTAAATGTGATTCTGCCGGGTGAGCGAAGAAGGGAGGAAGAGTTTCTTCATTTATGGTAGAAGTAACTCAAAGATCCTCAAGGAATTAGGATCGAGGGCCTCCCTCTTCAAGGGTCCCTTTCATGAAGGGGTGGCTAGAACAACGATCTCGATCTCAGATCGGGATTTTTCGTTAAAGAGTGACTGAGAGAGAGGCATGTTTGTGGTGTAGCGTGATGCAATTCCTTCCTAACACTTCGATCATTTCCCAATCATGTTTTAAGGAGGAAGGATTGGTAAACGGGTTATTCCTTCCAAGTTTTGAGAACATGTGGTTGGAAAGAGGGAGCTTAAGGAGTCGTTGAGAGACCGGTGAGAGGGTCATTTTCAAACGCACCTTTCGCTTTGTATTTTACAAATGCTAAGTTGAAGACGCACTTAAGTTTGTTTTAAAAAATTGGAATGAAGAGGTGTTTGGGTGGGTGAGGAAAATAAAGTGATGCCTTTGTGTAAGTGGTTTTTTCGGGATGTCATAGTTATGGATATGATAACTAAATTTGCGTTATAAGTATACGATCACTAACAAGTAATATGTTGATAAGAGAGTGTCGAACCCTTGAGGATTGTGCTATTAACTAGCGATCCTAATCTAACCTTAACCTCATTTGGATGGTAAAGCTTGGTTGAAAGACAAAATAATAAAATCAAGCATGCAAATACTAATCTAAAACATCAACAAAGGCTTAAGACTCAATAAAGAAAACCTACAACATCCTAAAAACCCTAGGGCATAGATTTCACCAAATCAATCCTATTTGAACCTCCTAGCTCAATCAATCAAATCTTATTTCCCATGTTGATGGTGATTTTCTCTAATGTAATTACTAATCTTTCTCAAGCATCAATAACATATCCCAAAATACAAGCTAACTACATCTTTGTAATAACTATGAATCTTTGGAACTCATTAAGCACAAGAAATCATAATACCACACCTAATCTCATGAATATCTCTATTCCATGACAATCAAATGGTATTTCATTCATGGTCTAACTCAATAGTCACTTCTCAGTCTCATTTTGAATCACAAATCATGCAAATAGTGCCAACTACTCACAAGCATTAAGAGAAGAATGAAATACTCAACATATATGCAAAAATAAGACATCAATCCATTGAAACTAATAGAGTTCAAACATTCAAGATTTAGTTACATCTTAGCCCTAGGAAAATAAGTCTAATACATCTCAAAAACAAATATATACATAGATGGAAAGAGAGTCATAGAGAGAGAGAGAGAGAGAGAGAGAGAGAGAGAGAGGAAGAACTAGGTTAGAAGTGGAATCTTCAATCTTTTTCTCTTCTCCTCTTTTGTTTCTACCTTCTTCCAAGAGAGCAAAATGTGGTTTCTAGCCCTCTAAGTCTTATTTGAAACCCTAAAAATGTTCCTTAAATAGCTGCCTTCGAATTTGGGCTCAAAATGGGCCAAAAACCAGCAAATATGAAGTGGGGGCCCAAAATCTATGCCTTGGTGTAGCTTTTCCATGCCTTGCCATGGCTAAGAGTGCTCTCTAGCACCTAGAGGAGTGGCACTATTCACAAAGGAAACTCATTAAGATGTTCCTTAAAACTCGTAAAGTACAGGACTGTATCAAGAAACTAAATGGAAATCTTGTTCTAAAGGGTTAGTTCGTGAGCTGTGTCCAACAAACTTTAGTGGATCGCAGCTTTTGTTCCGAGGGGTGCTTCCTCGAGGGGTTGTTCGTCAGATACCGTATGGTCCAAATAGTCGGATGGAGGAGAGCAACTACACTTTATCTCAGTAGTCTGTAAACTGCGGCGGCGATTTTGCTGGATTTACTGCAAGCATGGATCCAGGCCAGTAGCGGGAAAACATGGAACTTATGGAGGACTGGGGCTATCAGGCATGTGGGGAGATCTCGCATGGGGTGATTTTAATGTCCTAAGATTCCCGGGAGAAAGAAATATGGAGGGAAGATGGACGGAACATGAGAAGATTCTCCAAATTATCGATGAGCTAGAATTAAAAGTTTACCCTTCGTGGAGGTTTGATTTTGACCGAGGGGCGAGAAACCAAAGAATGGCTGCCGATGTATTCGAATACAAACGACCAGGAAAGTTACTGAAATGCTACCCAAAGCATTCTTCCAAGACCTCTTAGACCATTTCGATTTTGTTGATTAGAGGAGGTAGCTCGGGTTCATGGCCTTACCCTTTCGCTTTGAAAACATGTGGTTTAAGAGGTTTTAAAAGTCTTATTGATGGGTGGTGGAAAAGCCTCGGTTAGGGGTAAAGGTAGCTTTATGGTGGCGGAGAAATTAAAAGTCTCAAATTGCTTAAATGGTGGAATAAGGAGGTTTCGGGAGGGTTGGAGAGACAAAGAAAATCAGCTCTAAAGAATATGGCACAAATGATTCTATCGAGTCGAAGACCCCGACTCAATCAAAGCAGTAGAAAAAGTCAGAGTTAGAGGAGTTCGTGACGGGCATTGCTAGAGGAAATAATGGGAGATAAAAGTCTAGGGAAATTAGTTTAAGGAAGGTGGGATTAGAAACACATAATTCTTTTCACAAAATGGCAACTCATGAAAAATGTAGAGTGAAATGATAGGCCTAAAAATTGACGGGGTTTGACACATGGATGGCCAAGATTTGCAACAAGGCATTGTTAATGCCTTTCAATCCTTGCTTATAGATCCTAGGGATTGGAGTGCTAATATGAGGGCTCATTTTCGAAATTGGAAGATCAAGAGGCGCGAGGTCAGAGAAGCCTTTACTAAGAGGAAGTTTTTTCACGCTTCTTCATGAGCTAAATAGAGAAATCTCCGATGGGCATACGGCTTGTTGCACCATTGGAGACGATCAGCGTGAGGTGGATGTCATTCAAGGATTTCTTCGTTTCTAGCAAATTTGTGAAAAGCCTGAATTCCACCTTCATAGTGATGGTTCCAAAAAAAGGAAGGGGTGGAGGATTTTAAGGATTGTAGACCTATAAGTCTAGTGGGGGAGTCTCTACAAACTGATAGCAAAGGTTTTAGGAAACAAAGTTGAAAGGTGATGAGCAGCAAGAATAACAAAGCCCAAAATGCTTTAAGTAAGGTAGACACCTCGGATGCCTCTCTAATAGCAAATGAAGCGATTGATTCTATGACGAGGAGAAAGGAAAAGGAATCCTTGTAAATTGGATGAGAAAGCTTTTATGACAAGCTAAATTGGAAGTTATTCTACCAGATTCGTGAGATGGGCTTTAAATGATAAGGTGGATAAAAGTGGTGCATTTCCACAGCCTCTTTTTCGGTGATTATCAACGGTAGTCCAACAGGGTTCTTCAAAAGCTCAAGGGGTTTACGACAAGGAGATTTGTTATCCCCATATCTCTTTGTCCTGGGGATGGAGGTTGTCCTGGGGATGGAGGTACTTTCTATCCTGATTGACAAAGCTACAAGGGGAGGCTATCTTGTAGGTTATAACTTTAGGAATAGTTTTGGTGATGTCACGAATGCTTCCATTTTGTCTGGGCAGATGATACTTTGGTTTTCTGTAAAGATTCCGAGGATGAAATGTTGAATCTAAGCTGGATCTTTGTCAGATTTTTGGAAGCTCCTCACCGCCGAGAATCAACCTGGATAAAAGGGTCATTTTGCTGGTTGGTAATGTGGACAACTTAAACCTATTAGCATGCGAGCTGGGGTGTAGAGTAGGATCCCTACCCTCCTCTTACCTTGGGCTTCTTCTCGGCTCTAAGATAAATTCGACAAGGGTGTGGGAAGGGATTGAGGAGAAATTCAAAAGAAGGTTTCCACTGAAGAGACTATATATTTCAAAAGAGGGAAGACTTACGCTAATCAGAAGCACGTTGTCCAATATGCCTATATACTTGTTGTACCTTTTTAGAATGCCTAAGAGTGTCAAAAGTAGAGTAGAGAAAATTAAGTGAGATTTTCTGTGGGGAGGAGGCTCAACAGTCAGAAAAATCCACCTAGTAAATTGGAACTCCATAAGTTGGGGAAAGGATAAGGGTATTTGGGAATCGAAGGCTCGAATTTACAAATAGAGCTTATCAGGAAAAGGCTTCGGAGGTTTGTAGTGCAGATGAATCTATGTGCAGATCGTGTATTAAAAACAAAATATGGATCACAGAATCCGGCCGGTTCACTCCATCCCAGAGGTAGCTATGGAGTTGGTCTGAAGTCGACAGTAAAAAGAGACTGATCAGCTTAAGAAAGACCGTGTGTTTAAACTGGGGGACTAGAGGAATCCATATTTTGGGAAGACACTCGGGCGTGGGAGACAACCTTATGGGATGCTTTCCGGGGGGCCTCATCATAGCCGCTTTCTAAAGGGGCTAAGGCCACTGAGAATTGGGTGAGGGAAGATGGTGGAGGAGCCTCGATCCAAAGTTATGGAGGCCTTTATCGATCGGGAGATGAAACCGTTTAGAGTTTATCTGGTGACTAGGCAACATCAAAATCTCTTCCCTTAAAAAGTGTATAAGCTGCCTTGGAAGGGGGATGAGGCCTGGTCCTTCAAGGTAAAAGCTTACTTCAAAGAGTTGGAAGGAGCTTCTCTACATAAAGTGCCCTGCAAAATGTTATGGAACTAGCATATCCCAAAAGTGGGCTTTTTTGCATGGCAAGTGTATCAGGGTAAGGCTCTTACCCCAACTCACCAAGAAATTTGTGGTTTTCTATTTATTAGTATGTGCCCTTTCGAAAGGAGGAAGAAGAGCTGAGCACATTCTAATCACTATCATGCAATTTTAGACAAAGGTGGACTGACCTTCTTCTTGCCTTGTGGTCGTGGGATCGGAGTTAGGAAAAAAAGCTATACTATTCGGGAGAGCCGCACCCCTACTTTTATTCGGCTATCCGAAAGAGGAACAAAATTATTTTTGAAGATGCTATTTTTCCCCTTTCGAGACAAAAGCTTTCGCTTATTCGACGTCGTTCACGGGTGAGCTTATTCCAGCGCTGATATTGAATTTGTTAGATTGCTCTGCTTTAGGTTCTATGGCTATGCCTAAGTGTGGAATTCTTTGCTGGTTTGTTTGTTCTTTCTTTTATTGTCGCCTCTTTCTTTTTGTTTTGGCTTTTGTGGCCTCTCTTGTATACGCCTCAGATAATTTCTTGGTCAATATACCGCTCTTTATTGATAAAAAAAAAACTATTCAACAATATCATGCTTATTCATAAACATTGTGCCTTTTGCTCTTTTGCTGCTTGATCCGATTTGCTTCTGCCTCTTCGCTCGCTCCAAGGAAGACCTCATCATCAAAATTAAGATTTTGTTACTAAAACACTTATAATTACTATTAAACAAGCAAACCGAGGGGATAAATGAGTACAAAGCACTCATCACATGCCCTCGAAAGGACTAGGATTTTGGTTATCAAGGAAGCAAAGAGAGATTTATTAAGGGAGGAATTCAAGAAATGGTCTCTAATGGAGGAGGTGTCTTGGAGGTAGAGGTCTAGAGAAGTATGGTTGAAGGAAGGCAATGGAAACGCTGAATTTTTTCATAGGATGACCAACTCTTCTGAATAAGCAATTACATAAAAAAGATCATGTTATAGTATGTATCATACAAGCAACATATCGGGTTTGTATTTTATTAGGATACTACTTATATGGTCAAGAGTAGATCGTCTTACCAATGTATATAGACTAACCTTCTTGTATATATATGTATAATGACTCAATGGAAAATACAAAGAATCCATTCCTCCAACTCTTCTTCTCTTAGTTTCTACATACATCGAGCCTAGCATTTAGGATTAGAGAGTTTTCACCGCTGTGCGCTTCTGGAGTGCTCAAGAGAGAGTTGTGAGGGTGTTAACACCCATTTCGAGGAGAGGGATCTCACCCCGCATGAGAAGTCACGGCCGTCATCAAGCCCGCCCAAAAATCCAACGACCGGAAATCACGCCAGATCAAGCCGCTTACATTGTTTCGACGTATCCACACGTGCCACAGGCTGGTGGGGATCGTCTTGCCTCCTCCTGTCGCTCTACTCGACAAGACCTTTAGTCTACTTCTTGCTCTCTCAAGCTTGGTACCTAGACTGCTTATTTTTGGTGATTTTGTGTCGCATAACCCATTATACTTAGGTTTCGTGAGATTTTGAATCTTCGCTTCTTACTTTCTGCCCCGATCTTCTTCCTTGGCTTCCAATGAGTGAATCGCCAGATAAGAAGCCCAAGCTGCTCTAAAGTGGTCCCGATGATGTCCAAGATCACGGAGGACAAATCGGACCACCTAATTACTGGATTGAAGTAAAATCCGCCTACTCGAGGAGTATTTGTATGGCCACCTTATCAAGGACCTCTCTTATTGATGATTCAAGTACCGATAATGGAGGATGATGCCTGGCTCTTCTCCAAATCCTTAATCTATTGATGGTAAAGTACTTACCTCATTAATCATTGTATTTGTTAAGGAGTTAATGGATTTGGAATTTGTGTATTGCGGAAAGGGAAATATTTCGCATTTTTTAAGTGTGTCGAGCCT